>JACBWW010000002.1:24464026-24639852 GCA_020086605.1 Lanius collurio
AAAGTAGAAAGTCATGAAACAGTGGTAGTATGAAGTTTCAGTTACCTCCCAAAGCAACAGTACAACACTAAACCAAAATTCTTAGATATAATTAACTTCATCTTCAGGGATCAGCTCATTCAGGAATGCAGAAGAAAATAAAATGTTGGTTTGGCCTAACCTGTGTACAGGATCCAATTCAGATATTACCACTGAAGAGACGCCTCAAAAGTGAGCAAAACAGAGTTGTCACCATTGATGGGGAAAAACATCAAAGATTCTCTACAGCAGTTCATAGTTCCAAAACAGAAGAATGAACATAAAATGGAAGCTAGTTTAAAAAAGTTAATGAACTGAAAAACTGTCCAAAAGTCTTTAGACCCAATTAAGAAGTGAATTAAAGGAATGCACACAGAAGAAAAGACCAAAGAAGATGGTCCCAATTAATTCTTCTCATCTAAGCTCAAAAATACACTTAGAAAGGTCCTCATGCCTTTCTCCACAAGGGATTCTCAGGATCTGTTTCAGACTGAAGCACAAGAGAAAGTGGCAAAACAGTCAGTCAGGCAACACCACTAGGTCATTAGACCAGATAATTCTCATACAAAACTTGTAGAAGTTAAAAAAGATTCTACCTCTCTATTTTCCAGTACTCTAGGCATAACAAAACCCAATAGAGAAGAACACAGTTCAACAACAAAGAAAACCACACCAAAAATAGATGGGCTTTAACTTTCCTTACTATTCAGGTGGAACACAGGTTTTTTGTATAGTTTGTCACAATTCATGCACAGTGCCTGGAGAGGTTAATCAAACACAGTAAGCTCTTAGAGAGGGACTGGAATCTTGACAGAGCTGTTTTCACTCTCTTACTGTAATGAAGGTTGTCTGTTTTGGCTTCCTGACAGATGACTCGTGAATGACAGGGGAAGGGGTGGAGAATTCTCCTACAAGCATTTAGTTAATCCTTCTCTCACACTCAGGATGAAATTAGTAGTGGAAATTGTACAACATGGCCAGGCAACAGTTTCCCTGCTAGTACTCCAAAACTGACCAGCCTTTTCTTGCACTAAAGCTTTTCTCAGGCAAGTAATGTCACATACCCACAAAAAACCATAAATCAACTGGCTGCTGCCATCCCACAGAATAGCTTTCTCCTGTCTGGAATAAGTTCTGGCTGGTTTGAGACCCCTGTTGGCTCCCTCTAATTTAAGTCTCTGTATCAAAAAGATTTAATTTCTGAGAATACTTTTCCTGTCAAAGATAATAATGAAAACACTGAATAACCTGTAACAGCTGTTCGTGACATGTTCCCTTACCTACAGGATAGCTACAGTGTGATAAACAAGATGTTCACACAAAGGTAGGTTACATCATCTCAGGAACAACAATAATTTGTAGGACTGCAGCTGCATCTAGTGAGTGCCTTGCATGCTGCTGCAGTGGTGATACTTTATATTTTCAACATTCTTTCCAAGATATCTCTGCTTTTCTGGTGGACACAAGTTTATAGCATATGCACGGTACTTGACATGGCCAGATGCCAACTGGGTTCAGTCCATTGAAAGGAATCTGTGCGGGACTCTCAACAGAAGTGGATACTTGCAACCCCAAAGATTTCAACCCAGAGGTGTAGTAGAAACCTCAAATGTTCACATTTTAAAGGTCTTACAAACAAGTCATTAGAACAGACTGGACTTGTCCACTAAAACACCAAAGGCTTCACTCAAGGCAGTTTGCCGTAATGATCTGCCCACTTCTCACACCACTGTGAGCTAACAAGATCTATAAAATGATTAGCCCATTTTGTAATACTCACAGGGTTTTTGACTTTCACACCACACTTAAGGCCATGGTCTTTAGACCCAGGTCTACTACAACACAAATAGCATCAAGTACTCAATCCAACAGAGGTAACTACAAATTATCTGTTATCTTAATGGATTAGCAGTGAAGTGTACACCAGAAGTGTTCGAAAAGGACACCAAGACAAGACTGACATTGTCATCAAAAAATCATCATCTTTGCTGCCAACACAAATGATCCCAATCCCGAGGGAGACCAGCCCTTTGAACTAAGCAGTGACTTCAGCTCCTGCAGCCTGATGACTACATTTCCCTAGAATGATGAATAGAGGTGTTCCTGAGGGCTGACTCAGTGCCTGGCAGCACAAAGAGATGAGTAATTACCTTTGAACCAGTTTTTGTTCTAGCACACATAGATCACAGCACTGCCAAAGACTACAGACGTGAGAGCTAACCACAGTATCAGAATCTCAAAACACCGCTCTCAATTTACCAATAGTTGATGCCAAAGATCCTTTTAGCCTAGTGCTCCTGCAGCAATGAAATTAACCATGCCTTCAACTGACACCTCAGATCTGTGTTACCAGTCCCAAAATGCTGCTGATCTTCCTTAGGAATTGTGAGGACAGAAAGCTTCACCAGTGAAAATGTAAATTCACATGTACATAAGGAGACTTCCCTATGCAGAATGCCTTGACATAGAAAGAAGAAAACATTAATTACTGTTTTAGAATTTCTAGAATGACATAATTGAATGAATATGGTGATGTTTGGGATCAAGGATATCCAGGACAGCTGATCTTCCTCAGAGAAATCATTACAAAGTGCCCATAGGATGGAGTGACTGAGAATAAGGGGTGTGAAAATTTCTTAATCCAGAACAAACTTGCCCAAAATTTCAATAGCAAAGCAAGAAGAACTCTAACTCATTCGTTATGAGGAAACTCAAAGAATTAACTTGGCTGATGGGTAAAAATTGTTCTAGAGAACAGCAGCGAATGTCTAAGCTGGAAAACAGCTGAGATGAACTGCAAAGGAGTAGAGGTTCTACAACCCTGTTATCCTTGCTAAAGATACAGAGCTGATCCCTAACTCATCAGCTGCCAGGTCATTTGCTCTAGGCAAGAAATCTGAGCAGAGAAGGGATATTAGCAGTCACTCCCAACAGAAAGTTCCTAAAAATGAGCTCTCAAGCATTGCCCTCTCTACACAACCTTAGTTTTAGCTGGACAATTTGCTGCTGCTGTTTTATTGTCCCCGTGCTGAATGCTCCACATCAGCAGAGCAGGCTGAGTTTCTGAGGACAGCTACAGCAATTCATGAGGGAATGGAGGGGAGGATGTGAGCACACAGTCCAGAACGGGATATGACACATCATAAGAAAGACAAATAACTATTCTATTATTTTTTCTTTAGATTTATTAGTTACAGGGATAGAGGTAATATGGGAAAATATTGTGTTAAAATAGGGTGTTGTCCTCCCTTTCCCCTGGCTATAGTGTGGTCCACAAGAGAAGTTGAACAGGAAGATCCCAAGTAATTTCAGATTGCCTGTGACTTCACCTCTTTCATATAATGTGTATTAGTAATCTGCCCACAGAAGTCATGAGACAATACAACAGAGCTCAAATTTCTTGATTTGCATCCCTCTGTCACTTGAAAAGAAGCTTTCCTTCAGTATTCAATAGCAAGACAATTATCCACAATGAACAAAAGAGACTGTTAAAAAAAATGTGCTGCCAATAAATGACATAATCCAGTGAATTTAAACCACTCCTCTAAAAATTCTGGCATTCTGCAAGATGAAAATAAACCCTAAGTAGAAAGAAAAGCAAAGCTTGCCACCTACTGCCCAATGACATAATAGTATGTACTAATATTGTCTATCTCCTTTTAACAGAATCTCTTTTCTTGACACAGAACATACAGAACTGCATCTTCAGTTGTTTTTTCAATGAAACAAAAAATACAAAACCAGCCCATGGAATATCCAAAAGCAGTCACTTCTATAAAACCACTTATAAAATCCTTGACAAGCCTGAAGCATCATTCCTTATAGCATCCAAACAAAGAATTTCTTTTAATAACCTCCAGTGGGGTTGGAGGCTTTAATAAAGTCTGTTCCCCAGCTGCATGCTAAGTTTTAAAGACAGGACTTTAAACTTAAAAGAAAATTATTACAATAGATAAAGCCTATCAGAAAATATTTTTTCCTGTACACATCTGAAGGAGATATTTTCAAAGCTATAGATTACATTAGTAAAAAAACAGGGCTGTAGCAAACACCTGGCTTATTGCAGATACTTTATTTGTTCTACAAGCTCCATGTCTCAGCATCAGAAATGATGCTTTGTTATG
Organism: Lanius collurio; assembly: GCA_020086605.1. NCBI lineage: Eukaryota > Metazoa > Chordata > Aves > Passeriformes > Laniidae > Lanius > Lanius collurio. The sequence continues at coordinate 24,468,169 of JACBWW010000002.1, forward strand.
CTTTCAAGCACAGAGAAATTATTTTCAGTAATTACAATGCTTAGTTGAGCCATTACTCCAAATAATATCACATAAAAAAAGTAATTTCTGAATAACAGTAGGTCCTTTGCTTAGTGTAAAAGTTGTTTAACTCAAAGTCAAGTAGTCATGATTCAATCACCTACAAAACTTTTGGGGACACCTGCAGACTTTTCTGGAGAAACAACACCGTGCTGCACACTGCAGTGAGCCGACAGTTCACCTCCCAGTCCTCCAGCCCCGCTAAGGCTATGGGATAATCTAGGGAAAATTCGATAAACAGGAAAACTAACAGGGATTTACTGCAGAGTCCCTCTAATAGACTGCTGGCTGGTTACAAAGTCTCAAAGTACATTTGAAATATAACATGAGGAGAAGAGCCCACCTTCTCCATTTGCCTCGTGCTCTTCACCGGTTACACTCACACAAAAAGAACCATCAGTCTCAACAGATACTGATGAACAGTAAACCCTAAACTTTAGCACAAGATGATATGAGTAACAAACCTCCTTAGAAGTGGTTAGATCAGCAACTGATTATATATTGTATAAAACAGTAATTTTGGATTCCTGGGCAAATTTGATCAAAGTACAAGGCTTCACGGCATACAACCACTATGGAGCTTGGGTAAAGTGGAAACTGCTTCTCAGTGAAGTATTCAGACTCTAGCACTGAAGAAAATAAGTTAACTGGAGACAAAACATGTGTCTCTCAGGGTTCCTAAATCAAGAGCAGAATAGGCTATTCGTAACAATGAAATCAGTGAGGCATTTGTAATTAATCTGACAGGCCCAACCCTGAAGATACATCTGCCTTTGTCTAAGGCCAGTCCACATCACCTTAATGAAGATTCTTAATCCATCTAGTTATCTGCTACACTAGCAAAATGCTAAGACCAAGTAAATCCCCCGAAAAGGGGTTCTTTGTGTTTTTGCTATCTATTTAATAAAGTTATTAACAATGGAGACTCAACAGCAAATGGAAATTAAGACAATACCAAAAGTTATATTGATATGCAAGACATAAAAATCAGCTAATATTATTTTAAATGGCTTTAGAGCAAATATTCAGCAAGATTTCTGATACAATCACCAAAGACATCTACAAACATTTTCAAGTTCAAAATACCTGAAACAGAGGGAAATGTCCCTGGTTCAGTGATCATTTGATCATTACAACATTAAACCAAGACACACAGATTTTTCTAAACACATTATATTGCTAAATCATATTTTTATAATTGAAATCAGTAATGAAACCTATTCTCACTTTGCTTTTCTTCCTTTGAAAGTTAAACGTACTGGATTTGACAGGACTGAAACTGACAGGAAACAGTTTTCCAAATCAAATTACCGAGATCTACTCACAGCTCTAAAGAAGGGAGTGAAAAGTCACATGAAAACCATTCCCATTTTCTGTAAGGAAAATGGCTGTCTGCCGCATTTTTTTGATTTCAGCCACATCCCATAATCAGTACTGTTGCACAGCAGTTTGTTTAGAGCAACCTGAATGGGTTACTTTTGTCTGTTTGGCTAAAACGATTCAGTTAAATATTCAATTGTTGTGTAATTGTTTTACAATCAAAACCACTTGCTAACAGGGAAACCTTTTTAATAGCAATGACCAAATGAATGAATGACCAAACAGCAACATATCAAACCAAACTTTAACAATACAAATGTATCTCTGTGAAACTGAAAACACACTGTCATGCTTTCCAAGAAAAGCTGTGCTCCTTCAGCCCCAGCAAGCCCCTGGAAAGAAGTTCTTCCGATAGCTTCCCAACATCTCCTGAAATAACTGTTTGATGATAAATAGTAAAAGTTCCAATAGTTACAGAGAAAAAAAGCAGAACAAACCAAAAAAACAAACCACAGCCTGAAAAAGCCACTTTGGAAGAGAACATAGCATATTACAAAACCATAACAAACGTTAAAGCCTCATTAAAGCCCTCCCTGCGCATTCAAACACTGTGAACTCTGAATGGTCAGGCATGTGTTTTTAAGTTAAAAAAACAAAAATTAAAAAATGCTAGGGCTTGGAATGGTGGCTTACTGTCTGATTTTCAACTAAGCTGACAGCACCAGTACAGTTTAGAGGCATTTTCTTTCCTGAAAAGCAGTGCCTTGAAAGCAAGACAATTATTTCCACACATGTGGAATATGACTAAATCACTGTCTCTTTTTGCTGTACTGACATACAGAAGCATAAGCATATTCCAGTAGCACTCAAAAACCCCCCAGACTTAATGACAAGTTAATTAAAAAGTTAACTTTACCTCATGGAGTGTATTCAAGTTCCTGGGATTGTGGGAGGGAAGTGTATGTTGACATTCTCAAGAGGAATGTGCCTTACAGGATAATATGGATAACTGGTCTGCATAAACGCTTTACAAGTCTATTAGGAAGAACATTAATAACCTGATGGCTAATAGGGTGCACTGTTTCCTTGCAGCAAGTCTCTCATTGAAAGCACTGTGCAAAAGGCATCTCAGAATCTACCCCAAATAGCTCACAATGGGAAAGTTACTTTCCTGATTCTTCCTGAAGCCACCTTCCACTAGCAAACCTAAAACAAGTGCATCCTGAGCTCATGACAAGTTACAAATCTATATTGAAAGGACGCAATCATAAGTGTAACTTGCAGACAGAATGCCAGTTTTTCATCTCCCTGACACAAAGCAGTGAGCTCAAGAACTGCTGGAAAAATCTCACCTCTGACCACTGCAGCTAAATTTTTAAGTCTGAACAGTTAACACCCCAATGTTGTGAAGCACATGGTGCTAATAAAAGCTGAAACATCTATGTCACTGGGCTCTAGGAGGGTAGAACGAGTAGTCCATGATTTACAGACCACAGCTCTGAAGCACCACATAACAACACATAGTTGTATCTTAATAGCATAGTCATGGCTGGCTCAACACCCTCAAGTACACACTTAGGTGTATCAGCTCTGAGCACAAATACTTGCATGTGCTAAGACAGGAAAAATCAGATTTAAAAATACCAATATGGAATATTTAGCCTAGAATCAAAACCAACATTTTCCAAGATATTATCACTGGAACTACCCTTCAGTTGCTTCCAGCTCCTCTGTGTAGACCAAGAGAACACATGATCTCCTCTCCTGAAGAAAGAACGTAGTGTATCACACAAGCTCCTGACTTCAAAGGGAAAGAGCATCACCAGAAACTAACAACAACAGAAAAACAACTGAACTAAAACTTTCAGAACCAGGAAGTCAAACGCTTTCTAGTTTTTAGATTGAATTCAAGTTTTTTTGTTTTGTTTACTTGGATTTTGTTTGACTTTTATCATGAGATGACTAGCTCAGTGCACGAAGGAGCACGATCAATCTTTTTAACCTGGATTTTAGTGAGGTGTTTGACAGTTGTCTCTTTATGTTAATACTGATGAAATATGGATCACTACAAGTGGTACAAAAAACTGTCTGAATAGGTGGGATTCAGTGATACAAAATTCAACTCATGGGAGATTAGGCAACTATTTTTTTTCCTTAGAGATCAATACTGGATCAATATTGTTCAGTGACTTGCTGGATGACCTGGAAAAGGGGTAAAATACAGTCTTAGCAATTATACACACTTCCAATATGGAGGAGTGGTTGTTACACTGAAGCCTGAGGAATTTCGACAGGCCAGAGAAATGGGCATGCAAAGTTCAAAGGCGAACACAGAGTGATACAGCAACTCTGTGCAAGAGTGTAGATTTGGCACCACAACAGCTGGAAAGCAGCCCTACAAAATGTGGGGGTCCTAGTGGATGAGGTGAACACACGTCAGCAGCATATCTGCATGTAAGGAATATCAGTCATATACCGGGCTGTGTTAGCAGCAGCATAGCCATACAGGTCAAGGGAATGACTATTCCCTCCATCAGGCACCTGTGAGACTGCATCTCAAACATGGTGACAAGTTTTGGACTCCCCAAATCAAGAAAGACACCAGCACAGTGGAGCAAGGCCAGCAAAGGGCCACCAAGACTGTCAGGGACTGGAATACACAGCATATGAGAATGACTTCTCAGCTCTAAAAAAAACACCAGCTCAAGGGGATGATATTGCTATCTACAGCTGCATCTTGAGAACCTGTGGAGGAGACTGAGCCAGGCTTCTTAGACACATACAGCAAAAAGACACAGGGTAACAATAAATGTGCAACAATGGAAACTTCAATACTCTTTTTTTCCTGAGAGTGATCAAACACTGCAACAGAAGTGCACAAATACCAGAGATCTCCAACCCTGCAATCTTGAAAGTATTCAAAGCTCAACTGCACAAAGCCCCGAGCAGCTGCTTATAAATGATCCTGCTATAAGTGAGGGGTTGGACCAGACTGCTTTGTACCTTCACGCTTCCAAAAAAAAAAAAAAAAAAAAAAAGAGAAAGTCAAAATCTTTTTGGACAAAATTTTTCAATATTATCAAGAGTTTTCATAAAGCATTTTCAATCAGACCTCACAATTAAGTTCAATTGCAGGGCTCTTGTAAGTTGAGAGTTTCACTTGCTCTGGACATCTTTAGTACAAAACTATCATAATGGTGGTAAAAAATACATCTTCTAGAAATATTTACTTTTGCACTACCTACTAACCTTCAAAAAGCCTGTCTACAACCTTTTTTAGACCATCACCTGATACATCATCATATTAATCAATCTTAGAACCAGAAGTTCTAAAAAAATAAATTACATGCAGTCAAAGATACAGAAGAACTAGTATGCAAGACAGGAAATAGCCAAAAGACCAGTCTCTTTACTTTACAGTAATCCTCAGCCCACAGGAGTTTGTACAATAGAAACTCAATAATCTCTACAGATTTTAAATATATATGTAAACATTTAACTTACAATTATATATTATACAAAGAATGTATTCTATTTTCAGTTGTGACTGTCCAATATTGTCAGTTTCAGTAGAGTCACAACAGCATGGCCCAGTTCTTTCCTTGGGAACATTTTTTTTCAACCTAATTCACACTGATATGCTACCAACTAGTTAAAATTGGGAAAAAGTAGTAGTTTTTCCAGTTTAAACTATATCTTTGAACAGAAGTTAAAAACAGCTTTAAGACACCAGCTGATAGGTTTACTAAAATTAGCAGGCAATACATCTGCCTGTAATAGCATGGGACTAGACCCAGTGACCCAGGAACACAGGTTTGGAGGGGACCTCTCAGCAAAGATTTCTGGGCACATAAGACACACCAATAAGTCCAAATCTGTCACCTGAAGTCTGTGCATTCACCACTCCTTTGATGAGCTTTGCTTTGCCCAGCATTAAAGCAGACTTCCACATTTCATCACCAGCTGCCTCCACAAGAGGCTGAAGAAGCAATGCTGTGACACTTCAGTGCATTATTATTATTATTATTATTATATGCTCCAGCTGGTTGATGCCATACTCCTTCTGGTGACCATTTCCAAAACTGTACTAGAAAGGTCCCTTTAAAAAAAAAATATATTCTACTCACACAGATGGTAAATGCACAAAATCAAGCTGTTGGAGCTATCCTGTTGCCAACAAGTAAGAACACGAGATGTGAAAGGAACACCCAGAGTTACTGGAGAGCTATCACAGGAATTCAGGCCCACAAAGCATGCCTGTTACTGAGATCAGAATTCCCTACAGGTTCCAATAAGAAGCAGATTTTTGTTTCTGAAACACCACTTGTTTTCAATTACAGCCATCTATACCTTCTGCTAACATTTTTCTGAGATGAGACCTTGTACCTGACGGTATATCCATCTTCAGAGCAGAGCTATGACAGACTTGCTGAACTCAGGATATTCCAGGAAATTAATCTCTCTTCAGATTTCCTACTGTTCAACACCTTATTCTTCAAAAAAAAGATACCTGGAAAGAAATTAATTAATTCTCTGCTGTCCTAAATACCATTTCTACCATGATCCTAAAAAAACATGCATCAACACATCTTGATGACTGAAGTTGGAAAAGTTGCATTCCGACACAAAATAGAAAAAAATTGATAGAAGATGGCAAAACAGAAGCTCTGTATAGGCAAGCTCCCTCTAGGAGCTAATTTAGGTGTTCCAGGTCGGGTTCTACCCCCGCTCTCAGCAGTTCAGTCCTTGACTGCACAGCAGCAGCGTCCAGATTGGCACACCAACCACACTGACAACGGATGACTCCACTTGCTAGGAGTGGGAAAAGAAAAAGCCATTCCAAGAGCATCTGGGCAGCCTCACACAACATACAAGATATTCAAAGAGGAATTGAAACGGGAACTAGCCTGTCTACTCCTTGCCAATGTTAGAGATGTGACCTCAGAAGGATCTTTCAGCCCCATAAATTGTCCTAATACTCAAACACGGGAACTATCAGTGGCACTCATTTCAACAGCTGCATCTAAACATCCACCTTCTGCTGCACTTGATACAATTGCTTTGGTTTGTGAAACACTCCACATCCTCTCAATCTCCTACACCTGGCTCCTGCCAAGGTTGTAGGCTGGCATTCTCATGAATCCAAAGACTCAGTTTTCCATTTTCCCATGCCAATATTAAGCCGACTGAAATAGATTTACTTAATGTGATCTCAAAGAATAACAGTTCTATCTACCTGAAAAAGTCTCTCTACAGAGTTAGGAGAAAATCCTTAGGCTGAGAAGGATCACAGGAACACCAAAGCCCACTGCATATGGAAGCATGCAGAGACACTTTGGATAGCAGATAACAGATGACTGGCCTCGTCAGTCTGAAGTTGCTTCCTCTACATCTGTGATGCAAGCCGGTAAAGAGATTTTCATGACACATGAAATGCTGTAGGTATCCTCTAGAAATATTCTGAGCATCATAGCCCAACAACTATCATAGTAAGAAGGAAGAGGGAAAAAGCCTGATGATTTTACTGGAAATTTCCCCTTCATATCAGTCACTCCAATAACCCTTGCTTTGCTGACAGGAATGAAACCAGACTCAGAGTACTATGAAATACTAAAATTGGGTAGCAATTTCTCTGTCTTTCAAGACTGTGAATGTATTTGCACCTAAAGTCCTCACTGCCCTACCTTCTATCTTTCTCAAAGAATATACTGGCTTAGGGTTTAGAACCCCAAGAGAGCTCATGTAAATTTCTCTTCTTAGTACACAAGACATGTAGGAACCCTAGTTTAGATTGTGGATCCACAGTTAGATGAACGAAGACAACAGTAGAAAGAATTAGAAGGGTTTAGGAGGGGAAAAAAACTGGTAACAAATAGCAACATTGGCAATACCCATGATCTCCATTCTCAGACGCAGCTTTGGAAAGGAAGTGGCACGATGAACTTTGTTGCTGGAGTATGACTACTCAGGTGCAGAAATCTATAATCACACACCACCCTTCCAACATTCATTTTTACAGATTCCAACACAGGAAAATACAACTTGTTTCCTAGCCCTGATTATCTTGTTCTGGAGACTAGAAGCAAGACAGACTACACTCTCCTTATAGCTCTTCAAAAGCAATACCTGTTACAGGACAGAAACACTTTTTGTCACTGACTTCACCTGAAAGTAGAAGGACAGCAGTAGCTGCAAACACCTAAAATTGTTCACATTCGACTTGATTGCCAACCCTGCTGTGCACCTCCCTCCTCCCATATCAAATGGGGTCTTGAAACAAATTTAAGGTCAGACCTATCAATAAAAACAAGAGTACAATTAGAGAAATTGCAGACTCACATTAAGTACTTAAAGCTCAGAGAAAAAATATCAAAGACTAGCTAAGTCACCGGCTACTAAAGAGCCAGAGAAAAAATTCTCCAGCAAGATGGGTGTTTCCTTGCTGCTTATGTCAGATACAATTCTGAACCTCAAAAACATACAAGCAGAATTAGCAGAGCCATGCACACTTACATTAAAAGAGAAAACATAATGCAGATACAAGAAACCAGAACAGAACACAAGCACCAAATCCTACTCTCCTCAGTTACTCAAGGTGTCAGAATTCCATGTCTGTTGCAGGTTTGAAATGGGTGCTGGGAAAGAATATCAAGCCCTACCTTGGAACACTGACAACAGCCCCTGAAGACCCAAGAAAAAACATAGATAACCCTGACACTGAATCAGCCAAAGACAAGACTAGTGCTGCCTGGAGGCGACATCGATGCAAAGTGATGAGCCACGTGAATATCTAGTTTGCACTCCCTCTAGACTGTTTCAGTTTAAAATCCCCCTGAATCCCTCTGACCTTCCCTCATGGGCTCCCCACCCAAATAATCCCTTACCCTTCCTATACCCCATATCTACCTTTCTTTTTTGAAAAGGGGGGATGGAGAAGGGAAATTGATAAAGGGAGAATGAATATTTCCAGTTTCAGGTATTCTCAAGTGATTCAACCTTTCCATAATCTTACCATGATCCTTAACAACTCTGAGATCTTTACGAAGATATCAGCCCCAGCTCCCCCAGGGACCCAGCACCTGTCACCCTGTCATCTCCTAGATGCCCCTAACCCGAGAAAGTAACCAGAGATGCTGCTGTGGCTATGGATGCTGTGACTGATGAGAGCATGGAAATAGCAGCCTCAGTAGCCCAGAAAGGTCCACTGCACCCATACTGTTGAAGAAACTCAGGACTTGTTGGGACATTGGGAACACAGGAGACGGGTTGCCTCCCTCCAGAGGCTTTGCAGGTGTTTGTGGTTGTTCTGCCATCCACTCATTGTTTGAAATACTGCCACAACCCTGGACCCTCACTGTTAAAGTCAAAATACCCTTTCCTCACTCATAGAAAGGGGAAGAAATGTTCCCACTTTAGTTAGCTCCAAGAAATTGGAGGAGGCCTTCTTTTCAAGTAAATTAGGGGGAGATGTTGTGGTGACTAAGTCCACTTTACACCCCCACATTACCCTAAAAGTCATCTCTCCCTACAACACTGTGCTAGAAAGTTCTCCCTTTGTCCAGATTCTGCTGGTCACTGGCCCTCTCCCCCCTCCCATCCCTTTTCCCACTGGCCCCTGTTATGCCACTCAACCTTGCCTCTGTCCCCCAGCCCATTGGTTTTGGATGCTCTGCCCGCCTTTGGGAGCTCGGGATAAATCAGGTGTGGGTGTTCAGTTCTGGGTTCTTCGTGCCTTTGTGCCCCTGCGGTGTGTTGGTTGCATTGAACACCTCGGAGCTGCAGCAGAGCCCCTGTGGCCCGTCTGTCCCCGGTTCGTGCACAGACCGGGTGTGTGAGTGGCTGCGGCGGCGAGGCCGAGATGGTGTGCCCGTGTGGGGCTGGCACAGCCGCCCGAGCGTGGCCACCAGGGACCCTGTAGGGACAGCCACGGCATCCATCCACCGAAGGCCGCATTCAATACATGTCAGACTCTGTTCTAGGCTAAACTCAAAAGGTAACCAGTGCAAATTAAGAATAATTCCTCTAAAATTAGTACAGCAGTAATACGCTAAGGAAAACAGAAGCTGACTGATATTATGGGATATTCTGTTCAGGTAAGGAAATCTGGCTTATAAGTAATAGAAGTCTAAACATCCACCAAAATCTTACAGGTAAAAAAAGAAGCTATTTTAAAAAAATGTGAGTCTCCAAATACGATTTTTTAAAAACATTTGCAAGGAACAACTTTTTATAAATCTAACATACTGGACTTCTTTGAAAATAAAGAAAACACTTACTGTGGTTGCATTTGCTGAGTTAACCCAACAGGAGGCTTCTGCTTGATTGTGAATGCCATCTGAGTCATAGGGCCAACCTTTGGTGGGACCTGCACCTTCTGAGAGAAGGACTGCTGGGCAGCCTGCTGGGGTATGGGCCATGGGGGAACAACGGCGCTCCGGCCTCCAGTGGAAGATGTGTCTTGCACGACTGTATCCTCACAGGAATTACCTTTTGTTCCTGGTTTACACACACAAAGCTGAGGTCGCAGGCACATCCCTCCATTTTGGCACGGTGGTGCACAGTTTGCTAAGAAAAGACATTTTAAAAAGTACCTTTGAAACAAAGCATAAAGGAAAATGCAAACCCTCCCCACAATAAAAAAAAGTATTAATTGTTAATGTTAATTGGAGTGGGAGAGAGTAATATTGCTAAGCTCCACAAAAGATAATATACAAATTGGTATAGCTTTTATTGATTTCTTGCACAACAGACATGCACAACATTTGAACAACTTCAAAAAGTAAAATACTGGATCTAAACAATAGGAAATGCACTAGTTAAATCCAGAAATATAGCATTATTTCAAATCTTCCTCCTTTCTTCTCAGTATCCCTCCTCCTCATACTTTAACCACCCAAACTGCATCTGATGAAACAGTATTACACAGATTACAGAATTTTACAGATCCAGACTGGGATTCATTTTACTATTTTAAAATCAGATGCTGCATAGGTACCTAGAATGAATCCCTACTGCCACATTATAGATCACCAAAATGACACAGAGAAGCATGGAGCAATTCAACCCTTCCCCCTCTAAAACCCAAATGACACTCCCTGCAGTAGCCCCACTGAAACAACACAAGAGATGTGAACTGCTGCTACAAAGACATTGCTACACCCAGGAAGAAACAGACAGGTGCTTGTGATTATCCCAGACCAGCTTCTATACATTCTTTGTACCATCAGTAAAAAGGGATCAGATTCTTCAAAATACAATTTGCCTTCAGAGAGGATTAATTACATTGCTTTGTGTTGCTCTATCTAGCAACTACAGAGGGAGTGTGAATAACCAGCCTAGCCTCAACACCCAGCTTGTAGACCTAGTTATTGCAGGATAGTTCCAGTCTGAATGAACAAGAAACTTGGAGAAGCAGCATATGCCACCAAAAAAATATGGGGGGGGGGGGGGGAAGCAAAAGCATTTGCTGATCATATATATACATAATACTGCAAAGGCATGTCTGACTTGAGAATTTGTTTTGGATGTTTAAATTTATATCACAAAGATGGCAAAACAAATTAATTCTCTAATCCAAAGGACAGAATTTAACATTAAAATAGGATTCTAAGATAGCCAACAAAATAATTTCTTCATTAACCACATTAAAGATGGCATACAACGAAGCATGTATATAAAAAAATCCACAGCTGAGCTACTTTGCTCCTACAAACTAAACATATTTTTAATATTGTTAAAGATTGTTTAAAATGGACAAAATTATATACCAGGTGATAATATTTTTACTAGAATAGGTAAGATCATATTTTAAACTATAACATGGGATTCTGCACCATATTCAGATACATCCAACTGTACAATTATATTATTTTTAAAAAAGTCAGCCCACAGCCCTTGTCCAAATAAATTAGAGTACTTGACAATTCAATCAAGTTCTAATACATACTTCTATACATGAAAATAAATTAAATGCCCAAGAATATATATTAATTAACTCAACAGGATGAGACTGTGTTAGTTTGGAGGACTAGTTCGTCAGCTGGCAGATGTATCATATACACCAACTGCACACGACACCAGAATTGCCCTACTACTTAACTGAGTTTTCCATGGGGTTTTCCTCACATATACTTTCCCCTCCATGTGAAACTTATCTTCCTTTCAATAATACTTAGCTAGGCTACCATATTTGCATATAATGCATCTCCCTGGCAACACAAAAACAATAATTTGCTCACTTCTATTTGTTTATTTTTGAGACTCAGTCATGTCTTTGACTGCTGGAAGACTGAAGACCATTTTCACTGTAAACTGGAGAAGGGATTTGCAATAAGCACGTGCTATAATATACAAGCCAAGTCTTCGTTGTGTCTTATTTCTAAAACTTAGATTTTGCTAGAAACAGTGAAAGCTCCTTTACATGCACATGAATGAAATAAATCAAATCTTGGAAAATAAATTTCACTGGCTTTGGAGAGACTCTTAAGACCAGAAGAGTGATGCCATCACCTGGGTCATCTGTAGAAAATGTGCAAAAATCACTGTAAAGAATTTGGGTACAGTTGAGAGTGCTTTAGAAAAACATCTCAAAAAAATTCTTAAAAAAAAAGGAAGGCTTTCAGTAGTCCCATTTTTACATTAAAAAGCATTCATAGTGAAAATATATTTCTGGAGGTTTATGGACACACACCTGTAGTAACCACTAAGTGTCTTGAACTGTTATTTAAAAATCGATGACTCAACACAGAAGTAAGCTAACAAGACCACATCCAAAGTCAATATGAAAAAATATCCACTCTGCTAGGACACTGATCACAGCATATCTCCTCCCAAAAGTGAAGTAACAATGTATACGTACACAAAAGACATCCCTGAAAAACCTGCAACTCTTTTTCCTGTAGTTAAGAACCAAAGTTGTGCTTCAGAAGCCTATGAAAACTTGAGTTTCTACTTATTAAAGGTTGCAGTGAATTTAAAACTATAAAGCTAAAAACAGAACCTGTTTTGAAATTACCTCATCTTTTTTGCCCACATAGACTTGAACATTCTTACTTCACTGACAGCAACGTAAACCCTGAAGTTTGTACACACATTATGTGTACATGAAGCAAATGCTCTGCAGCAAAACAAACTGCATTACTCTAACTGGCCTTTAACAAAACAAACATCAGGAGATCCAGCAATTAAGTTATAAAACAACGGTGACAACGGGTTGAAAACCCCATCCATTAGATCTTCACAGCAAGGAACCCTCTGACTGAAGTCCTTCATCAACCTTGTGTAATAGAAGATCACACAACTGGATAAAAGACCACCTTTTTAGGAAAGAATTAAAATGAACATTGAAATTGACATAATACAGCAGTTTAGTTTCTAAAATGTCCAAGACAGCTGTAGTGTGCCAAATGAATGACCTAATTATTTTGTTTGAAGACAACAATAATGGCCCATAAAACTGAAAACACCAGTATTTTCCATAGAGCTAAGCTTCCAAAAACTGAAGCATGGAAGTATTAAGTACAAAACTGAAAAGCAGGCCAATATACTGCTGTTAAAGGCAATTAACTTGGTCCTATTCAATTCAAGGAAGTCATGACTGGAAATTCAAAATGGAGCTTGGCAAAGATGCAAATAATGAGACTACACTTAGAACAGTCTTCTCCCTCCATTACTAAAGTGGATGTTTAAGGACAGGGTGAGAAACAATAAAAGTTTCTATCACTACAGCTTTTAAGAATTAGAGGCTCAGCAACTTCCTGAGCAAGAGTACTGGTTTTGCATTTAATAAGTCTCAATAGATTTTTCTGTCAGAGGTTGACTGATCTGCTATTTGAGCCACTTTGCCTCAACATCCAAAACTTGCTGTGCCATGGAAGTTAGCCACATTGAAAGGCCAGGCAGAGACAATATAACCAATCTTCCCTCACTTTCCAGAAGCATGGTTTGTGGTGAGCTTGACTGTGGCTGGATGCCAGATGCCCACTACACTGCTCTATCAGTCCCCAGATAGACAGGGGAAAGAAAGTAAGATTGAAAACAACTCATAGGTTGAGATAAGGAAGTTTACTAAAGCAAAAGCAAAAGTTTGCATGCACATAAGAGAAAAAAAACAAACAGGTTTGTTTGTTACTTCCCATCAGCAAGCCACGTTCAGCCACTTCCCAGGAAGCGGGGCTTCAGCATGCGTAGGGGGTGTACCAGAAGGCAAACACTGTAAGTAACAAATGCCCTCTGTTTCTTCACCTTTCCTTAGCTTTTCTATCTGACCTGATGTCATACAGTATTGGAACATCCCTTTGGACACTTGGAGTCAGCTGTCCCAGTTGTGTCCCCTCCCAGGATCTTGCTCACCCCCAACCTATTGATGGAGCTGGGGGGGATGTTAAGAGACATCACTGGTGCTGTGCCAGCACTGCTCAGCAACAGCCCAAACCCTGGAGTGTTACCAACACCTCTCTAGGTACCGACATAAAGCACAGCGCTCTGAGAGCGCCAATGGAAAAAGAGCTCCAGCTCAATCCAGACCCAATACAGAGGGGAAAGAACAAGGATTCTTTTGCATTGGTTTTGTGTTTTAAGACCATGCAATCTGTATCTTCTAAAAATAAAGCCCCGGTGACACATTTGCTTTGCAAGTACCCAAATCACTAAAAGCCCAAAGCTGTACCCCAATATGCTCATCCTTTTTATGCATCTTTCCCTAATCAACTACTGCTCACCACTCTTTCAGACAGATTACTACTGGGTTTGACAAATGCCTATCAGGCCTGGTATGGTTGTATCTGTGACATTCTTTCAGAAAGCAAGGGTAAATTAATATTACCATTGGGTTTAAACACACCCCTTCCGAAACATCTTATGTTGGTTTGGGATTGATATGTACATACACACTTTTCAGTCCATGTACTCATGTCGTTACAGTTAAAGTGTATATAAATATTTGCAGAAGCAAGATCTAAAATAAAAGGTTCATGATCGTTTCAAAACACAAATATTTTAAAACTTCTACATATAGAGAATGTATTTATTTTAATACATTCTAAATTCAGCATAATTTATTATCTGGAATCAGTAAGTACAAAACATGGTAATGCATGGAAGAAGTTTAGATGAAAACTTCTCTTTTGTCCCTTCAAATGAATCAAAATACAAATATAACCTGACTCCACTTGTGCTAAAAATGTTTGTAATAAACTATTATTAAATTAATGCTAATTCTTGGATTAAGATCACTACAATCACATTCCTATGCTAATCACTTATTTTAACTTCTTCAAAAGTAACACCATATTTAAAAGTTTATCTCCCTGTGGATAACAGAAATTCACAAAAATGTATTTTACAGTGAGAAACGCACAATAAATGTATTTAAATGTCCCAAATGTTTCCTGCACCCAAGTTTCTAGCCTTTTAGCCCCAGCTCCATCTTTAAGCATTTCCTTTAACAAGCAATTGCTGTTAGTTTGTACTTACATGTCCACAAACATTTTTCAAAGTCATTCCTGCATTTCTAATACTTTGACACAATTACACTACAACAGTGTTGTATAATGCTATTTCTAGTGCACCCGTCCACCTGATTTCTTTCTTTTTCCACATGAAATTTATCTTTTTGTTCCTCCTCTTGAGCACACAAAGTAGTCCAGCACCAGTTTAAACAGAACGCACTGACTTCCAACAAATTTCATCACAGTGCACATTGGTACAGCATATATCAACTTCTCCCACAGGAGTGCGTAAATCCTGTTGGGCACGGTATGTGCTGGAGGGCAAATGATAGAAAATACAGCAATTGGAAAGAGGATTTTAAGTATAGAGCTGTTTCAGATTCCAGCATAGAATGGTTGAGAAATGATGCAGGCATCAATTTACAGAAAGGGGAAAAACCAACACTATGACATGGATACGTCTGTGCTGAGGGCAGAATGTTCAAGTTCCTTTGCATGCAGCATAGGAATACTGTTAAAGGCATAATAAATACCGCCTTATTTCATTAATTCAAGAGTTTTATTCCTCAAGCACACAATGAAATCAAAGCTCACCTTGGTTGAGTGCACACCCTAAACAAAAAGCTGTCATACAAAGGCACCTTTAACTCCTGCTGGGTTGAAAGATAGTGATGATCCCCCACCGATTCCACCAGAAGAAAAGCAGTGAAGTGCTTTCCTTGGAAAGTGACAAGATGTGGTTCTGAAAGAGGCATATTCCAACTTCCCTCAGAAAAAGCTGAATATGGTGCTGCCATCCTGAAGAAGAGCAATATTTTTTAGAATTTCCTGTTCTCCAAATTACCCTACTGCTTAGCTCACCACTTAATTTTATGCTTTTATTCTGAATACCATTTTAAGTATTAAGACATTGTCTGGATTGAATATGCAACTGCAAAGGCTAACTGAAGCTAATGCTTTTCCAGGAAGCTAGTTCTCTGAGTATCTCACACCAAAGAGGTTTCAAAAATTGAGAAACTTAACAGAAATACATCCAAAAATTCTAAATATTCATTGAGAAGAGGAAGAGAGGAATCTGCAACCAAGGGTGATACAACCTTGTTGTAAGACCATTCCATTAAAAAAAAAAAAAAAAAGGTTGAAATTACCTTATATAATCCTAAGAAATTACATTAACTGCAGAAAACCTGTGTAACCTCTAAACTACTAATGGAGGTAGTATTACAACCATCTGTGTCTTTCTACATAGGAACTTGTTTTTATCATAACTATATGGTCTTAAGGAATTCTTTCCCTCAATATGCTTCAAATGACAGCATGTGTTGGAATTCTTTGCTGTCCACTTCAAACCATCAGATTCATTCCCACACTGGCATGTAAACATGACCTCCAGGAAGGGAGGGAAACAAAACACAATGTTTTTAGCATACATATTTCTTTTAAAACAAACACACAAAAGCCCCCTAGTTTCTCTCCTAAACTAATGGCAACATAAAGTGCTTTATTAATATTATTTTCTATCTATCTTCATAGTATAATCTCTAAATGCCAAGACTTATCGGAACTGAATAGCTGCTGTACTCAAATACATCAAAAGCTTAACTTCAGCAAAAGGATGCATTATTCTGCCAGTAACAAGAATATAACACACTGTGCAATGCTTGGCATTTTCACTCATGGTGTGTTTACTGGAGTTTATATAATATAAATAGTTAAGACTGTACAATCTGAGAGAGATTTTAAAGTATATAACTATAGGAGACCATAGCTATGCATATTCTGACAATATGAACATTTCACATGCTACAAATCCCTTTATCATTCCAGTGCCAACAAATAAAGATAAAAATCATTCACTATAGAATGGACTAAGCTAAGGAAACCACCAGATTCACACGTAACACACTTTTCACTGCTGGAGTGGTTAACACTCCCATATGTGCTCCTTCTAATTCTCTTAACATTTCTCACTAGAGAGCTTAGTAATTTTGTCAGAAAATAGTTCATAATAAATATGCAGGACACTGAACAAACTAAGAGAAGCTCAGTAAAAAGGCAACTGGAAATGCTTAAGTGGATGCAGGATTCAGACAACTGAAGTGTTATAAAAAAGAGAGACTGGAGAAAAAACTATTAATCACAATAGAGTAAGCAAAACACCAAGTACAAAAATGTTTTTCCTAAAGCCAACCAACTCTCAATAATAGTTCAAAATTCAGTTGAGCTTCTCTGAAAATTCAGGCCTAAACTGCCATCTAGAGATAATAAAAACCTGATCTAAATTATAAAAAACAGCAATTCTTGCCATAGGACACAAAACAATTCCCTGTATGCAGGGATTACTATCTGCACTTCACAAAACAAAAGAACATGCCCAAGCAGACCTATTTTTAGCTCTGTATTTAAACGAACATCTTGCCTTACTAACATGTAAAATGCTTGTTCCCCCTCTGGGTGCAGTCATAGATGTAGAGAAATGCTTAAGATTTGCTTCCTTTCTATACTCAATGCACAGGATTTATTTTCTAGGAATAAATTAGGCTACACAAGTACTGCCGCTTTTAAAGACAAAACAAAAAATCAACTAAAGAAGAAACCTCAAACCCAACCCAGTATCAATCTAACCTTTCAATTACAGAACAGGGACTGACTTGACAACTTGAACCACCAATAATCTGCTAACACCTAGTACTGCAGAATTTGAACGAGGAGGCACTTGAAGGAGGTGTGTGGCCCTCTTCATCCACCCTCCACAAATCCTAGAGCTTCCAGGCAATCCAAGCTTGCTTTAAAGCAGCATCAGTTGGCACAAGCAGCTCTTCATGGTGAAGGCTGCACTCTTCTTCTCAAGGCCTCATGGAGTAGAACCCCACCTCTCATTACAGCCCCAATTTTCCAAAGGTTGGGAAGCTCACTGATCCCATACACACAGTCACTTTGCCCTGCTCTCTCACTTCACAGGAGAGGAAGGAGATGGGAGCATGCCCCCTTCCAGCTATTTCCCTCTCCATGCTCAGGAAAAGTGGCCATAAGAGAAGTGCAAGACTAGTACTTTAAGTACAAAGTATCACTTCACTGTCAGTACATCATATTGTTCCTGCACATGTGCAGAACCAGACACTGCACAACTGATGGATGAACCACAGCTTTCCCTGGCACCTACACAGCTTTCTACTCCACTTCCACATTACACACTGAAAAAAAAAAAAAACAGCCAACAAACTGAAAGGGAAGAAGAAAAAAAAAATTCAAACACCTCAGTTTTCTGTTCTCCTTCTGATTCTCTATTAAGAAGGAAGTGTTCAGGACTTTTCATCCACTGTAGATTTACAACTTTACTGCAGGTCCTGCTTCTTTTGTTAACACTAACTGCTGCAGTGAGCTGAACAAGTTCACTATCAATCTGTCATCTGCTCCAGTGTGGGAGCACAACATCATGACAAGCTTCTTTTAAGGTTCTCTTTTTTTTTTATGTTCTGTCTTAATTCTATACACATTTGTAGTATTTGTATGAAACAGACTGCGTACAATTTTAAGCTTGTTTCCAGTGAAGTCCCAAGTGTATCACAAAGAAAAGGCAGGGTAAGTTTCACTTCATATTAATTGTGGACTTAGGTTTCCTCACCAAAATGAGGGAATGGCCCATGGCATGGTCACATGTGTACAGCAGGCAGCAGCTAACAGCTCCCCCATCTTCTCGCAGCTCTTTTACAGCCTCGTCTCACAGGAGGGAGGTTGGCTGCCAACCATGGCCAGGAGACAGGCATTGTGCTCAAAGTCTGCATTACTAATTCAGGTCAGCTTCTCATGAAGCTGTCATACCAGCTGCACTTACAGAGGTTTTGTTTGTGTTGGGGGACCATCTTTAGGTATGTGCACTCTATTTCTTTTAAGATGTAAAGAAAAAAATATGTCTAAATAATAAAAAGCTAAACTCAAAACATAAGCACTCAGCCTCATATTGGCATTCATTCCACAAGACCAGACTACACCTTGTCCAAAATAAAACACTAAGCCCTGAAACACCCTGGGCCTCAGGTCATCAGACCCAAAGGGGTTTTGTCTATAGATCAGCTCCATGCTGCTTGCTAATGCAGACAAAGACAAGAATTTGGACCCTGTCATTCTTCCCCCTCCCAAGGGCAGTAAGTGAAAAATAAAGCAGAGCAGAATTACCACCAAGGGCTAACAACAGTCCTTTCTCACTATAAAAGCCCATCTATTCCCTGTACATGAAATTCAAAAGTTTTATTTACATATTACAGTAGCAAGCACAGCAAAGGCAAAACAAAGCTTCCAAAGCTTTCAGTTTTTCAATTCTGAATTGTTTAAAAACCACATCAAAGGACAGATTAAAAAGGACTAATGTATAGGTCAGTCACATGGGGTCAAAGCAGTTTGTCCCTTTAAAACTCAGATATTAAAATTTGATTTAGACACAATTTGAAGGAGATTGATACTGCTTTTACTGAGATGATGGTCTTAGAATGAAAGGAAACAACATTTGGGGACAGTATGTTATAGTTAGGCTTTGTATACACAATGTAAATAAACAGAACTTGGTAAAACTCAAAGCCACAAAACTGCTTAAGCACAAGCCTCAGGAACTGGTTGTGACCAGAAAACCTCCAAGAAGCACAGCTGCAAACATTTGAAGTACTCAGTTCCAGCGATCAAAAGTACAGCTCTCCTGGATACCACCATTTCTAAGAGCTGAACTGAAGACAGAAAAAGAGTAGATTCTGAGCAACCACTACTACAATATTTAGTGATATTTTATGTCTAATGTTTTATGTTTTATGTGTAAACTGGAGGACTCATGTATACTTTGAAGTTTACAGATCTGGATCCTAACCCTAATTCAGAACAAGGCCTAAGCATGCCACCTTTCCCTCACCTTCCCCAAGAAATTCAGAAGCACAAGCTGGAAGCAACCTGGGGCACACTCCATCCAGGTGATCTAGAATCACAGGTCACACTGTCAAGTGCCCATGTCCTGAAGGAGACACAGAGCTGTAGCATCCTAACTCAGCCACAGCAAGTAGTAGAGCTCTGGAAGTCTAGAGAGGAGGTGGCTCAAACTGAACAGCAATACACAAGCAGAGGCCAAACAGATTCAGAGAATGAACAAAGGTGACCCTTCCTCGGGGCAAGTATTTACACAACTTTCTAGTCTCCTGCCTCTACAGCAGCAAGTATCTACTCTTGTGTATTTTCTTGTTCTGAAAAATAAATTAAACCTCAATAACATCTTTATTTAATGTTGAGTCAGGCAGTCTTTTGAAAAAGAGAATTACAAGATAATCTTTTAATACAAAGAAAAACTACAACAGACTGCTTTCTCATTTCTGATGACCTTCCCAAGGTGCCCAAGCACATGACAAACAGTTCATAACCAAACTCCTAAAATTCAATCCAGTTCCAACACCAAAATACTCCCCCTATACCTATGCATGGAATACATGCATGCACACACACAATACCTTCAGCTAAGAAAGACTTAAGACCCTTTGTATCTTAATTGACAATGATGGCATACCTAGGGGTTCTACACAGACAGCAATTTCTCTCCCTACAGGAAATTTACTCTAAATGTGTTCCTGCAAAATCCACTTCCTCACCTCTGCTCTGTGAGCCTTTCTTACATCTTCATAGTAAGGAGCTCATGCCATTAAAAACTGCCAGCTCTCTCCTTCCCATTTTTTTTTAACCATCCAGTTTACATTGAGAACACTCACAAACAACTGCTATTAATACTCCAGACAAAACATATTATGCATTTTACATGGGGTTTATATTACAACAAGGCGGTTCTTCTCATTTATCTTTTTAAGATATCAGATTCTACATACAATAGATAATTTTCTCTTACATTCCCAACATGAAAAACAGCTCCTTGTACCATTAGGCAAACAAAACCAAAACAAACAGCAGAGCATATGTTGTAGAAGTAGTTTTAACTAATAGAAATTTAGTAGTAAGTAACGAAGCAGGAGACAACAGATTTCAATGGGATGAACACGCAGTTGGGTGGTAGGAACTCCTGAATTCCAGCACAGGCCTTCCTGACAGTTGTTATAACTTGTCCAAGACCACATTTAACCTATGGTTTAATTTCCATAAATGAAATAATAAAACCCCACACTCTGAGCTTTACCTGCCTTACAGCCATGTTACAGCGCTAATTAATGTTTCTATAAAGCTCTGTTATGCAACAAGTACTAACAAAACATGGTGTTCTCCAGCCTTGGTGGTATCTTATTACTGCACTTGCACAGATTATAACCTATGATAACTACAACTGGAAGACAATGCTTGTCCTAAACCCTTTCACGTGCTTCTAACTTCCCAAGATGTTTACTGCTGTGGTTGAATTTTTCCCACCTTTGTCTTTATCCAAAGGTGGATGTTCTGAAAGCTTCAACAAGGTTGGTTTTGATTGTTAGGCATCATATGCCCAGCATAAAGCAATTCTGAATACTTTTACACTGAATGTTATCATTTCATCTTTTTAATTAGAATGATGCAGCTCTTCATAATTTAAGTCACACTGAGTCTGAAAAAGTTCTTAAAACTTTACAATGTAAAACTGAAATATTAGAGACAGACTGGGGAAAACCCTACATGCCTTAATTGGATATGGTAGGCACTCTCATACAGTTTACAGAGAGACAGAAGCTCACCTTCTGAGGACTATCAGGCTTCCAAGAGAGTATGAATAAATGTAAACACAACAGGCAGCTCAGCTTCAGACTAAAATTTTTTTAAAAGGATTTGAAAAAGTTCCCTTGCCTCCTCTATACAGATGCTGCCCTCTGACCCACACAGAAACACTTCAAACACCCCCTGTTGCTGCTACTGAGGGAAAAGCGATGTGGCTGCCACTGCTCCCAGCCAGACCGCCACCCGCCCCGACGGAAACCACCCGAGGGAACGGGCAGCCTCAGGCGTGAGAAAGCAGGGCTAGCAACCACCACCATGCAGGGCAAAGGGAAGGAAAGGCAGCCGGGCTGCAAGGCCATACCTCTGCCCTTCAGCCCTCTTTCTATGGCTTCCAGGCAGGCTTATGCACACAGGTGCAGCAGAGCAGAAACACGCTGCTTGTTCCAGCCTGGGATTACACCTGAGCTAATAAACCTCGCTGATCAGAGCTGGCTCTCAGCACTCTGGTTCTGGAAGCAGATGCAGACAAATGGAAGT
The DNA here is from genome assembly GCA_020086605.1 of Lanius collurio. NCBI lineage: Eukaryota > Metazoa > Chordata > Aves > Passeriformes > Laniidae > Lanius > Lanius collurio. Next base: position 24,490,197 of record JACBWW010000002.1, read on the forward strand.
TGGCGCTAGAAAGAGCCGCTATGGATCTGGGGTTTATTAGCTCAGGCTTTACACCATGCAAAAGAATAGAATCTGGCCCTGGAGACTAAATAGCTTATTAAAGTGATACTGAGCCTGAACTAATAAAGCCTGACAGAATCAAACTGACTTTGTATCAAGTGAGCTCAGGTGTGCCAGCATCTGTGGCACATTTAATCCACTGCTGCAATAGCAACTCAAAACCAATGGAGACCCCCCTATCTGAATTTAAAAATTTAATTTTACAGGAAACAAATGGGTTAATTGTTGTTCAGTTATAGGGTTTCTTTTCTTCTGAAAGGAACTTCCAGAAAAGGTGACATCTGGCTTTTATGACTGTGAGACTAATCTTCCATAGCTGAATCAAGTCAATGCTATCTCATGGTTTGCCTAAGTTACAAAACAGACAACTTCAGTACATTTAGTGCTTCCCTTGGCCTGCCAAGAGAGGGGTGAAACTGAGAAAATCCAAGCCAAGTGTATTATACCACTGCTAGGAGGAATCAGAGTAGCATCAGAGCAGAGAGTAAAAATATTTAATGCTAAGGAGAGCCTAATACCAGAGGCACAAAATGAGAAAAGTCAAGGTGAAAATTCCCCCACCTTTCTTTAACGCTGTCTCTGCTACTCCATTCCTCCAGTAACTGTATGAGCTAACCAAGTAATTTATGGATTTAAATTAAATTCTACAAAGCTACCCCACAAAACTCCAATTGTATGACTTAGTCCTTATTGAAGACTCTAAAAATACAAAGGAATCACAAAACAGATGAATGATAATCAGAAAAGTGAAAAAGACAAAACTTAAAGGACAAAAAGCAAAGCAAATTACTTAATTTACAAACAGAAAAGTAACCTGGAAATGAAAGTTACTAGAAGACAGAGAAAGAGCCATAAAAACTGAACATTATTTGGGATTTGTTCAAAATAGTGAAAATAAAACTGGTTGAAAATAGCACAGTTAAAATACATTTTTCACTTAATCTCCTGAAATTACTATGAGTTTTTTTTCATTCTGATTAGTCTTTAAGCTAAGATAGGTGTTTATTAAGCTCTGCAATTAGCCTCAAAATACCATTGTAAGCTGAAGGAAATCATTCTAGTAGTTGTAAGGTGTTAAGCATAAAAAGTGACTAACCTAACACAGCAGTATGTATTCGAAAATGTTAATTTAGGAGAGCACCCTAAATATATACATCTAAGCTGGTAGGGAAATTGGGAAGTTTTAAGTACTGTCATAAAGTCTTTGCTTCTTAGCAACAGGTCCATGCAGGTCAAAGGTACTTGACCTTAGTCACGATTACAAAAGTGATTGCTCTCCCTATTGAGAAAAATCCCACACAGGGACAAAAGCCACCAAAAAAAAACCCAAAAACTTGAAAGCATTGTTTACTCCAGCTCTCTCAGGGACAGTAATCTGTCCTGCTGAACTACAGCAATATTCCAAGATCTCCCCAATCTCACTGATACTCACAGGGGTTTCCTGAAGAGCTATGCCACTCCAGTCTTTCCTGACCTCATGGCATCACTCCAGTCTAGCCATTTGCAATCATACTGAATCTTGCCTAAAGTAGCAGAAATTCTTCCACTTTTCCCATTACAAAGGACAACCAGCATTTAGCAGGACTGACTCAATCAGTGTTATTTTATGCACATGCTTTGTGTTTTTAGCTATCCCAGTAAAGGTACATCACTCTACAGGACTGTCACCAAACCAACTTCGTTCACGTTGTTCAGTGCTTAAAAAATTCCATGCTCTAAGTATGGGATCACTCACGTGAGCTACGTGGTGAAGGGAAAGTGTGAGTAGATGGTGATTCCTTGCTCCCTACCTATGCTCCTCTTGTATATTCTTTACCCTGTTAAACCCCTCATTCTAAAAACTCCTAAAAACCAAGCACTGATGGGGAGGGGATGTTCACACACACAATGGCTCCACAAAGCTCTCTCCAAAAATGTCACCACCTGTTCCCAGAATAAATGTAAGAGGCACCCACTACTCATCTTTTAGCGAAGATGAAGGTCAGGCAGGAGGGATTTAAGGATGGAAAGAGTGTTACATCTGTCCTGTGGGTTCCGTAGCTCAGCCAGTACCTCTTTGCCAACAGATGAACCCAGCATCCACCACCTCGCCATGTGCCAGCGTGGTCCCCTCGGATCCCACCACATCTCCTACCACACCCCCCCTCCCGGACCGCACGCCTACTCACGTTTGATGCACCGCTGGGAGCCCGTGGCCTTGCTCCAGCCGTGGCAGCACTGCCCCCCACACACATTGACCCTGCGGGAACAGCAAACAAGGACCAGTGTCCGGCGGGGCACCGCCACGGCCCATCCCGAGCCGGGCCGGGGAGACAAATGGCGGGAAGAATTAAACCTCCCGATTAAACTCGACGCCCCACCCCGGGAGCGGGTCCCGCCGCGACTCCTGGAATGAGGGGGAAGCTGGCCCCGCGCCCGGCCTCAGACGGCGAAGAACCAAGGGCGTTCGGTGCCCGCGGCGGGCGTGCCGCCAGCCGGGCACCAGGGCCGGGCAGGTAACGCCGCGGTGCCCCGGATCCCAGCCCCGTCCCCCTCCCGAGGGGGCAACAGCGGCCGCGACGGAGATGCTGGAGGTGGTCGGGAGCTGCGGTGGTGCAGCGGGGGCGTGCGGGACGGGAGGGCGCCTTACCCCGGCAGCGGCGGCAGCTGGTGCTTCTGGCGGAGGGGCAGGGCGGCGCTGCTGTTGCCGTGGGGGCCCGGCGGCGCCTTGGGCCGCGGGCCGAAGCGGGCCGGCTTGGCGAAGGAGGAGGCGTGAGCGGCGGTGCTGGGATGGACCTGGCCGGCGGGGCCCAAGCGAAGCTGGACGCCCGCGTTGCCCGGCTTGCTCATCCGCCGGGTCCGCTCCAGGGGGCCGCTGCCGCCGCCGTAGCGCCTGTTCAGCTGCACATTGAACGTGCGCTGCTGCTGCTCCCCCCCGAGGAGGGTCGGGCGCTGCTGCCGGCTGCCAGAGGAGCCCCCCCGGCCGGGCTGCAGGACGTACGTGATCCTCCTTAGCCTGCCCTTTTCGGAGGCTGCGAGCCCTGGTGACAAAAGTGCACAGGCAGCGAGGAGGAGGAGGAGGAAGCCCCGTCTGATCCGACCCATTTCCAGAGCGGGAGCCCCTGCAGCCGGCGAACTTCGCGGACCCGTGGTGCAAGGGTTTCCTCTCCGCCAAAGGACGCGTGTGTGTGCGACCTGCGCCCGGGGCGCGGATCCCTCCTCCGCTCGCTGCCCCCCAACCTGCTCCGGGCGGGGGGAAGAAGGAAAAAAAGCCTCAGGATCCTCCCGCCCGCCCCCCAAACTGTTAGGAAAGTTCAGCAAACACTTCGCCCCGTGGAGCAGGAAAACATCGTTGGAAGAAAGGAAGCGGCGGGTGCGAGCCGAGCTGCGAGCCGGAGCGGGAAGGGAGGAGGAGCAGCAGGGGAAGGGTGTTTGCTGGAGGGGGGGTGGTCGCAATGGAGAGCAGATGTCTCGGTTGTCGGAGCTGCCAGGGGTCTGCGTGCGTGTGTAAGAAACGGTCCTTGACGCGGTGCAGGCTGTTGCGAAGCCCCTCTTTAAGAGTTTCCCCGCGGGCGAGGGTGTGCGGAGGGGAGGGGGCGGGCGGAGGGTGCCCCGGCCCCGGTGCCGGCCCCGCGCAGCCAATCTGGGGCCGCCGTGACGTCAGGGGCGCTCCCGGGGCGCGGGGAGGGGGCCCGGCCGGGGCCAGGTGACCGCGGGCGGGGAGCGGGGCGGCCCGGCCTCGGAGCCTGCGCCGCTACGGGAGCCTCGGAAATACCTGTGTGAAGCTTGGGGGGCCGGCTTGCCGTCTGCCAGGGACCCACCCGCACTGCTGCCCGAGCGGTTCGGGCAGCGTACCTGTGCTTCGGCAATAGCTGAGCCTTTCTGTTCCACTTTAATAGAGATGAGGCTTTAAAGCCCCCAAAAGCGTAGTATACGTGCTTCACTCTGTAGGTGGGAACTCGAGGAAATCACTTACACGCGTTAAAGGTGAGCACATTCGTCCGTCTCAGCCTGATGAGAGCCAGAGGTTGCTCTTAGCAGAAAGCAGGACCATATTCTTGTTTTCCTTTGTGTTCGTAAAGCAGTATGTATTAGTAAAGAATGAAATACAAACCACAATTGTACACTGGTAATTAACATACAAGCAAAACTTCCCACATTTTTCTCCAGTGTATCTTAACCAATCTCACCTTTAGCACTATAAACAAACAAACAAAAAAAAAACCAAAGTTCACAAAATAACCCGAAGGTTACATCTTTTAATACACTCAGAAGCTGATGTGTCCGAGTTCTTTTCCAAGAAACTTCGTGGAGAATCAGTTTGCAAATCCAATCGTTTGGAATTCAGGTCCTCCTCCCAGGGTTCTTCTCTGCTCTTTTCCAAAGCTTTAAGGACACTGACCCCGGCTCCAAACTGACGAGATTTTGTTCTTAAATGCTCTTGGCACAGCTACACAGCCGGCAAGGGGAGCAGGAGAGTTTTACAGTGACTCGATTCGAGGCAAGAGGCAGTGTTAGGAGCACAATGGTCCCTTCCTCCTTAGTTTTCATCTATTTAAAACTGCTCAAAAATACATAGATATTTTAAATAGATGAGAGATTAGATTTGCTAGTCACATTGTAGGGGATCCACATCAGTGTTAAAGGCTTATGCTTTTCTGCCTCCAGGGGTCTGAATTGAAACCCAGAGCTTGAAAAGAAAATGCCACAAGTAGTTGGGTATTCTAAATCCACAGTGGGTTAAATGAGAATGAAACTCTTTGGTGCTTCAGAGAAAAACTGAGATGAAGCCTAAAAGTTTCAGAGCCCCAGTCTGAAGTTAACTGGGAAGTTAACTGTGAGACCACTGCCTCTTCTCGTAACAAACATATAAATCTATTGTCTTTTTAACTTGGAAGACATTCCCAGCAAGTGAACTGTTCAGCCTTCCAAAGGCTAATTGTTGTGAATCCCAACTATGCTAAATGTTTTTATAGTATTTAGGGAACAGAAAAATACCTTGAAACCAGTGTGGGGAGGTGAGGACTGAGTAAGTTGAGAGAAACTGACATGCTATTCAGGATTGTTGCCTGCACAAGGCCGCTGTCCTTCAGAAGTTTTCCAGAATGAGATCACAGCTCCGTGTGTGGCTGGGTTTGTTGAACAGAGGGCAAAAACTGCATCATTCCACAGCAGAAGCCAGTTGCTTTTAAGAAATGTGAGGTTTAAGTCATGTCAAGTAGGGGGCAAATGTGGTGTATTACTGGCTACTGTACAGCAAATGGTAAGGAACCTCAAGGGAAATATATCCACAAAGGTGGATGCCTTGCATAGAATCATCAAGGTATAAAAACATTCTTGAAAAAATATTTAGTGTTATCTGAAATTAATTGCTAGAGGTCAAGCACTCCTCACAAATTTACATGGCAGATCTGATTTTCAGTGTTCTTTTTTTTTTTTCCCTCCAGCAAGGAAATCCAGGCTTTTCCATTTGTCTGCTATCTGGTTTTGCTTCCTCCCTCCCTCCCCCTCCTCCTTCTCCACTAGTCTAGAGGGTCTCAGATGTTAGGGACCAGGTTTGGCTGCAGTAATACATCAGGTTGGCCACAGAAGTTTTAATAGCTAAAAGAGAACTTCAGTGAACTGCCACTGCAGACTAAAGCTCAGCTCAAAATTTCTTCACATGTAGAAGTTTCTGCTTCCAAAGACAAAAAGTGCATCCAGCATCAAACAGCCAGATGCTGGCCTTTTAAAATCAAGTCAAGTGGCTACTAAAGTTCTGAGGATTCTTTAGTAAATGGTGTCACTGCTTGTGAGAAAGCTGCTCTGGCTACCTCCCCACCTCCTGTGGAAAAGACTCTGACTTGAGTTAGCAGGGACAAACAGGAATTAGTATCTCACACCCCCTTTCAGTCACACCCCTCTTTTGGGGAAGAGTTAGGAAAGCAGTTTGTACTGTTTCTGTTCTTGTCCCCTGTGGTTTGTGACTAAAGGGTGGACGTAAGGAAACATAAAATTCCTTAGTCTGTACACCACCCACCAGAGGGGCAGACCTCTGGATACTCTGCTGTAAGGGTGAGGCTGAGAAGGGCAGAACTGGCTGGAAGTCTGGGAGCAGGACAGATGCAGGAGGCAGAATTGCTGCCTGATGAGATGGCAGGATTGCTTCAAGGTTTTCAAGACTCATGACTTTGGGGTCAGTCCTGTGAGTTGAATGAGGAAAGACCATTGTTTTGAGCTGTGAAAGCTGGCAGCACCCAGACCTCCGCCATTCTTTTCATCAAATGACTGTTGCCCCGTGTCACATGGAGGATGTGTTTGGGGCACAGGCTCACAGGGTAACACAGGGACCTTTGCAGGACCTTCAGTGAGGATGTACAGTTTTGCTGAGGGGGAAGTCATCTGAGCACGGTGATCACCGAGCCAGCCTTGTGCATCACAGTGCCACCGTATCTCCCTGTGACTCGGTGTCCTCAGTAGCCAGGCAGGAAGTTGATGATCGGCAGTGCCTGATGTGTCCAGATACAGGTCAGTAAATGGCTCTGGTGATCTTGTATATCCACCAGGCAGCAAGCCTTGGCCTGTAAGGAAAGTTTGGTTGGGAGCTCCCGTTTAACATTAGAGTTTGACAATGCTGAATGCTGTGTTTAACCTCAATTTTGGCTATAAGAAGAGAACTTTTACAGTACTGTAGCTCCATTAGCTTCAGTAATATTACTCCAGACTTCTTTTGAGCTAAAGGAGGAAAAGCAGTCTATAATTTCCTGTAAGATGAGAATCAGCTGGAGAGCTGTATTTGCTCTTTTCCTTTTCTGTACTATACAATCATCTGCAAAAAAGTCCTGTATTTTGCAGGCTAAACTATACCTTTAACCATAGCTCTGTACAGGTAACATGACTCTAATTTGGAGAGTATTTCTTTTGAACAAAACAAAACAGCTTAGTCTCACTGTGATCAGAGTAGGAAAAAGAAGTAATTGGTGTTTATTATGTCACTAAAGTATATGGCACACGGGACTCTGAATACATACCTGACTTGCCGAGTAAGACCATGTAGATATCAGTATCATTTCTGCATGTTCTTTTTCAGAACAGAACCCTGATTGTTGTTTGTTCTTTCAGGCAGAAACTGTAATTACTCTACAGTTCGCACTAATATCCTGAGGCCTCAGCTGTTCCTGAGTGTTACCATAGTATAAATATCATTAATAATATTTCACAAAAGGACAAGTCCTGCTCACTCTATTTGTGTAGGCACTTACATTCACTTCCAAGGAATTCAGTCAGACTAGGTCTGGATGGATCTGTGAGGCTTTGGAAGGAAGCAGCTTAGCTTTGCTGTACCCATTCACTACTGGTGACCTTCCTTGTGATTTGGAGATCTCTAATGACCATGCTTAGCACGTGCCAGTAATTCCAGACTCCCACTGTTTCCTTGGGTAACCAGCCTTCTGCCTCCCCCTCCTTGGCTTTGCTCAATCCAAGATGCATGAATGTGCCTTCCCCAGCACCTCCTCTGAAAGATCTTCCAAAGCCACTCTCCCACTGCCACTGCAATCAGGGCTCTGCTGCATTAGGCACTGTACTCACAGGCCAGGTGATAAATCCTGCCGGCTCTTCTGGCTGGAGTCACGCGGTCCTGAAGCAGACTAGCTTTTCAGGGGCGAAGGAACTTTTATGATGAGCTTGGTCCATGATGTGAATTCGTATCTTGGAGCAGTACAGATCCTGTGTGGCACTCAGTTTCTGAAGCAGACAGATTAGCATGCAGATATTCCAAAGCCACAAGTGTGGATGGGAAAAGAAAACAAAGTAATGATAGTGGGAGTAGGGGTCATCATTCCCACTCATACTGCTACCAAAAGAGATTGCGATAAGGACTTTTTTTCTTGTATTAAGTCACACTGAAAGCTGGATCCATTTGGCAAAAGTCTGATGCCAGTCTGTCACTACTGACCACCACCATATCCAGCAAAATACACACTTTAGGCTAGTAGGAGTAGGCTTCTTTATAAGTTGCTGACAGTAGCTGTAGTATAGGAAGTTGTGTGAATTTGTATAGTCTTGAATTCCATTTTTCCAAACTAGCAGAAATCCCTTCTAGAATATTTGGCAGTTTCACAGTCATCCTCACATACAGAAAATAACTGATTCAGAAATACAAGATTTTTTTTCAAGATGTGAAAATCTCCACACTGTGCTGTTTGAATTATTCTTCCCCTCAAGGAAATAAATATATCTTGTCTACAAAACAATTAAAGTATCTATGGAACTTTTTTATTACACCATTCCTTGCAATTGTTTGTTTCTTTTTACAATCCCATGTACACTGAAAATAAATAAACTGCAGAGGAAATTAGGTGGAAAGGACCACAAAAATAAGAAAATACATACAATTATTTCACTTTACCGTAGGAGAAGACATGTTTAAACTAACATATTCTTCACAAAAGCAAAGTAAACATTATAACTGATATTTGAAAACTCTCACAGCGTGACTATGTCATATGCCAGGAATACTAACCTCTACAAAAATAAACTTCAGCAGTGGACCTTGATTTTTCCCTGTTGCACTGTGTGCTGCTCAGACTTAAGAAAGCTGAAGGAAAAAGAGTCTGTGTACAATGAAGTTGCTTCTGAATGTCTTAAAGTTTTCATAACTGTGCGTAATCTAGGCAGACCAGCAAATCAGCATAAGTGGAAGTGAAGCAGACAGAAGTGGTAACTATAAAAAGAGGAGCCCTGGCTCATGGGAACACCATCCATGATTACCCCTGCAGCAGCTGCTGAATAACCCGAAAGGTAATGTTTTCACAGCCTTGTCTGTATTTGGTCTCCCCCTCTGACAGCCTGGGATGATGTTGGGTGAACAACTTGGGTATCTGCTGTGCAGTTTAACCTTGCTTTGTCACAGAGTACTAAGTCCTGCTTAGTACCTGAGCTTCACTGTCAGGATAAACAGTTGTTTAAAGACCAGGTGGGCACACAGAGCAGCAGATTCTGCCTCTCTGAATTTAAAAAAGAGCAGAATACTACTTCTAATGATACACTTGGAGCAGCTCCCAGCACACCAATGTTATAGGTTGGGGGGGGTGTGTATAGGTTCTCTGTCTGCTGCTCTTTCAAGGTTTGTGGTGGAAGGTGATGGAATGAAAATTACAAGCTTGCTTTTTTGTTTGTTTGTTTCGGTATTTGTTTGTTTGTGTTTTGGGTTTTTTTTTTTTTAGTTTTTTTTTTTAGTTTTTAAAGTAGCTAGGAAATAAAATATTAGGCTTTCATTTCCATCACTTTTCCTCCAATAGCAAAATGGGTCTGCAGAGATGTTTAATGTCAATCTGCAGTGTGTCTGTGTTTTCCATCAGGATGCTTGCACACTGACCCTGTCTGAGCACGAGGATCTCTGAGGGTCCCCTCTGCCCAGAGTTACCATATGCATCATGCCTAGCAAGCAGCCTCAGGTGGAAACAGGCACAGCTGCTGCCCGTTTTGAGTGGGTCAGAAACCAGTTTCAAGAAATCAAGCCTTCAGGGTAATAATGTAGAAGATTTCCTGGTGTAGGCTACAGGTGGGAAGGAGATTGAGGACTGGAAGAGCTAGGACATGCCAGAAGGGATGAAGCAGTCCCCAGGAAAAGGCTGAACACCTGGGCTCACAGATGACGTCAAGCACAGTCTGATCTTGCCACCAGGCAGGTTATGACATAATAGTACTGTAGAGGGACACATCACTCCAGCACCTGTATTTAGAAGATACAAATTCAGTCTGGCCTTATAGCAAAGAGGCTTAGCCGAGGAGGGCCTGGTTAGGGGCTGGCTGCACCAGATAATCAAAACATGGTCTCTAATTAGCCAAATCAAAGTGATGTGAGTGACTACTTGACTAGAATCTTTCTCAGATGATAGTCAGTTTTGCAGTGTTCTCCTGAGTCTAAGGAAAAAAAAAAAAGCATGATTATGAAAATCATAACTTTTTATCCTCCCTTAACAGCTGTATTTAAAACAAGCCTCTATAACTGTCAGATTGTTTCAAACCTGCCATCGCAATTTACCAATTACGCTGCCCTAAAGCAGTAGCGGATGAGTCTAAACAGCAGCGGGCTTGTGGCGCGTCCCCGGCGTGCCCACGGCCCCGTGCTGCCCGCCGGCATTCCCGAGCGGGCCGGCCGGCGAGTCACGGAGCGCCGCTGCTCCCGCCTGGCACCGGAGCGCATCTGAGCGGCAGCCTCGCTCCCTCCCTCCTCCGCCCGCCGCTCCCTCGCTTCTCCCAGCGGCACCCCGGCCCCGGCGCTGTCCCCCTGTCTCGGCTGAGGTCTCTTCTTCGCCAGCCTTTAGCGCCCAAAAGCAAGCGAGCCCCAAAGCTGCGCATCTGCAGGCTGGTTTGTTCGAATCCACAGATCCGCAGGGCCATACAGTGTCGCAGGCAGCACGTAGGAGCAGCAAGCAAGGAGTCTGTCGGCTCTACACATCAGCATTCCTAGCAGAAAAAAAAGTCTGGAGGATGTGCCTCAGTGCTAAATAGCCTGTCTGTGAGTGAAATTCTTGTTTGAGTCACATGTAGTTGGGCTGGAAATAGTAGAACCATTATCTGTCCAGAACGGTGTCATCCAGGAAAGCAGGCATTTGTAGCATGAAGTTTCAGGTCATGTAGCCTCATTTTCTCATTTTTCTTCTGTCAACTTTTAGCCAGTGCACACAAAAAATTCATATTCTCTGTATTCAGGATCCTAGTGTAGATGAATTTGCTAGCTTTGTTCATATTAAAGTTTAAAATTTTGGGGGAAAAAAAAAAAGCAGATTTCTATCCTTTTCTTCCAAAACAAGTGTAGCATTTTCTAGGACCACAGTTTTGACCTGTCAGTGGATGTACAATCTTGAACTGAAAAGATGTAATCTGAAGACAAAGGGAATGATCTGCCTCTGCACATAAACTTCTCCTCTGCTCCTTTTCAAAGCACATTGATGTCCATCTCTGACCTAAAATCAAGTGGTACCTATACTCCTTCAAAGCTGAACTAGCCTGTGTTGCCCCTCATTTTCTGTGGGGTTGTAGCCATGGCTGACAAGGATCAGGATTCTGCTCCAGGACTGAAAGTTTGATGATTTCCAGAGTTGATTTAAAGGCAACTGCAATTATGAAAATCAGAAATTATGACTGCCAACAGTTTAAATTGAGAGAGCCTCTCCAGTCAAGGGAACCTGAACGAAGACCATATGTAAGTCCTTAGCACTGACTGGCAAAAATACCAGTGGTTTTTTTGAGTGTTTGCCAGTTTCGTGAAAGATACAATACGTAACATTTTCAGGTCTGCAGGAACCTCTTGTGATTCTTTACAGTTCAGCTCATCAGGTACTGACGTTTTCATCTTCAGTGTTTCGGTACTTAAAGCAGCTTTTCCAAGCCAAAATCACACAGTTCTTCGGTCTTCTCTTGTCATCTGTTATCATGTAGCTTTCAAAGACTAAAATAGATTTATACTAATTGATTTAGCTCTTTTCAAAGATAGGGCTGATGAATTGAACTTTCACACCTGCTACCTTTTCTTAGGCTTTCTTAGTCTTCAAGTGAGGTGGGCTTTTTCCATCTGAAAGAATTTAAGATTTGTTTTTATTGCAGAGAGGATCTCAGTGACTTGACAACACCATTAGGTAGAATGAAGTCTTTTTACAAATATTTATGCTGAACAAAATATTCACAAAAGCAGTTTAAGTATTTCCTCATAATTTGATGTATTTTGTAAAGGAAAAAAAAAAAAAGAGCATCCATATTTATAACTCACCTGCTAAAAGTGTTTGTTTGGAATCTGCATCCAAATCTCATCTCATTTCTGTGGTCTCAAAGTTTTCAGGCAATCTGTGCCTGAGGATTAAGTTCTGCCCTATTCTGGAGAAACTGGGGAGTTTTCTTAACTTATGCATGTTTAAGGTTGCTATTAAGAGCTCTGATCAGCACATCAGGGAAGTGGGTTTTTTTTCTCCTTTCTTTTAAAACTTGTTTGTACAGATGAGCTAAGGCTGAATTTGCATTTAAACTAAACAAACCTCTTTAGCAAGTAATTTTCTAGAATATAACTCTTTCCAAATGTTTCCACAGCTAATTTTTTTAAAGTGCCCATAATGATGTCATCAGGCAGGGTAGATTACTATTCACATTACAAATAAAAATCAAAAAATAGTTTTGAGTAAATTGTCTAAGGAGCATTTTGTGAAGAATATGGATTTCATATTGTTGAAAGAGCTACTAGGGATCCTTAAAGCAGGGAGCATTTTTCTTTCTTTTTTGTTAAGTGTGCCTGCTGTAAATAAATGTTGGATGATTTGTCTCGTGTATTGAATGAAAAAGAGTTAATGTGACAATTTAGTTAGGTACGTGTGTTGAATACTCCATTAGCTACTTTTCACAGCTAAAACCCCCATGCTTTAAGGCATCCTTTTCCTCTCTGGCTGTGCAATAATCTTCAGTATATGTTAGGCTGTATCATGAAAGCTTATCTTCTCAGCAAAGGAAGCTTCAAATTCTCTCTCACTGGTAAAGTAGTTTAGCTCTATGCCAAACTGGAAAACTTCACCCTCCCCCAGGGGTAAATAAAATCCCTATAAGCAAGAGTTCAAGTTGAGCAAGTTCTTCGCTAGTTACTCTTTCCATGAGTCACACTCATCTCTTCTGCAGAATCTGTCCAGCTCCTTGTCTCAGTGATATAAGATCAGCATAATCTAAATTATCCTTCATAGCTGAAAACAATACTAACCCCTAATACTAATGAGAATAAAAGCCCTATGCAGTAACAAACCAAACTTTTCCTTTCCTTCTGCAGTTTTCTTCACTCTCTTATTCTTCTTGCTGTTTTTCCTAGGTCTGGCTCTCTAATCAAAACATCATGCTTACCTTCTCACATTGTTGATTTCTAAAGCAGCCCCTAATCATCCTGATGTTTTTCAGTCAGTGAGATGCTCTTCTTTTCTTATACTTTCTGATCATCTCTCAGGAAATTATGCCATTGGCATGTAATCATTCCTTGCAGTACTCCAGGGTCTAAGGCTTAGACACAAACAAGCAGCAGTGTGGTGGAGGACACAGAACCTGGTTTCAAGGGCTAGCACTTCCTGTTAAAGTCCACTTCTAATTTGACTAAAGGTTCTTATATTGGGGAAAACCTAATGATCTGAGCGTGCTGTCTGATCCTGTAATCAACTAGTCTTGCATAGCATCTTAACTATTATATACAACCATTGTATCCACAGCATAATTCCAGCAAGAACTATAAATAAGAAAATGTTTTTACTTTTGTGAATTACTAAACCAGAAGCACTGACTCAGAGAATAACCTATTTTATCCAAACAGGGATGTACAGTACAGTAATTAGCATCTTGCAGGGCTAGGTGTTAAGTTAGGAGGGTACATGAGAAACCTTTCTTCAAAAGTAACACAATAATGTTCAAAATAACAAAGAATGCTTAAACTGAAAGTGTGGGTGAAAAACCATGAATTAGTTTTCATTATAGTGTTGAATCCCATATTGCCAGCCCATCTGAAATGCCGTGTACAGCAAGCAAAGCAGTCCCAAGAGGGACCTTTGAGTTTTATTGGGTATTATGGTGATGTGTGCACAAAGGTTTGTGTATTGTCAAGAAAATCTTGTCAAAGATAATATTCCCACTGAACTGCTTGGAATGTTTTCACAGTTTCATTTTCCAGGATATCTCCAGAAGTGTAGGTGGTGATGTCTAGGCGTCGTGGAAGATGAATGATATTCTCCTGACCTTCAGTAGCAGGTTAAGCCACAAGGTAGCCTGTTGAGTCCAAAAGGAGTTACACTAATATTTTGGCTGCATAAACCTGTAATTTGAAGATGTTTAAAGTCACAGGATGATGAGCATAATGAAGTAACAAAAACTATAGCACAAAACACTTTCAACTGCTAGCAATTATTTATTCTCTGTTTATCTCCTTGTTTGACAAGGTCTCTTCTACCTACATGTTTTATGGTATACAAGAATAAACTGCATTAGAATTTATATATAAGACATGCTAATGTACTTAGAGGAAAAATCCAAGCCCCAGTACAGGTTTTACTTTGTTTTAAAAGCGTGAAAGCCGAGCACATGGTTTGGGTTCCCTTTTATCACTTTAGAGTGTTGTCTGGCTTTTCCAAACCATATACAGAAATATGACTGTATAACCTGGAGATAGGAAAGCATTTGTTTAAACATGTGCATGCCCACAGTACCACAATTTACAGAAACTCAGAGTTGGCACCATGTTCTGACAGAAAGTTAGGGTTGTACCACATGTACTGAACAATTGCTCTAATGTTTGAAATACAATGGCTACACTGTTTTGTTTCCAAGTTCTTTAGGAAAAATCAGTACAATTTTTTTTGGTACCATATTACCTCTCTAGATACAATAGAAAAGTATTCATTGCATATTTCTAAATTAGCTGTTACTTATTCTACTCTAAAAAAGTCTTGAAATTAAATCTTAGGCACAACTAACTGGCACGTGGGGAAAAATCTTTGAAATTCAGTGAAAATGCTGTAGTAGCCTGTGAATTCATAAGTGGCAGGTGGAACACAAACAAAAAAAATAAAAAAGGCTAAGAAAAAATCTCTAAATTATATATACCAGCTTCATTGTCAGAGACCGGAAAGTCAACCAAGCACCTTGTTTTATGAGGTGTTAGAGAGTCAGAGAAAAAAAGGTTGGGGGACTGTACCAAAAAGTAACAGTGCAAGGTAGTGAAGAAAAACCCCTACATTTGCCCATTAGAAGACAATTCCCTGTGCTGGTTGCAGTTGTGATGTACACTGTATAAACACGCACAGCTTGGTGCTCCTGAACCCAGAGAAGTTCATTTGGAAACCCCCACATGTTTTCCCAGCTTTTCCTCACAGGTTTCTCCTCCATAACTCTACATGGATCATGGTCCAGTCACTTTTGCATATGGCAACTCTCAGCGAGCAGTTGTGAGACAGAAGGATTTTGGTGATGTGTTCATTCTAAGCTTCTTTCTTGATGGCAAATCATACTTCTGCTTTCCTGGTGTCCAAAACTGATTTTGTCATCCTGATTCATGGAAAGCACCTGTGTGGGACAAAGGCACTAAGCACACAGCTGCCAGTAGTATGCTAGGATGTACTAACCTGTCAGGAAATCTCTGTGAGGCTCAAAAAGAAAGAAAAGGTGCCTAGCTGTTCAAAATTACATTTTTTTGAAAGAGACATTGAAAAAATGTGAGACAGGAATGGTCTCAGCTGCATTTGACTCAGGTAGAATGAAATTTTGATGGAGTTACAGGAATGCTACAGCAATATTTTTTTCTTGTACTTCAGTAGTTCTCAGCAAAAATGTCAGCTTACCTGGGTTTAAGCTGACACTGCTGTGGGTCATTGTCTCAGGTTCATTTGTAATACTGTCTAGTTCTATTAAGCAGCTAATAATACTCACACCTACGCAACATTTTTCATTTATAGACTTCAAAACACTGGCACAGCTGTACCCTCGTTTTACACAGGGGAAAAGTCAAGGAAAGCAAGGCCAACACTGGTCTTTCTAATGCACACAGCGGTTTGGGTGGCAAAAGGATGACGAATATTACTTGGTTTTTTCCTCTGGTGTGCTGGGAAAGGGTTTAATTAGGCACAGCGGACTTCGAGTGTGCAGCCATTTATAGGGCTGAAGGCCCCACAGGGTTCCCATGTCTCGCAGGCACGGCTGGTTGTGTTTCAGGGGTGGGGCTCAGCCTGAAATGTGGGAGCCCCCCTCTACCACAGCCCCAGGCACAGCACATCTGCTGCACCCAAACAGCCTGCTCCCACCTCGCAGGGACCAGCAGAAACACAGATGGGAGAGACATGCAGCCTTGGAAATGTTGGTGGCATGAGATCAGAGGGAACGTGAAGGGAAAACTGTGAAAGGAAAAGGGGAAACACAGCAGAAACTTCCAGGACAGTGAAAATACATTCAGGGAAGAAGAGGCGGGACATGCTGCACCTGTACATGGAAGTTTTGATCCAGCAAAGAACATAAGCATTGCTTAGGCATCCTTGTAAATTCCAGGAGCTGGAATACAAAGATGCCTGAGCTTTGCAGTCCTAACACTTTTCCACTCTTATGTCTGTCTATTTTCCTGCCCTGTGCTGGAAACATTCACAGAATTGTAGTCCAGTTCTCCTGAGAACCATGCCCGGGTAAATGGAAGCTTAACAGGAAGCCAGCCCCTTTCATTACACAAGAACATGATGGACCATAAAGCAGGATCCCAGGGTGAGATGGCCAGCAGTGCAGTCCTTATTGTTAGGAGCAACGCAGTCAGCCATGGGGCACAGGCATACCAATGTCGTTTTCATAGCCTCATTTTCACTGCCTCACCACTTCTTTGTAAAGCTGACATGCTCTTTTAATTTCCAGCCTCCATTTATGCACCACCACTTTGTACCAACTCTGTGCTTTCTGTATGAGAATTTTCTTTCCACCTAAGCAAAGTTCAGGCTTGTCCTGAATGGATAACACGTATGTCAAGTTATCTGCAAGTCACTTCTATGTTTATACGGGACTTTATATCCAGTGTACTTCTTAATACCTTGTAATTGTTATTATAAATTTCTTTCACAGAAGTGTAGACAATGTCTAAACCACTAAAAAAGGTGTGATGTTTAAGAATTATTAACTAGACTAATAGATTTATCAGTTAAATAAACAAGATTTAGACTTAAAAAAAAAACATTTAAATAACATAGCCTTAAGAAAATATTTAAATAATGTGGAATTAAGACTTTAATAACTAGATATATTAGAGAAAAAACCACTTCAATAACATTTTAGAAAACACCAAATACTAGAATGTTTACTCTGACAGTGAAGCTTATTGGTTAAAAAACCTGTGAAATATTGACATACAGTTACTTGACAGTTAGTCACATCCTGGCTCATGTGTTGAACAAGAAATTCACACTGGACTCCTCTGTTGAAAACAAAATACTTTTTATGTGGTTTAAATTTTAAGGCATTTGTACATTTACTAGTTAAACTGCCAGGTAAAAAAATTAAAATTAACAATGAACAGAAGTATACTCCAAGAATAGGCTATCAAGTGTCCAAATACTCAAAAAAATCATGATCTTTCTAAAACAGTTTAAGAAAAGTCACCAACAGCTGCTAGGTTCTGATTTCCTTTCAAAATTAGATTATTAATTTAGATAACAACTAGAAGGTAAATTTGGCTATCCCAGTTTAACCATCAGTCTTCAAATAATGTTATTGTTCCCTCTTTTGCAACAATTGCCAAATTACAAAGAAATTCTAAGTTGCTGGAAAGCTGTGCCATCAGACAGCTGGCTCAGCCAATCAAAAAGAGGATTTTCTTTTTTAAAGTTAATATTGCCATTCATGGTTGTGGGCTGTGTGCGGCTCTAACCCAGCTGTTCAGGATAACAAGGGAGCAGACAAAGGCGTGTTTCACCCTTTCAAACCTTGCTGTGCTGCTTCTGCTTAGCTTTTGCTTTGGGAAATGATGTGAGGGCACGGGCTTTTGGCTAGGGCATAGCCCTGGGAGTTGGATGAGGGGACAGCCCAGGCTGGAGCAGGCACCTCCAAGGACTCCCCTCCTTGTCAGGGCTGCTGCCCTCTCATGAGACTGAAAACTCACCTTAACCCATTCTAAGAACAGAGAAAATTTCTGCCTAGTGATTGGGAAGGGGAAAGCCAAAACCAGGCCTCTCCACCAGTTTGAATCTTTGGTCATGTCTGAGTGAGTGATTGTACAGGAGTGTGCTGTGATACCTCTCTGTGCATGGGACATGCGCATGGGAGGTACCCACAAAACCCTAAAAATATAAACTATATAAAATATAAACATACTGCAGAGCCAACAGTAGTGAAATGTTTTCAGAAAATCCTAAAGGAAAGAGTGGAAAAAAAAGCAGACCAGCCCTCTGGGAACACCGCTTTCCTAAGTCATAAAACCCTCAGTTTTCCCTGTCTGGAAAAGTTGTCCACAATGCTCAGAACAATATGCTTTTATTTTTAGCCTTTTACACCAAATAACCATGAAGAAAAAAATTCCCAGTGTCAAATGTTGTGAGTGGGCAGAAGTATCATCTTGTAGTTAAGATAGATATGTTTTTAAAAGCTGGAGTTTGAGACATGAAATTGAAATTGTTCAACAAAGTTTACTAGTAAATTTAATATTTCAGGAACATGTTTATGTCTTTAACTAAAACATGTTTTGTAACAGCTTTAGATTTTTATGCCATGTGTAAAAAATATTTTATGCTCTTCACTTTGAAATGCACAAAAATTTAGAATCTTTAAAAAGTCCTGAAAAATGGACATGCCAAATGTGTTGTTAATAAACCAAAAAAATTTATTTTATTGAATTAAATGGCTTGAAAACAAGCCAAACTTCCAAAATAGAAAGGAAGATACATTTTTTTCTTCTTTTTCTGAAGGCATCCAACAGTGCAGGAATGCTTTGTTGAAAATCTAAAGATGGACAAATAATCAAAAACTTGGTGGAGCATGGAGCAGCAGACTGTATTAATTAAACCACAATTAACTTTGCGGCACTATTTGGTTTTGCATGGTTGCGCAGTATATTCATGCATATTGTATCTAATCCTGCTATCAACCAGAGAGACAGAACTCCAGACACCAGGAATTTGGTTTGGCTAAGTCAAGCACAGTGGCTTATTTCAGATGCTGATATCTGTTTCTTAAAAAGAAGCATCGTTACTTTTCCCTGTATATTTTACAGCCCAGCTCAGCTGAGGCTCAGATCGTGTGGGCGTTCTCAAGGCAAACCTTCAGAAAACACCCAGCTAGTGCAGAAATTTATAAAGATGTTAATGAGGCTTTGCCTGGGTGTGTTGCTGTATCTACAGCTGAACTGGGTCAGAGACTGAAGCTCCTGGGCACCCTCCCAGCTGCTCACTGTTGCTTTTTCTTTTTTTCACTGCCAGAGGTCACTCTCTTTTGAGATCTGCCTCTGTCACTGCATGCTTAGGTTGACACTGAGAAATGACATAATTGTCATGATCGCTTTACCGCTGGTATCTCTCCATAGGTACTTGCATTACAGGTAGTGAAGAGCAGAGTGAACTTGGTCAGTGGGCTTGCTAATGCCTGCACCCACCAGTCTGGCTCAGGCTGCTGTAGGAGTTCAGAGTTTATAGTAGCAGAGAATCATTGGAGGCACTTCTTGCCTCGAGGGGCTGGCAAACCCCTCTGGGTACATTAGCACCCCTCCTGAGAGATGGAAACCTCTACTCCAGTTCACTGAGCAAGTCACTATTCTCAGATTCTGCTGTGCCATAAATGAAGACCTTCTCAAAAGCCAATCAAAAGCAACCTTTTTGTTTGGCACAGCACAGGATAGGTGTTGAGGAACAGATACAGGTAGGGTCTCACTGCATTAACACCTGTGGCAGAGTTTCCCAGGAATCTAACAAACTGTAAGGGGAAGAGGTGATAAGAAGCAGGGTAGTTTTGGCAGCCTGCCACCACAAACTGGTGTATGCTGAATGTATATCACAGGCAGATCCTGTGCAAATGTCACAGCAAACTAAACATTACAAATCCTAAAAGTTCTTTCACAATTAGCATTTTAAAAATAATGTAGATTATATAAGCTGCTGTGATTTAAAGAGGCCAGGAACAGGGGAAGGTAGCCTGCAGCCAGGATTGTACTAATTAAAATATACAATAGAAATATCAATCAAGTGAACTTAAGGGTAGGAAGCAGGCAGGAGGAAGGGGGAAGACATGACATAATCCCCTTAGTACCATGTGATATTCCAGTGCCCTGAAAAACGGGACAGGCAGACAGAGAGGGAGCAGTCCTGCTGTCCTGGCTGGGAAAAGCTGCCTCTACCAAAGCAGGGGTTCTGCCTGGGCTGAAAAGCCACATACAGTGTCTCTGAGTGCCCACCAGTGCACACCACAGCTGGGGGACTGCAGCCTGCAGTGTCCTGAGCCCATGAAGGCCTTGAAGAGGATACTTTCCAGATATAGCTTTAATAGAGAGTTTTGTTTTACTTTTTCCTACCTTGGTATTACAGATTGATGGTTTGAAGTAAGCCCCGTCTTTAAGGGAAAATCTCACTGTAACCCCACACTCTAAAGCACTCTGTTCCCGCGAGCATGGCAATATTCAAAGCTTTTCCTGCAACCAGCATTCCTATCTATATTTTTCAGGATACCCTAACGATAATATAGTCAGCTTTCTCTTAGTCACAAGGCTGTTTGGGAGATGGTATCTCTGGGTCTGAGGTGGGGGAGCATCTGCCAGCAGACTGCTTTAGCCAGGAAAATCCTCTGGCAGAGGGTGAGTCAGGAGCCTGCCAAGTACAGAGCACTACAAAGCAATAAAGCAATGAAGCCTGCACATGCTTCTGCCTTAGTTTGCCTGCTGCTATGGAGGATTGTGCCTGTGTCACAGCCTAGCTCCTGTCTTGTTTAGCTCAACTCCACTTCATTTTCTGTCCTTAGCTGATCTTGCTAGTAAACTGGGCACTTCTATTGAAAAATTGTTTTTGTTTCTATCCCCTCTTTCTCAGCACCACCCTCACGTGTGGCTGTGAAATTCCTTGCTTAATTCTTTCTGTCCCTTGATTGTGACCTGCCATCTTCATCAGCCTCCAATGTTCAGGTTGCACACAGCACCTTGGGGCTGGATTTCCCTGGCAGGAGCCTGGGAAGCTGCCAATAGTAGTAATGAGGGAGATGGATAGAGAATCCCAGCCAGATTCTGTCACACGAACACACTGTCTTACAGTAATTAGGAACCTCACAGCAGCTTGGATATACACGCCCTTTAGGCCTGCCCACTACTCACTTGTATACTGTATTTTTCTTAGTGTTTTTTTTCACTGATCTTTTGAACAGTATTTTGGAGCAGCTCTCAGTACCAGCAGCAGGATAAATAGGGTAGTCCTGTTCAACTTTAATTAGTAGTTTGCAGCAAGGATAGTATTCAAATATCAGCTCTTACTATCATAATTATATAAACTTTCTTGCATGCAAGCACCCAGTCAAAGGAATGCATATGCCCATACCAAAAGTTCTTTCAATACCTTAGCTGGCATCTGTTGTATATTGCCTGAACAAAGAAAGAGAATGGATCTTTTCAGCCATCTAGCCATTCATACCTAAGGTCTTTGTTTCTGGGGCACAGGAATGAAGCTAGTCCCCAGGGAAAAAAAAAAAAGGTTAGAAAGACCTCAATGTAATCTTGTTTCCCTTCATGATTAACTGAAGTTAGGAAAGAAAGGGATCTCTTTCATGAGCCTTAGGTCGCTGGAAACATATTGGAGTCATGCTGCTTTGTCAGCTGAACAGGAGCTCCCAGTGTGACACGCTGCTAAAAGAGACAATGCTGCTCTTGGATACATGAGCAGATACCCAGGGACGTATCCAGTAGGACGCTATCGTATGTCTGCACGCCGACCGGAGCAAATACTGCTGGAATACTGTCCTGGCCTAGTGCCTGCAGTTCAAAAGGGATGCTGATAAATTATAGTAACTTCAGAGAAAAGCCACAAGAGTGTTTAACGGGGACATGACCAATCTTCCTTATCCTATAAGCCCTGTACTAAAATCACTCTTTGAACAAAAGCCAGAAATAGGGAATTCCAGGAACAGTCAATAGAATACAGAATTGGTGCCCCAGGAGTCCCACTGCTCACTGCATGGAAGATGAAAGAAGACCATGATAGAAGATGGGTTGGTCAGTCACCTTTTCCATAACCATGCACAGTCGTGGCATGAGTTGCACCTTAACACTTCTATTTCATGTAGCTCAAGAACTGCTAATTAGTTCCCTGGAAAATAAACATCAGCTATGAGAAAGCCCATGGATTCTGACTATTTCACTCATCAAAAAGAAGGTCAAGGACTGATTTCAGAGTCTGATACACAAACAAGACTGATAACAACTATTTCAGTTCAGTAAAGGAGAAGGACTCTGAAGGTTGAATATTAGCAGTGTCTTCATTTTTAAGGTGAAAAAACTATTTTTGAATGTAATCCAGCATTTGAAATTTTGAAAAAGAACATTCAAAGCAGCCATAAACTCATATTCATTATGTTTCTTAAAGCCATTATCCTCTTCACAACCCTGTGAGCAAGTATTGCTTATTCACTTGGTAAATGGATGTAGCTGTATAACTAAGAGAAATCTCATTAAAAATAGTATTTTCTTAATCCTACATTGAAAAGAACAAATAAAAAATTTCATACCCATTTCTAACTTTCTACTTTGGAAATACCCATTTATGACATAGGAATTAATAAACTTGAATAAAAACCCCATACCCAAAACTCTAAGCAGTCCAGCTACTCTGGCTGCTCATCTCTTTTCAGATAGCAGCACACAGCTACTGACAGTACAAACATACTGGCAAATTGTGCAGGGCCTTCAGACTTAGTACAGAACCACCCCCACCTCCCCATTCAGAAGCCTTTGGCCAGGATGACCCCTGCCAGCAGTTTTAAAACATCACAGTGGATTAAGGCACAGAGGGAATTTTTGCTGTCCAGAGATATGCAGCAGAGCTACTGGGAGATGAAGAAAAGCAGGGGATTCTGGGAACCAACACATGCATTAAATGCATTTTTATGAAAGAGCACAATCCCTCTTCCTTGGCTTCCTTGAGAATAGGCTAATAGGAATCACATGAAAATGATAAGTGCTTCAGCAGCCATTATTGTGGCTAGCGGGGTTTTAAAACAACAACAGAATTATTGTATGTTCCTATTAAATCCTCTTTGTCACCATTGATAGAATTGATCGAGTGCTCTTCAGCAAATAAACACATTGGTGAATTACTCCTTTTCTTGGTCAGCTGTTGTGTTGACAGGACTCTTTTATCCTTTGAGTGGCAGATGGTATGTGTGGCTGCTGGGAGGCAGCAGACAGAAAGTCAAGTCCAGGGCTTAGGGAACAGGCTAAGAAATGGCAATGGAAGCTTGAGCAATGTGTGAGAATCAGCCACATTCAGTAGGGAAGGAGAAGCCCTGTCTAGTGTCTGTCGAGATTGACTTGGGATAGCCACTGGGATTATCTTCCTGATGACACAGATAATAGTTGCTTTTAAAGATTCCATCATGGTTTCAAACATTGTTTGATTTCCCCAGCAGTTTGAGAAACTGTCTCAGCCTCCAGGAAATCAGATGTTGCTGAAATACCTTGTCACAGAGGACAGCACCAGCAAAATAGCAAAAGGAAATACCACTTTTTCACATGCAAACATGTCAGAGGAAAAGTGATTAGAAGAGTCTTCCTCTAAATTTAAATGTTGCATATCATAACCCTCTTGTAAGTCCAAATGTTTTTAGTGCAACTCTACCAAATTAAGGGGAGCCATTGAAACCAGTAAATCAACCTATACATGTGGCTTTCTGTACCTCAACACACCCCATCCAGTATGCCTGTGGTTTCCAGTGATCAGAGAAAGAGCAGCCTGTGAAATTAAACAGGTATTTTTCCTCAGCAGTAACATATTGTTTCCCATTTCCCCCTAAGGCACTGTCCTGCCTCCAGCAGCAGACCCAGCCCTGGCATTCCAGCTCCATCTCTACTCCTGAGCGCCAGCTGGGCAGTTGGTGCAAAGAATTTTGCAGCTACTCTCTGTGTGCACCCGTCAGTGTCACTGACCACATTCCTGGGACCTGACACACACTGGAACACCTCTCCTACGCATTTTTCTCCTCCGGTTTTGGCTCATTCTGGTGGTTTTCCTAGAAAAATGAACTAACTATAGTTGTATTACTTTAAAATGTAAAGCAGACATTTTGGCCCCTCAGCAAAACATCCTTCGAGTGAAATATTGGAGAAATGCACAGAAGATATTTTGACCACCAGAGGGGGCCTGTATTGTCCCAAATTTAAAGTAAAACCAGAAAAGCATGTTTTAGGAGAGAAAGAAAATAGCAAGCGTGTATTTGTACTAGGGTAGCGTATACAGGCATGGAGTAATGATCCATGCCCTGAGATGAAGAGAAAAAAGTTTGTGTAGGGTGAACATGGAGTGCTATCTGCTACCCAATCCATCAGCTGTGCTCTGAAGGTATCCTACAGAGAAATTCTTGAGGAAAAATATGAGTTTTTTCTGTGAATATATATGTGAAATACAATGGGATTATCTTGGCTGTTGTTTTTAACCACTGCCTCCCCCACGTGCATTTCAGTAAAAATAATGCTGTAGATGCAAGTCAAGTTTTCAAGGCTCTTATCATATGTCATGATATTATTATCTGTCTTAATTTCAAATTTCAATATTTTGTGAAGATCAAAGACAGGGTTAGGTATCCCAGTCACAGTACAAAGAATAGACTTCAGAAATACAGTTTACAGTTAATGATTCTAATTATAGTCAGAAATCCTAGCACAAAATTTAACATGTAAGATTGGAAAAGCCTAAAAGAAGGTTTTTTCACCCTAAGAAAACGAACTGATCTACAATTGAGAGATACCATCTTTCAGTACCTAGTTATTGTACTGTATATCTCAAAAGTACTTGTTTTGCCTTTGTCTGCACTTTGCTTTTTTTGTCTGTGTAGAATGAATGCAAACCATGTGTAATGCCATACCCCATGCTTGCAGTCTAAAGCAACTTTCAAAAACCATTCATATATCATCATACTAATAACTAGGCAGCAGAAATTCTAATCCAGCATTTAATGGAAAAAAT
This sequence comes from Lanius collurio, assembly GCA_020086605.1. Classification (NCBI taxonomy): domain Eukaryota; kingdom Metazoa; phylum Chordata; class Aves; order Passeriformes; family Laniidae; genus Lanius; species Lanius collurio. The sequence continues at coordinate 24,514,901 of JACBWW010000002.1, forward strand.
CCTGTTTATGTTCTGTGACTTTTATAGCAGACCATCGATACAAAACAATGGCATTAACACTACCACAAAAAATTTTAAAATATGGGAAAGTTACTGCTGTTTGAATAGCAATTGACAATCTTGCATGTTCTTGCTTGGAAACATTGTTCAAAGGAAACAAATCTTCCAGCTTAAAGCCTCATTCCTAGAGTCATCCCATAACACATAAATAGGACCACTTAGACACAGCATTTGTCCCACACTCTAACTTATTCATCTATTTGTAGCGGATATGAGAGCTTGTGGGTGGCCTGACATGGTCTTCATTCAATTTTATTTAATTACTCACTTGATTTCACTTGAAAGAACTATTAAAATGGCATCTTAATTGCTCAGTATTATCCAGAATCTTTTTCAAAGCCCATAAACTGTCAGGGATTAAAAATGATGTCACTTTTCTGAATTCCCTATTCAGAGGGGAAAAGAAAAAAAAAAAATCTCCATCCAAGCCAAAATAAATACATAATAATACATGGCCCTTGAGGAGGGGGCCAACTCTTTCCCTCCTTCTATACTGCACTACTGCCATGAGCAGGATTTGGGGAAAGCAGATGGAAGCACTACAGCCATAAATGTTTAGGCAGGAGAGGAAAGTCACGTTTGGGATCGTCAGATCCTGGATGATGGGTTTTCACAGCCACAGCCCACTCCACCCCCCAAACACGGAAAACTGCCATCCCAGGGTAGATGAAAGGTCCATCCAGCCCAATATCCTGCATTTGACAGCAGACAAAGGCAGATGCTTAGGAAAAGAATATGAGAACAGGGTGCATGCAGAGTGATTCCCTCTCCACACATCCCCCTCCCTTAATATCCTCTGTGTTTCCGACAATCAGGAGTTTAGGGATTTCCTGAGCCAGATGTTGCATCTGGACCACTGTTTTTAATAATCAAATAGAAATTGAGACCCTTTTCTACAGCAGCTTGGCTGTAACTGCAGCCAGCCTAACACAGTAGCAAGCACAGTGAGTGGCCGTACTGCTTCCCTGAAACTGCAGAACATTTCTTCCCATTTCTGACTTTCATATATAAAAATGCTATAAATTCAGGATTACCCCTAAGAAGAACTCATAGCCATTGGACTTTATAAAGATAGATTATGCCATCAGTAGTCTTATTAAGCAATCTATTAGTTGAGTGGAAAGCCCTGTTTTTACATGCACAAACACATAACCTAGATCTGCAAAAAGATGTTAACTGTAAGACATATGGAATCTACCCCTTAAATATCTTACATATCAGAAGAGTTTGGCTGGATATTTGATTCAAATGTACTTTAATCTATCTGGGAACTGGAAAACTAGAAAAAAAGAATAGATAAATGGTGGTATAGAAGTATGGGTCACTAGTGCATTAGGCCATAACTTCCCTTGAAGCGCTGCAGTTCCTTTGTATAGCAGACATCCCATAATGGCTATGAGGACTAGCTGTCATGGATCTAGAAATTAGATTAATTTTTACCTTTGGAGAAGGGAGGAAGTCAACAGAGAATACCACCTTCTCTTTTGTGCTTAATGTCCATGCATAGCTTTGCCTTTTCTTTGTTTAATTAACCAATTTGAAAGAAAAAGTGTCTTATATTTCTGCTTTAAATAAAATCATCTCCCTTTCTTCTCCTGATCAAATGCCACAAACATTTAAAAAAAAAAATAATTTATGGAGTTAACTCAAAAATAACTGAACTCTGGAACCTGGCATGCAAATAGTTCTAATCTTAGTGTACACAAATGTTCAAGCTTGAAAACAAACCGAGTAAGATAAAAATAAAGGTGTTGGCAATTCTGAGTATGGCTGCTTGGCATCTGTTGAGATCTTTAGAATGTCCTGATTTAACTCCTCCATATTTTGTGACTTGACACAGCTATACCTGCCTGATCTCAGTGCCCAGAAGACTCTGCAGAGGCAGCAGACAATGAAGGACAGCGATGCCTCACAGTTATCACAGCAGAACCTTGTGGATGGTGAGAGAAAAGAAAGAAGAAACTGCCTAAGCACAGACACACTGGAGAGTGCTTTCTTCCAAGAACTGCAGCTCCCAAACACTTCTGTTGCATTTTGCTACTTTAAGCTCTGCAGTTGACTCTAAGGACTTGACTCCAAACAGTTCCGGTCCCTTGGTCACTCAGTGTATCACAATATACATTGAACTGGCTGTACCACATTCCATTCCAGTGAAACAAGAGCATCACTGACTAATTTTATGATAATTTAGCTCCTGATTCATCAGTGTTTAGTTACATGTTCACCTTCAAGGAAGAAGGATCTCATTTACCTACCCAAGTGGCTTACTTAGTTGGAGTTTAGTTTGGAGTTTACCTGCTCCAAAACCCAAAAGCCATAAACCCTAATGCCCCTCAACTGGAGTTTCTAGCATTTTTAAGTTGTCTAAGAGAGACTCGATATTGAGACATTCCCCCAACATCAGTGTCAGACATTCCTTTAGGTAGGGATGTGCAGGTCTGTTCTATTTCTGCCTTTCTTTCTCAGCAGCTTTTAGAGAAGTCAAACATCTTCAAGGACCTCGGATCCTCTCAAAACACCTCCTGTCTGATGGAGGATTGTAGGCAGTGGAAATAATGCTCACTTTCAGTCTACATTCCTTCTTTTGCCCTTCTGCCCAAATTTTCTGCACTCCCCCTCAAAATCACAAGTTCTGCCATCCCTGTGCAGCAAGAGAGTCTGTCTGCAGGGCTGAAAAGGGAAGACAATGCAGATGGAGAAACCAAAATCCTTCCCCCTCTGTGTACCCCCTTCAAGTAATGATGCAACAAACATCTTGCCCATCGCTTTTAGCAATTTTTAAAATGCTATTAAGTGATCTCCATGTTGTCATTAAATTCTTTTAAAATCATGAGAAAGTACTGCTATATAAAGAGAAACTGTCATAGACTTTACACACTGATAGGTGAATTAGGATGCCAGCAATACCCACCTGCACGTCCCAGCCACTGACTCCTGTTAGTGTGTTATCACACAGGGGGTTGTGCACGGGCCTCAGGAAGTGTCCAGCCTGAGCCCTGCCATACTCATGCTGAGCTTAAAGTTAAACATTAATTAACTGAAAAGAAAGGATTGGGTAGTTCTGGGAACCAGGGAGACAAACACATGTAAGTAAAATAGGTACTGACAATCTTCAAAGCTCCTGAGATGCAACAGACCATCCACCTGGAATGTCTTTTCTATCATATGAGAAAGTGCACTTCAATGATACCTGAATTTTCTGAGCATGAAGCATGGACATCTTCTCTCAAAAAGATACAAATACTGAAAAATTTCAAATTATGTTTTAACTTTAAGTTGGATTTATCATAAAGAAAGTTGTCTGGTTTATAAATTAGAATTTGTCTTTTTCTTAAGCATGACTTAAAAACAGAAAAAATGGATCAGTTTCCTCTGTGCCTATGTATGTATATACATGGACACACCTACATACAGGAACAGTAGCCATAACCTGTTTTATCATTTAAAACATCTTCCTCTGGGAAAATAATGCCAAAAGTGGCTTTTCACATTTCATTAATTAGAAACCAAATGGCTTCCAGTTTTGACATGGCTCTCAAGAAATAAGTGTTTCTGCCTGTGACTTACCTGATTTACATTCCATGTTGCTTGAAATTCAAGGAGTCATTCATCTTTACGTCTTCTACTGTCACGTGCTGACTGCAGACATGTACTCACACAGTCCTGCAAGCTTGCACCTCTCCCATCAGTCTCAAGAACTCTTTTCCAAAATGCAGCAGTGACAACTCATTTCAAACAAGACAGTCCAGTAGCTGGAGTTACACTGTAACCAGAACTGTCAGTGGAAGCAGCATATTTTCTAAGAAATTGCTGGTCACTTCAGGCCTATACAGAACAAGGGGGAAAAAACAACTCTAGCTAGTTAAAAACTTGCCTTGCAATATTATGCTAAAGAATTTTTTTTTAACTGGTTTTTTTTTTCCTGTTTGCTGCTTGCCAGATGTTAACAGGATTGCAGCACATTTGTACAGCTCATGGAGATTTTTGACTGCAAGGTTTACAAGAGACATATAAAATGCATCTCCTAGCCTCTGATACAACGTATTATTTTTAACTAGCCCAAGTGAAAGCACTAAAATGTCCTACTCAGCACTTGAGGAATGAGTATCTGACAAGGAATGCAGCACAATTGCCCCCAAATAACTTTGCCCTGACCCACCAAACACAAGTATAAAACAAATGAGATGGTTCTTGCCCCTCCTCCTTTTCTGAGAAGTCAGCATTCTCCACTGAAAATAAACCAGTGTCAGTAAGTGACAATTCTGGAATTCTCCTTGGGAGTTAAGTCCCAGCTGAGACACTAAATCACTTCATGAGAATGTGTCCTATTGCAAAACCTTTGTGTCAGGGTCCCATTGCACTGTCCTTGGGTGCATTCTTTTTTTAATAAAATTGACATTTTATTCCACTTAGGCACATTTTAAAATTGCCACCAAATAATACTTCATGTGGTAGTTCTGTAATAATCAAAGAGACATGCTGGGCAATTTATTCTAAATGTTTGTCCTAATCCTCCAGGCAAATACTAAAGCATAGTAGCAATTTGGGTAGTCATTGAGCATAAAAAATGAACTTTTTAAAATACCTAACGCTTAAAAAGCAAACAAACAAACAAACACAAGAGTTTGCTTGTCAGAGCACAAACAACTTCCCCACAAAGCATCTGAGAAAGAATGAAAAGGCAGAAGTTTGGACAAATCCAGTTTAGTCATTGTGTGTGGGTCTCTGCCTACGGTAGGAAATTTTGATGCTTTCCTCTCTTTTACTGACATGACTGCCACTGCATCACATCTATAAATAAAACCTAAACAAATAGCAACTATTCTGTAAAGACTAACTGCTTTTCATGAGAGTATTTGAGACAAAGGAAAAGGAATATGTGTACTTGGAGCTTGATGGAAGGATGAGAGGAAGGTAAAAGATGCGTGTAATTTAAATATTATGTCTTTTGAAGACTGCCATCTCCACTATTATTTTTCTACTACTTATAGTGGGGTTCAGTTCATGGAATTAACTCGCCTGAACATGAAAGACAGTCATAATCAGCAAACACTGTTTACTAGTAAATACTCACCTTCAGAGAAGCTCAGCAACAACTCTGTGAATGTTTGGTGAAAATCTGTGAAACCATGCCTTTAGGGTACAGATTCTGCTTTTTCATCTAAAAAGTACTGTACATTCCTGTTTATAATACAAACAGTACAAATTACAGAATCACAGAATGTTGTGAGTTGGAAGAGATCCACAAAAATTCATCAAGTCCAACTTTTGGTCCTGCACAGGACAGCCCCAAGAAGCACACCATGTAAATCAAAATGGCAAAGTAATAGAGACCAATCAGTTGCAGGCTTCACAAAGAAAAAAATTAATTGTGTGTGCCAAAAGTTTTTAATTGCAGTATTGGAAAATCATTGATGTACTCTGATATCCTAAGCTTCAAAATCAAAATGTCACTATAACAATTTCTTGAATATTTTTCTGCCTTTTCCGTCTTTCTAGAAGGAGAAATTTCACCAAAATTTGTTTCTTATCTAAGAATTCATATTTATGATGACTTATGCTAGAAAGGAGACAAGAAATATTAAGCATATTTTTTAAAACATATTTTCAAGCATGGAAGATACAGAATCACATTAGTTACCTTTGTAACCCCCGCAAAAATGGCAGATCATGTTTCTGGTGATAGAAGTGACCAGACAAACTTGGTCTCTGTCAGCTCTCTCAGCTCTGGAAAGAGGAGACAAAGAGTTGAACTTTTCTCTCTCCCTAGATGTAGCCCTTATGTGTCAGTGTGGTGGCTACGTTAAATCACAGTCTCTCATAGGATATTATCATTAAAGAGAGGCACACAGGAAATCAGTAATTGGTACTAAAACTTGATCTTTCACCTCTGTTGCGGGTAACTCAGCAGATCCCCCACTTGTGGGCTTCATGAGAAACTTTAGCTTTTGGAAAAATGTTCATGCACTCTGAGCTTGTGACACACACTTTGGTGTTAATCTCATTTTGCTGAGCTGATATCCTCACCTCAGTGCAGGCACTCGTGTTCGCACTATAAACACAGATGCTTTCATGCTGGACATAATGACATAACAAGATCCCATGGCTACAAAACAAATTTAGATAAGTTCAAATGGCAAAGCACACAAATTTCTACTGTGAGGAAATGCAGCATTTACTTCAAGTTTGTGTCAATATTGAGTTTTTTCACACCTGGGACAAATGTTCTAGGCACAAACCAAGTACTGCAGGGTGAAATTCTATGGTTTGTCCTATAATGAAAGTTGAAAGAGATTAATATTTATAATATTTATAAAGCCTCTCGTGGCTTTAAAATCTCTGACCTGTGATCAGAGTGCCAGAAAGCTATTTGGAAGAGTTCTCCAACAATTGTTTTCAGACTAGTAAAATTTTGTAATTTTGAAAACATGCTCCTGTTTTTTAGTATTTGCTCCACTTTCTATTTTCCTAACTTTTTGGGTTGTTTGGTTTTTGTTGGTTTTTTTTTTTTTGGTTTTTCTTTGCAGGGGTGGGGTGGAGAGAGAGGGCAGAGAGAAGGAAGGACATGAAATAAAAACCCCCAACTTTCCCCAAAATATCTGCTTAAACTACTACATTTTTTTGTCTACTTCAACAGATGCAACCCTGGGTTTTATGCATTCATTATAAGACAGTCAAAAGAATTTTTTAATTGCTTAACTTTGATTTTCTTCTGAAAGGCTATTAAGCATCTTTTCCCAAAGATATCCAGGTGACTTATTTAATAAATTAACAGATACTTCAAGGGGAGCATGTGCTAAACATGTCTGCAGGCATTGCTTACTGTGTTAAGGATTTACTCAGTATTTGAAAAAGTAAAATCCTATAGTTAATTTTACCAATAGTGAATCAGCTCCCTCTGTCATGGGACATACAACATTCTGTTATATAATGTTAGATGCAGATAAACCATCTGAACCCAGTTCCCCTTTGACTTCCTACAATCTAAACAAGTTAATGCATATCTTTTTTCATCACCTGTCCTTCATATGGGGAAGAGCAGAAGGTAAAGACCTGTCCAACAATGGAATCTGCAGATTACTGACTTTACAGAGAACCCCTAAAATCCATAATTTATTTTCCAGACAAGATCCTGCCAAACCTGGAGAGTTCATATCCAAAAACATCCTGATGTGATTCAGTATTTTATTCAGCCAACTCAAATCATTATTATTCTTGGCCTGGTTTCTGAAGATATTGAAAAGGTGTAATCATGATATGGGTCTTCCCCTAATAACTTCTATGGACACAGCCAACTTCAATCACCTTTTAAGAGGAACAGGGATATCAAGTGTATTCAATTCCACAAGGCTGTTAAAGTGAAACGAGGAGAAACTCCACTGGAAAATGACAACAGTTTTAGACATCAGTGAATGCAAAACTTGGTGGGAATCCTAGATCTGGGACAGGTTTGGGTGACTTTTGCACTGTAGATTGGACATGATCTGCCCACAAGACAGAAGGCTATGTATTAGAACTCAGTAAAATTTTGCTGCCCACAAAACTATTTTCTGGAGAGTGACTGATATATTTTAAATTTTTTTTAAGATGGAAGTGTTTGTGTAGTCCCAACCTGCTACACACCAAATGGCTGCCTGCATGTGCCATCCAGGCTGCCTGCTAATTCCATAGAAAATATTGCCTTTGCCTCCTGAGAACCACTGATGCCATTCCCTCTCCCACACTAATTAAGGAGAGGGCCTGGAGTTCTACTACAGCCAGGCTCTTCAACCCAGAAGCCATTATCCCTATGTCATGTCCTGTGAGCAGGTCCCACAACAGGTCTCCAGGTCTGTCTCCTAAAAAGAGCTGGACAGCTAATCACACATGCCATAAAATCTCATGCAGTAACTTCATTACAATTATATTCACAGTATTTCATTACATTTTTATGGCTTTGGTTTGCTGTTGGAATTCTGTGTCTCTACCTTCTTTTCTTTTAAGTGAAGTTCTCATCTGCAAACTAAACAATAAAGAATTATACTATAAGGACTAAAAAACCACTAAAAAGACACTGTATTGAAAAATTACCCAGTCTCTCTATCAAGAGTTTTCCTGGAACTGATAAATACTAGATAGACTGCAAGAGAAATTGAAAATAAACTTTAAAATATGGCTCTAAGAGCAAACCAATTTGGATAGTCTTATGGAAACTTAGAAAATCAAGTTCAAGCCACAGAGATTTAAAATAAAAAGGCAGAAAGAGCAGATTCTTAGATTCTGTAAACACATAGAACAGAATATTTGTTTTGACTGAAAGACTTCACAATGTATTTTTAAAATGATGTTTACTTATATGATACAAAATTGTATGTAGAAAGAATAAAGTACACTTTATACCCTGACATCATCCATTCCATCTCTCAGATGAAAACCAATTGCACTATATGCCCTAAATATTTTGTCAACTGGAAGTTTAGCTAGAAAAACAAATTCCCAACAATTTTATTGTTCAGTTCCTGAAAGAATTCTGGTTTTCATTACAGCAAAGAATAGTTATAAAAGCTGCTTTTCAAAGACTGTATAGTACCACAGACTGACATTAGGTACCTAAATAAAGCCCATGGTGAGAGTAGATTATGGCATACTGGCATCATCAGTATCTGGATTTTTGCACTCTGTTGCTACGGAATTAAAGTTTCTGATAACATTTACAGCATGGACAGTCAATTGTTCCATCACCTTCCTTATGTTTTTAATTAGTTAACATGACAGGGAAAAGGCCATCTCTGGCATTGTGAAGCCAAGCCACAGCTTTTGTGATTCTGAGCAGGTTATACCAGAAAAAGTCCAGCATATCAAGAGTGGGGGGCACTAGCCATACACCACCAAACACCCCACAGATGTGATCTGTGTCCCTCCAAAAACAAAGGTGGGCATGAGAAGAGAGGTGGAAGAGACCAGGAGTGTGCTCTGCAATCCTGCACAAGTGGATGGCAGAACAGGATACTTCAGCTAGAAAGGGCAAAGCAGAGCCAGGGAAAGGGTGTGATGGGAACCAGGCATGCTCAATAGTTATTTATTTCTACAGCTGTACAGGAAATTTCAGCTGTTGGCAGCCTGCCCTGGCAAGCCACACCTTGTCACCCTTTCTGAGCAGACAGAAAAGAAAGAAGGGGAGCCAAATAAGATCCCTCTGTGGATTCAGCCACCAGTCCACCTGGAGCCAGCAGTATCTGAAATGTGATGTTTGAGTACCTGCTTTGCTTATGGGTTAGAGATTTCTGCTTCACCCTCAAGCTGGGAATATTTGTTGGCCTAAGTGATGGAATGGTAAATACTGGTAGGGCTGTGAAACACATAGAAAGGTTAGATGCTTTCCCTTCTCAGCATGGGAAAGAGCTCAGCTGAAGTACTCTGCCCCATTTGGACTCTGCACTTCACAGATGGAGCCAAATGGAGACAGCCCTGAGGGGAGCAATGGAAACTAATCTGAGATTCAGAAAACCTGACATACAGGGAAAGACAGAATAAACAAGTTGTTTAGAGAAAATGGCTGAGAAGAGACTTGAGAAAAATCTTTGGTGTGTAAAAAAAAAAAAGCAGAAAACCAAACTATTTTCTAGGTCCAGTGTAGACAGGATAAGAAGCAATAAGCTTCATTTGCAGTACAAGAAATTTGGGGAAAGGAGTCCTCTAACAAAAAAGGAAACAAAACACTGGTGAGTTTGTCTGGAGAGCTCATTATGGGCGGTATTTAAGAACAGACCAGACAGATCTCTATGACAAAGTGATGTTGATTTAACTGATCCTTCCTTGGGACAGGGAGTGGACTTCGTAACTTTTCTGAGATCATAGTTTGAGAAAAATCTAAATGAGGTAAACTGTGTGTCATGGTCACACTACAGACCCCAAGACATCACATGTGGATGACGGTCAGCAAGGATTGTGCCATACTGAAAGGCCAAATGGATTCCTTGGCACTTCAGTGGAGTATTGCGGGTACTTCTTTTGGCCACGTATTGTGTGTGAAACATTACCTATTGACACTCACTTCCCGTTGCAATTTCCAAGTGATTTCTGCTTATCCGGGAGCTGATTCAGAAGACAATCTTTGTTAGATCACTGCTATGGCCTCACTTGGCCTCCTCTCCCATGATGGAGGAAGAGGTCTGGGAAAAGAAGTTGTATCCTCACAACATTTGGTAGAAATCACAGCTTTTTGGGGGGATCGAGAGAAATCTCTTAAATCTGCTTCCAAATTTGGTTTAACAGGGACATGGAGCATCTCTACAGTAAGCAGAGCCCTGGGGTGAGAAACAGCCAGTTTCTTAGATAAGTTAAAAAAAGAGGACTAAAGAGAGCCACATCATGTATACCTCCTCTATTTGTAAAGGGGCCAGGATCCTTCAGGCCATTTCCAGCTCAGGTGAATCCTCTTCCTCAATCAAACCCAAACCAGCAGGAATCCTTCCAGGAAGGGTTGCCACGTTTTTCTGCCTGCTGGTCAGACAATGTCCTTGCCCTCATTCAGCTCTGCAGGAAGCACATTTTGGTGAGTGCTGCAGTTTAAGGAATGCAGGCATGTTAATTATTATAGCTTCAAAAGATACAAGTTCCAATGGGCTGGATTCCAGAGTTCTGAATGAAATGAAATGAAAATGAAATCTTGATCTCCTATGGCCTACAGTTCGGGTTGTTAGTGGAAAAAAGAACAGAGTAGACAGACAAGATGGTTTACCATCACAAAACAATAGTATACAGCTTTAGGAGTTGGGGAAATGTTAAAGTCGGAGCTATTGTTGGGCAACGTTCCTTATACAGACTTACCCTTCACTGCTGTTAAGAAAATTCCACAGGAAGATTTCAGTGTTATGTTTACAGTGCTCTCCTTTAAAACAGATGTAAATAGATCTCCTTCTCTACTGTTTGTTTGGAGTTCACATTTCATTTCCTATGCTGTGACTGTGCTATATAATGGGTGCCACCATCATTCTGAATGCCCTAAGCAAAAAGGAATCACTTACAAATATACCAGAACTGAGTTTCTCTGTGTGGAGTTTCTCATTATTCCCCACTACAGTTTCCTCCTGTTCCTCCCCTTTTGCAGAACAATATGTAAAGTTGTTATTCTGCTGCTTGCCTTCCTCTGTCTGAGGAAGCAAGAAAACTATCAGATATGTTCACCCTCTGGCTGCTGAAAAGCTGTGATTTGAGACATTGGAGGTAGGAAGAATAGCACAAATACTTCTCCACCTCTGGTTACACAGGTAAAACAGCACAATCCAGGGTAGAAGTTCAAAATTTGGTCTGTCCTGCCCAGGCTCCTACTGTGGTACACATGGACAAAATGACCTTGTTTAGGTTCTAAACAAGATGATGAGATGGCTCATCGAGTAAAATACGAGACCAGACAGTATCTAACAAAATATGAGGTGTCTGCATAGAAGGAAAGGGAGGGTAATTCATTCTCTCATGAGAGCCACCATCACAGCTGAGCACTGAAGAAAACAGTACAACCACATTCTGTACCCTCAAAAGTAATTTTTCATTGAGTGAGAGAAGAAATCACATGAAGATTGACTCAGCCATGTGTGTCTCCTCCCAGTACAGGCAGACATACCGGCTTCCCCTTGCCAGCACATTGGTTCAAGCTGAATTCCAGAAGGTGCCAATCTCCAGCCCTTTCTACTATTCAGACACTCTGTTTTATGAACCACACAGGTGAAGTGCTTGCCACTTCAAAATCTCTGCTATTCACTGCTAGCATGTGACATTTCTTCTCCTCCCCTGATGCCTTAAGTATGTGTCTGAATGGATGTGGCACAACACAGAAGCACAAGCCTCTAACTCCAGTTCTGTTTCTTATTTGCACCATGGTCTGGGGCAAGTCACTTCAATCCTCTGCGCCTCAGGTTCCCCATATGTGAAATGGTGCTAGTAATGCCTCTCTAAAGTCTCTGGAAATGGATGACCAAAATGTTCTAGATACTGTAAGCAGTTTATTTCCCCAGCAGTTCTTAAAATTGCATGGGTCCCTCTCACAAAAATAAAAGTAATTTAAAAGAAGTCAGGAAATTTCCGGCAGTTCAGACTCTAAGAAGAAGAAGTAAATTCCAAACCTAAGAATCTGTCTAGTGAGAATCTGGAGTTTCTCATTTAGTTAAAATATAGACAGCTAGCTCAAACTCCACTTCTTACCTCACTGCCTGTGACTAATTCACAAGGGTTCCTTAGCACCCAAACAAGGGAGGATTTTTTTGTGAGTGGGTAAAAGAAAAGTTTGAGGGAGGTCTCTCTGGGATCTATAAAAACCATGCATCTTACATCTCAACACGTTCCAAAAACATCAAGATTGAAAAACTGCATTTCAATATAGCCAAGAGTTCAAGTACTATAAAAGCACCATTAAAATGTACATTTGTATTGCATCACTGAGGCAGAGCATCAAAGGATACACACTAGAATTTTACTTCACTGACTTTAATATAGGCATTGCTATATCCTGGCTGCACTAGGGCTATCTCTTTATGACTTTGCCTTTACCATCCAAATATATACATGAAGTGCTAGAAGTTGTTTCAGTAGACTGCACTGAAAACATAGTTCTTAAAAAAATAATAGTGCATACCTTGCGTTTGACTGGATAATTACCTACACAATTATGAATGAGTGTGCAATCATGAAAATTGAAAGATTAGATTTAACATTTGCCAGCATAGGCTTTTGTAGCCATGCTGAAATGAAAATCTTCTGTTCTGAAGTGAAAAACTAAGAAATTTGGATTAAAGGGCATAGTTAATCAACAGCTGATGGTAATAGCTGTATGGACTCACCAAAAGAAAAAGACAAAAGCACAATTTTGGAAGCACACTACACATCTGCTGTTGTGCACACAACATTGAAAACCTGGAAATAAATCATCAAATCTGCATTTTCTTATGGGAAAAACTGTGAACCAGGGTTTTCAAGCACACAAAATATTTCTGATAGTCACTTCAGTACTGCATCTTGCTATGCCCAAGTAATTTTCAGTAGAATTTCCTACAAAATTGGAGCCTATGTGATCATTCATTTTGTGTTCACCTGTGTACTCATTCTGCTAATTTCTTAAAGATATTTCCAACCAGCTTCTAACACTGGTAGACTTGTGAAAGATAGACAAATTCCTCCTTTTTCTTCCTGAAAATAGACAGATGGGTAGAGATGCTATCAGAGTCCTGGCTCTGAGAAAACTTGCAGTTGTGAGTTCAAGATATGAGAGAAGCCTCATGGGAGAAAGCCCTTATATAAACACGCCACTGATGGGAAAAACTTTGCCTGGGGCTCACATCCTCTTAGATAGTGAAAGTCAATCACCCATGAGACAAAAAACTATAGGAAACCAGGCTTCATTAGTTCTGCTGCCACAAAATTACTTGTTTAACAAAATGGCTATTCCAGGATTTCTGAAGAAAAGCACTGTACTGCAGGCATGTGCAAGTCTGGATTTTTTTTTCCTTTTTCACTAAGTACTTCTGTATATTAAGCTATAAATTGTGTACCTAACTCACCAAAATGTACAGTCTCACTGCCATCAATAGCAAGACAAACTGGTGACATCTGAAACACATGAGAGTTAAACAAATATTTGCACAAACAAACAATGACACAAATCTACTGAGAAAAAATAAAGAATGAACAATTTAAGCTACTTGCCTACTTTTCCAACATGTAATGCCTGATTTTTAACAAGTAATTCTTAGCAGAACATGGTGGGGGGGGGGAGTGGTGGGAGTGAAGCAAGCTGTTCAGAATTTTCTTTTTAGCAGAATATAGTGTCCTAAATTTTCAGCAGTGGTTTTGAATGCCAAAACATCTGAAACAAGATGAATTATCAGAGAGCAAACTTTGAAAACACAGATAAAAACCCACAAGTCTATTTTGATGTCTCATAGCTGGTCAACTCAGAAATAAGATATACAAAATCTTTAACGATTTTATTTCTAATCAAGTGTTGTGAGTAGTCTTTTTTTGCTTCTTGAAATTCTCACTTTGGGAGAGAAGGAAATTTAGTCACAAAACTCCCTCTGTATTCTTGATAATCGGCACTCTTCAAACACTAAAGCAAGTTACAAAACTGTAATAATTTCTCCTTCAGATTCTGGATTTCACTCATATACACACAAAATACCCTCAACATCCTGGAAATTTTCTGCTATTGTGATTGCACCAGCATTCACAAAAACAACCTGGAGACTTCGGCCAGGGTCAAAGAATTGAATCTTTTCTACTCTCCAGTATCACCAGTCTGAAGAAGTAAGGCTCAGTTGCCTTCTTCCCTGGTGATCTGTTAGTATGGATATATACTGGTTTACATTTTTCAGGTCTGTTTCAGCAAGCAGGCTACAGACTTTGAAGAAAAACAACCCAAATTCACCTCAGACCTAGTGGACAACCTCCATAAACATCACTGGACTCCAGCTCAAAAGCCTCAGAAAACAGAGAGGGTGGACGTGACCGCAGTCACACACATGAAAGAGATACATCCACTGCTCTGGAGAGCAATTGCTTGAAAGATTTACTAATTTTCTCACATCTTTTATTTTTTCATCCTTTCTTATATTTTTTCATTTTTCTTCACAAAGGAAGTATAGACTGTGAAGGTCTGCAGCCACATAAATATGGATCAAAAGATCCTCAGTTTAGTCCCTTGTTTATGTTGTTCCCAGTAGTAGGTTGCAGTAGTAGGTTGACAGGAAAACACTTCATGGCTGTAGCCAAATTAAAACTCCTGTAGATTAATATTTTCCTTACCCTTTTTAACCCTCATTTAAGTCTTTCTCTTTACTCTTTTAAATCCTCTTTGTTTCTCTTGTCCCTTTTAAAGTAAAATCCCCATAATCTTTCTCTTTGCACCTTAAAAGTTGATTCAGTTTGCTACCTCCACCATTTCCAGTTTATTCCCTTACCATGAGAACTGCTTTATATGTCTTGACACAACTTCTTCATATCCAACTTTCAGTTCCCTCCACCCAGGTTTTAAGTGTCTGGAGCAGCAACAGAATGCAGGAGGTAACAGAGCACCAGATGAGCTATGAGAAACACTGATAGTGGGAAGACAACGAGCATTCTCTAATGAAAGAAATACCTGCTTATTTTGTCTAGCTTGGCATGCCATAACTATTCTCTACCTCACAGAATGCTCTGCCCTACAAGAAAGTTTCCATGTCCTGTGCAGAGCTGACTGGTGCTGCTTCAATTAAATGCAATTTTCCATTGAATGGAGATGTTTAGATAGGGGATTTTACCATGGGTCTCTTGAATCCCAGACAATTACAGATTCGGAGATGATATATGCATGCCTCTCTTTAGTGTTTACAGATCATGCATCAAGCCATTTTGCAATTATTTTACATTGTTTCCTTTTTTTAGTACCTTGAGTGAATTTCATTGATATGTCCCCTAATCAATCTTTGTCTGCAACTCAGTGGTTGAGTCACCAGCCCTGGAGATATTTAACAGATGTGCAGACAGGGTATTTATTAGGGACATGATTTAGTGGTGGACTTGGCAGTGTTGGATTAATGGTTGGACTTGATGATCTTAAAGTACTTTTTGACCTAAATGATTCTGTGCTTTTAAATGGTTAACTAACACCAGAGCCCTCACCACCTAAACTCTGTGGCACCTAAATATCACAACTCTAAGTCTCTTCACTATTTTTAAAATCATTTTGATGCATACATTCAAGCTGATTTCAGAATTTGCACACTGCATATTCCATGGTCTTCCACTGATTTAGTTGTTATGTAAAAATAACACAGTCAAATATGATGAGGTCTGTTAGTGACATAAACAAGGGCTATGACTGGAATGGAAATAGCTATATGTAGGCACACACTCATTGAAAACAGAAATGATCCGCAAGAGTCCGGCATCCTGCGAAACACGAATTAAGGCGCTAAGTGCTCTAACGCAGATATCTGATCCTGCACATTCCAGCCTATATGGGACCTTGATCCTCTGATTACCCCTTCTCCTCCCATCTCTGTAAATAACATTTCTTATTATGAACCACCCTGCATCTGGCACAGGATTGCTTATACCAAGCTGATTACACCCTTCCCCTGGGGTGTAAGGTCAGGAGTCATGATAAATACAGCAGTATAGGAATTTCACACCTTATAAAATTATTGTTTACAAGTAATAGCAGTGATTATGCAAAAAAACCTCAGAAAAAATATTAAAAAAACCTAATTAGATATGTAGACACAGTAATTAGGTTGTAGACACTACCAGTTATCAATTTACCCAGCAGTCTGTCTTTATTATTTTGCTGTTTTTTCTCCAAGAAAGCTTAACCTCCAGCAATCCTACTGAGAGGAGAAACATCATTTAAATACTCTGCCCATGCATCATAGAGCCCTGATTCAGATCCTTTCCTTACTCCCCAGAAAGAAAAAAGCCAAGAGGGTGCCTTCTGGAGTATATTTATTTTGCTTACTAGCTTGAGACTAGTGAGTTTTGGAGACTATCCAAACTATTCAGTCTTGTAGCCCTCCCTTATGCAATTGCTCCAAGCATAATCCCACTGGGAGCAGGCTGCCAGAAGACATTCAGCATTCGCGAGCCTCTGCATCCTCTCTATGTGTGACATGGATGGCCAACCACACAGAAACACCAGAGACACCATCTGGGAAGAGGTGAAGAGCAGCTTCTCCAGCCTGACTGTTCTGGCTGAGCAGAGATTCAGGGCAGGTGACCAGGCAGTCATGGCAGAGAAGCACCTGCTCAGTCACACATTCAGCCTGGAGATGCCACTTCTCAGCTGGGATGGAGGGACCCTGGTCCCACCAAAAAACCTGCTCCAGCCTACAGCAGAGCCTACACTCCAGTTTATTTGCAAGTACCACCATATTTAAAGTGGGAAGTTGACTGTTTTCTATCTTCCCATACAGGCGCTCACCCCCAGTGCCTGGCCACAAACAACACACAAAAACTCCCTGTAGGTCTGGAAGCCTGAGTGCACCACACCTGAGTTACAGTGACCCTTGCTGGGTGCCATCAGCTGCATGAGGGTGGACAGGGAAGGTTTGACATGCCAAAAACAAATCACTTTCTCTTACTCAGTCTTTTAGCAACAAAGACTACTTAATGGCTCAGGCTTTCTACATTTAGAAAATTCTCTCCCAAGCTGAAAACCCTACACAGGGACTTTCCAGACTCTTCAAAGCTATTGGAAATGGCAACACCATGTGTCCCCCTCCACTCTCATCAGTGAGTTATTTAGGAGTTAGTTCCTCTGGGCTCATCTTAAAAATACTTAGAGCACAAAAATAAGTCATGCCTGAAGGTCAGTTAAAATGAAATCTTGCAAATGGTGTTGAAAGTGCCCCACTAGGTGCAGCTAAGAGTAAGGACTGGGATTTTTTTCCCAACACCTTTCCTACAGCTCAGTCAGTACTATGCCAATGTCAAGGAGGAAACAGGGAAATATTCTAGAGGGTCAAAGTTTACATATCTCTTCATTTCTGTGTAGAGATGGGGACAGACTGACAGAAAGGGTGGCAGTGTGCCCGTCACAAGGTTGTGCTCCATGACCAGGGACACATAAAATGGGGTTACAGAGCACAATAGCTATACCTTCCCTTGCCAGTCAGCCATGGGATGGGTCCATCTGCTGTTAAATGTACAGGTTCTTTACAAAGCAGACTGCTATAGCCTGGCTGTCCCATCAGTGCTGTCAGCTGTATCTGGAATATAGCACATGGGGGACTGCAGGCATGCATGAATTTTGGATTTCTATTTCTTCCTACAAATTAAACCCTTTTACGGTTATATTTCTCTAAAGATATTCAAGCCATTAATACATGTTCTGTGCAGCTGCATATATATATGCATGTTCTTTGACTGTATATAGAAGTTACAGCTGCTATATTCACCATCTGCTATATTCTCAGAAAAGTGCAATATATAAAAATAACATTAAGGTGGAGATAGGAGCTGACTAAATGAATGCAGAAGATAAAAATCCTTCTTCAGGGGTAGAAGAAAGTAGTTAATTTCAGTGGTTACTGCCCACTAGCAAGTTTGATTATTTTATGGTTCCCATCTATTTACCCTTTGCTGTTTAATTATTCTCCCTTATCAGTCATTTGAAGACTAAAACCTTCAAGTCTGGCTTAATTCAGTCTTGCCCTCTTTTATGTTTTTTTGTCAAGACTGCTGTTATCTACTACTTCTTCCATCTGTGTCTTATTTTTCTGTCAGGGCAACAAGCTTCTCTTTGTCAGCTCCCCAAGGTCACTTCTGGGATATCTTCCATATGTATAACTACATCTAAAACCAATGGCTCCGAGGTCACCTGAAAAGCCTTTTGTTTTTCACAAGGCCTTGCCTCACATCTCCTCCAGCTGCTCACAGGATTTCACAGCAATTTGTGCATAAAATGAATGTACTAGAGACCGAAGTTCTCATTCCTCTGCCTATTTGGCAATCCTTGGGCTGTGGTTTTCCTGGAGTAGGAAGTGTATTCTTCAGCTATGTCTAGACTGGTCAAACTAACAGTGTCTGAGCACAGACCCACCCCAGTCACACATCCAGCTGAATTGGTCAAACGGCCTCTGGCATGGTTTTGGCTGAGGCCAGCTAGTTCTTTTCCAAGCATTATGTGGGCACAGTTCAAGTTTGGACATTAAAATGGGTCATTGACCATTCCCAACAAGCAGTTCAGTCCCATCTTGTTTGGGAGAGAGAAGTGTTTCTCTGTGTGGATATGAGCTCTGCTATGCCATCATGGAGCAGGCTGACATCCTACTAGACGTTACTGTAATTCCCAGCTCTTGCAACAGGACTGCTAGGGATGTGTGCAGTGCCCATCCCTGGGGGATCCCAGCCATGACTGAGATATCAGCTTGCTGCCTGAACCTCAGTGACTAAACAACTGCTGGGTTTTTCCATTTCTAAGATTTTATGAGTGCATAAGAAAATATTTGCCTTTTTTCCCCCCTCATATTACTCACATATCCCTTCAGGCACAGAGGCACTTCACTTTACACTTCAAGGAGAAAATCCAATTCCAATCTCCCTTTCATTTGAGAGAAGCCAGGAGAAAGGATCAGAAGTCTCTGCACTCTCATTCTCTTCCTTGAGCCATCTGTACTACCTTTGCTGACTCGAGGGTTTAACAGGGAGTGGCCAAGTCTGCCAGGGACTTTCTGCCCAAACCCTGCCTGTGAAACCTCTGGGCTCCTCTTAAGGGACTACGCTGGAGCACTGGGACCTGGAGAGAGCCTGATTCCAGAAAAGCTGTGCTACGGGAGAAAGGAGGGTTCTGGGGAGACACACAGCCTCTCAAAGAGCATCCTGAAAACAAGACAGCTCTTAATGAGTTACAGCAAGGAATGCTAATGTGTGAGGTGCTGACTGAAGGCAAAGAAGAAGCAACAGAACTGGCAGCTGAAAAACTTGCACTACTCAGGGGGTGTTCCCATCATGCTGGAGGGAGCAGGGTGTCAAAGATCCCCTTCCTGTGACTGCAGACAAAGCTCTTATTCCTTCCTATAAGGCCCCTCTCAGAGTCCAGGGAAGAGAAGGAAAGATAAATAGGAAACTGGGAGGCCATTATCTGTCTCTTATGGGTCCTTAGAAGGAAGAATTTGGTGGCAAAAGCCACAAGTGAAAAACAAAAAGAGCAAAGAAAAGCAAGAATGGCTCTGCATGTCCACTGCTGTCAACAACACACATGTATAGCTTGGTGCCTTTCTTGGGCATCAAAGTGCTGGAAGGCAAAGGAAAAAACTGATGCCTGGAAAGGTGGGCATCTTGTTCCTTGCATGGTTCTGACAATAGTCCATGGAGATCTTACCGCTACTGTGGCTTAGAGGCAAAAAAAAGCAAATAGGGACAAGGAGAGTGTGTGCATATTCTTATCTATATTTTGTTAATAAATGACAAAATTAGAAAAATAATTCAAATCTCTCTTAACTGGGATTCTTAGTGAGAGCATTGCTGTATCATCCCTTCCAACTCCAGGCACAGAGCTGAACCCTGAGATCTTCCAACCCCCATTTCCTAAGCCCTCCTACCCTATGGCTGCACTACAGTCAGTATTTACTACAGTGAGACTTACAAAACAATTTTGTACCCGTGCCCTCCTTCTGCCACAATTAAATACCATCTCCAGAGTTTTTCTGAGATCACTGATGGTATCAAGTGCAAACAGGACAGTAATTTGTAAAGACACATTAGCACTGTTTGCCTTTAAAAGGCACAAACCTGCACACATAACGTGCCCTCGCACATAAACCATTTTGCCAAGCATTCCAGCCAATGTTATATTTTAGCTTCTGTCAAACAGACGCATGACTGCTGTGGGGATTTTATATGTTTAAAATGTCTAGTATTATTTTGGATATTTTTTCTCTTAAATCTCTACTTTTTATTTTTAATTATTTTTCCAAACAGGTTTTGAAATACTCACAAAGTCTTAACACATTTAAACTTGCAGAAGTATATGTTTAAGGTCTAACAAGACTATGTTTAAAAAAGTTTGAAGAACCATTACTTTTTTAAGGATACTGATCTTACTATACCTGCTGGTGTTTGTCCTGATAAATCTACACACACACAGAGGTAACTTTTCTCCACTGCATCCAACAAGAATATGCAAACAAATCAGGCTCACATGCAGAACAAGTTGTGAGAGCTACTGTTTTAAACTGTGAGGCCTCAGTTTTAGGAAGCATTCTTTACACTATAAATCCTGAAGTGAGTAGAAAGGCTGTTTCACCGAGTTTCTCAGGGGAAGTTCATGGCCTCTGCATTTGACAGATCAAAATAACACTGCTGCTCCATTCCTGAAGTGGTGATGCAATATTTTCACTAGAACTCTCACAGAGAAAGTCCAAAGAAAAAAACCAAAACACCCTAGATTAAATTTCAGTGACAATAAATCAAGGCATGAATGCTTGAAACAACTCAAATGCAATTGCTTGTCTGCACAGATAACTACCTTGCCATCCCATAATACAAACCCCATTTGTTTTCACTGATGCAGAAACTTGTTGCAGAAATATCATTACAGCAAGCAGCAGCATAAAGGAGGATATCAGGTTTTCCTTTGGATTTATGACTTGGAAGGTGAGCGTATCTGCACTATATCCAAAATGCGCAGGCAGGATGTGACAATGTATCCCAGTTGTGTTCACTGTTGTCACAGTAAGCTACCTTCACTGCTTTCCCAATATTTTCACAAGAAGTAGACTTGTATGAAAAACAAAAATCATTCGCAATGTGCAAAATAAGTTCTAGTATGAATGTATGGGAAAATGTCCGGAAAATATCTAAATACCTTCCAAAGTTCCTTGGCTCAGCTCCCCAAGCTTCCCCACGTAGCATCAAAGTGATCCCTCAGCTAAAGGCATTGCCAGCAGAACAACAAAAGGTTCAACTGCTTTTAGAAAAAACAATTGCAAAACTTTCCTTTTAGAAACCAAACCAACAAACAAATCACCCCATCACAGTATTCACAAAACTGGAATCTTTTTCATTCAGTTAAACCTCATGGAAATAATAAAACCTTAACCAGAAACTCTACAATTTAGCCTCAGGCTAAATGCTTGAAAGAGCATAAATCAAAAGCTCTTGATATCCATGATATCCACAAGAGACTTCGTTATAGTCAGTGATATTATTCAGCAGAAAGTCAAACACTGCAGTAGCAGGTGGGAGCATTCATGTGCACGAATGATAAACTAGGGAAAAAAACCCCCATGATTCCAGACACATCACCTCGGGAAGTGGAACATTCCAGATTGCTTTGCTTTCCTCGAGGTGGAGGGAGGACCACTAACAAATAAGAAACGTGTGTACTTTTGTGTTCAGAGAGGTCTGCAACACCTGCAGTAAGTTAGGTAGTTGCAGTACCCCAATCAAAGCTGAAAACTCTTGGTTTTGTCCAAGAGCAAGAGACACTCAAGAGTGTAACAGACACAAGATACCAAGGAAACAGGATAAGCAAAGACTTAACCTCAGGAGACTGAATCTTTGTCCAAGATGTTCAGGAAACTTGAAAAAAAATCCTACTTACCTCAGTGCGAATCCTCCTGATTAATAGCTTGCCAGAAGTTTGCTATAGTTCTGGTTAGGAACATATCAGAATCTGAACTACATTTGAGAACTCTTTCTGCAGTGAAACAGCACATGAAGGCAGCAGCAAGTATCTCACTGCCTTGTGCCACCTTTGAACAATGTCACAACACTGTGTGTCCTTGGTACTATCACTGCTTCATTTAATTTTATGGACTTCACTTCTCACATTGTTTCCACAGGCCAGTTACTGTTTTCTCATTCCTCCATTAATTTATAAATTCCACAGGACTCAATTTAAAGTTCTATTTGAAACTATGTAAATTATTCTACATCGAATCTTTACAACTGGCTTTGCTCACTTACCAGCTTTCTTAGAGATTAGTACAGCAGTAAAAGCCCTTGAGAAGTACAGACCAAATGCAAGACATACTTCAGCTACAAAAAAACCCCCTCTGCTTAGCATGACAGTAAGTTAAGATTACAAAAAAATCATCTGATTCCAGTAGCTTGCCATCTTTTGACCTACTTGCCTGTTTTTCACATGCAAACAGAAAACTTAGACTGAATCTATGTTCACTACACCTGGCATTAGGACTGCACAGAATTTACAGTCAAATTAAAAATCTCTATAAACAGGAGTGGTAGCATTGCCAATAGCAAAACCTGAACCATGGAAGATGGATTGCTACAAATAAAACAAGTAAAAACATTGCAGGTATCTCTGGAGCATTCCCAAACAGACAATCCCTCAGACCACATGGGCTGTTACAAGTCCTGCTGTACGCTGGTGTTTGTGCCTGAAAGTTGGTTCTTTTAACTTCAGGCTATTGCCAAACCATGGCTTACTTTTCTCTCCAGCTGCCTCTGTTACTTCTGGTTGGTCTGTCATCTCCCTCTGGCAATGTATGGTCTGCCTATTTACTGCTCCAACTTTTGCTAAGGAAAGCCTTGTGCCTTCCTGTCTGATCAAGAGTGCTAATCTTTTTTTTCCTTGTTTCAGCAGTTCCATAGGGACGATCAACACCACCTCTGGGCTGCTGTTCTTCCTCTACAGTCTGAGTTTTCTGGCAAACACTCATGGTGCTCTTTACTCCCCTTAACAGAAAGGTCCTTCCCCTCTGTCTCATTCCCAAGGGGCTCAGCCAAGACAGAGGGGAAAATGCCCTTTTCCTATTTCTTCAAATAACTTTCATCTCGCTACAAATTCAATTTTTCATGCTGTTGCCAGCTACTCTCAACACTAATTGCAATCTTAAGGTCTTGATAGAATCTTTCCTATCAAGACCTCACAGACAAACCTTAAACAAGCAGGGAAGAGAGACTACAGGGAGGGGATGGTGGGATAGTACTGCTGTAAAGGGACAAAATGAAATTACTGTGAGGCAAAGGCACACAAAGAACTATAAAAATTAGGGGTGCTTCTCTAGGGACCAAAGGTCACAAAACTGGTAGAGGGCTGAGAGATCACAAAGATGGGCAAGTCAAGTCTGTGCCAGGGAGGGGGGAGAAAGAAACACAAACATAGTTTCTGTGCTTGTAGGATCACCATTCCAGTGAGCAAAAACTGAAAACTAAGCAGGAAAAATCCTTGCAAGTGGATGGAATGATTGCACTTAACACAGAAAGAATATGAAGCTCATTTGGAGATGGCAGTGGAAAAGAGCTGAATTGTAGGGGTTAACTTCTAAAAGCAACTTAAAAAATGTAGCTGCTTCACTTCAGCAGTGATGTCATTAATAGGCTAACTTGCAGTTTTGAAGATCTTCATGCTGTTAATCCCAGTTTTTCATTGCACGGCTCTTGGCTGGTACTTCTTTGCCTGGTTTGTTACATTCATTTTTGGCCAAGAACTCTTGTAGTTGACTCACAGGTCACTGAAGTTTAAAATAAATAGGAAAAAAAATTGAGAAGGGACATATGACATCACTGGTGATTAAAAGGTTCTTGGTGTGTTCTGAGAAAACATTCAGGTCAGAGTACACTGGAAACAGAAAAATGGATATTCATACTTAGGGTAACTTGGAAAACAGTGGATTAAATTTGTAATAGGTCTTTCATCTAACTCAGCAGAGAATAGCAGCGACTACTTGACTTGACATCCCTGTCCCAGTGAAGAGAGCCTGCATCCACAAACTTACTTTCCCTGCTTTAATAATGGAATCAAAAGTGCAAAAGTGCAAGTGAAAGGACAAATGCTATCAAAATAGTAAAACAAACCAAACCAAAATGCCCAACAAGACAGTTGCTGCTCTCTGATGGCTTTCCTAGTTTAAAGAGCAGAAACCAATCCACTTCATCTACACTATATAAGCTGCTCCCAAAAGCAAGGTTGTCTCAATTTTCAGTAAGGAATTCTAATGACATGCTGTTAAGAGTTACCGATATTCAACACATTTGCTGAAAACCAAATACTGTCACTAATAATGATTAGACCTTGGTCTTTGAAGGATGTTAATAGTTAAAAAGAGAACCCTGTGCTACTACACTCATCCCATAAAGGATAACTCTTTTATTAGTGTGGCTGAAGGATTAGTAGAAATGTTTGTCTAATGAATGCAGCTACTATATTTGAGCACATGCCTGAATAAGCTATGGGTTGATTGAAACCTATCTATTTTTAAGTACTCCTGAATGTTGCAAAAACTTTCCCTACTGCAGTATTAAAATGAGTTTTGTATAAATGTAAATAATTTATTGCCATTCACTTGTGAAATTCACCTTATTTGACAGTCTTATGCCTGAAACACGTAATATAAAATGTACAGGAATGACTTTCCTACATCTGGTCTGATTTTCAGTCTCTGTAATGCATACAGCTTTCATGAAATGTACCTTTTTGTAATTGTACCTCTTACACCTTCAGAATTAACAACTGCATCTGTGACAGATACAAGATTCTATATACATGTATATGTGCATGTTTATACATGTATAAATATGTGCTTACAAATATATAGATAGAATATAAAAAATAATAATTTCTTGAAATAATTTTTGAAACACAAAGCACTTGGTTTAAGTAATCATGCTGAAAACAACTCCGTACAGTTGATGGCAACTTTTTCTTTTTTAGAGTAAGATATTTCCTATCAAATTCCAGTTTATTTTTAAGTTCAGAGAATCCAAATTGTACCCTATCAGCTGTTACCTTTTCCCTATTTTGCACTTCTGGTACAGAGCTCTGCATGAATGCAGATGAAAAAAAAATTAGGTACTTGTATATTATTTTAATTTGTATTCCTCTGGAAATAGCATGAGTTTGTTAAGCTTCCTTTTATCTCCTGAAATACATTATGTCCATCTGTACTGTCAGTCACTGATACTGAGACAGAAATACTCAGAAGAGTTAAGTCTTACAGCTTCTCTAAAGCAGAATAAAATTAATACCTGGTGGGTTTTTTTTGTCTAATTTATTTTGAAAAGAAGAGGTGTAGTTTTAATGAATGTACGTACACAGCCTGATCTGAACTTGCAATGCGTCCTCTTTATTCGATATAAACCATGCATAATTTTTAGAACTGAAAAATTATTCAAAGCTTTCTTTCCAAGGTTAGTTTTAATACAGAGCTCTGCATGAATGATGGGATGAGAGCTGCCTGCCTTTCTGAATGTACTGCTCAGTGTGGTGGAAGGAACGCCGAGGACAATGTGACACGGAACACAACATTTACTGGCCTGTACTTGGGATGACCTGCCTTAGTCAGTGTGGCCCCACCAGCCCTAAGAACATTCACTTCAGCTCATGAGTAATGTCCCAACCCCAAAAAACCTTTTAATACCACACCCTGCCCAACATGTCCCTCTGGGTGAATCAGAAGATCTTGCCTGGGTTCTAACCACCGGGGGCTGAAAATACATCATAGGTTGAACCATATTAGGTCAAAGATATAATAACACACCCTTTTAGGCCACAGAAATTAATTCTTTTTCATACATCATGCTTCCTGACTTTACACTCACCTTCAAAACTCTGAGACAGTTGTTTTCCCTGTCTGGGTTGGTAGAAGTTAAAAAATTCTAGACTCATCTGTTTCACCTCCATGTCACACCAAATTAACTCTAATGGCAGACAGATGTCAAAAGGGGGAAACACCACCATTTCTAAAGTAAAAAAGACAAAAAAGATCAGAAAGTATCTGAAATTCTGCTGTGAACTGAAAGCCATTCCTGAAACATACTACTTGAGTCCATGCTACACTGATTAATAATCGGTAGCATGTGCTGTACATAGAGCTCTTAAACATAACAGAGGTGTTACAGAGGTATTTGCAGGTGTGACAACTGTATCAGGACTGCCAAGTTTTGCTAAACTCTCGAGGATTCTGCAGTTGTCGTGAGAATGATCCAAGTAAGAGGACAGACACTCCCCATAAGATGGAGATTTGTAAAGTCTGTTTAGGAAATGATTCTTTCTCTTTCAATACTAGCCAGGTTTTTTTGACAGCCAGAGCTTTTATAGAAATACTGTCTTCATGACAAATGGTCTCCTAAAGCTAGTCTGAACCAAATGCTGCTGGCATGAACACAGAAAATCAGTACCATACAAAACTGACATGGTTTTTGTGTCTGGAAAGCTTTAAAAGGCCTGTCATGATCTCCAAAGAAACAGTATGGGCTCATCTTGTACCTGAGGAAGATGAAAACACCACCAATACAAAAAAAGAGGTAGCAAGTACATATCTGGTAGAGGTTAACATCAGGTGTTCAGCCTCATGGATAAAGTGGCTGAGGTCTTCTGGCATCCTTATCTGCTCTGAAAAGCCAGACACCTTCATGCTGCATCAGCTCCTGCCTTGCCATCCTCC
Source organism: Lanius collurio (assembly GCA_020086605.1). Taxonomy (NCBI): domain Eukaryota; kingdom Metazoa; phylum Chordata; class Aves; order Passeriformes; family Laniidae; genus Lanius; species Lanius collurio. Next base: position 24,541,819 of record JACBWW010000002.1, read on the forward strand.
ACACCACTGATACTGTCTGTACATATTTAAGTTTTGTATTTATAAGTCTCTGCAGACATCTCCCCTCTCTTATACTAACTGCAACAGGAAAATCGATGTGCTGTCATAACACTACTTACCCTACTCTTCAGGAACACCCTGTCTGTGGACACTAAGCTTTCCCTGTATTATGTGAAAGACAAAGCTGCTTACATTCCATGCATCTGCTAAAACAGGGAGGCTCAAATGGGGAAAAAATCTGTGCTGAGAAAACACGTGAAGCACTGTGAGGAAGACACTGAAAGAGCAAAATGACTTTTTCACTTGACCACCTTAGGCAAAGAAACAAAAAGAATTTTCAAAAGAACAAAATCAAAGGGAAAAGGACTTAAAGGCTTTTTAACAGACTTTTCTAATATTCCACATGAAGTGTTAACTTCCCATATATCTTTTTTAAAAGCTAGACAAGAAACCATTACACAAAAATGAATCTGGCTTCGTGTTCTGCACTGCCAAATTGCAGCTATTAATGTGTCTCAGGTAGACTCAGTACAATTATTGTCTTTTAAATCAAGACAACAGAATTCAAATCTCATGTTCTCAAGCTAACCATGGGATACAATTCTGGTTTAAAATTTGCCGTAAGATTACTATAAAAATTGAAGATTTTTCTGCCACTAAACTATTCCACACTTAAACCTTTTCTTCCTAATAAAACTTAGTCCTGGGAACAAAATACTAGTTTTAAGGATATGTTCCTCTCCTTAGTGAAGAGGGTTAAGTCATATCAAAACACAATGGCATGTAAAAGAGATGGTAGTGGTGCTAGTCTATCACAAAACTCTCAGCCTTTTTTTCTCTTTCACTCCACCTGAGGAGTACGTATATGCATGAGCAAAATGGGAGCAGCTAAAGCAAATTCCCTCTGCAAAAACTTTAATGTCTTCTCTCTTTCTGGGTAATTTCAGCAAAGAGGTGTTTTGGAGCCAGCTTCACTAGCAGGTATACCTATTGCTAAGATGGCAATTTATGTGGGAACCTCATGTTTAAATACTGTCACCAAATAATTTATTCTCCATTCCAAGAAGCTTTACAAAGATATGCAGCTTTACAAAGGTGTCAAGATGGTTTACCACTTCATGCCCCAAAATAAGGTGTGTGTACTGCTGCTTCAAATCCAAATAATTGTTTGGTCTACTTGTATGTCCTGGCTTTCTCTTCAGGGTGAAAATTCTTACCATTCAGCAATAGATCATACCACAGACTGTACAAACCCAGAATACAGATCACCAAATCATTCTCATAGGGAAGAGCAAGCCAAAACTATGTAAGTGAGGGAATTATTTCACACAGGTTCTTGGAAATCCCTGAAAAAAATCCTATTTTAAGAAGCACAGTAACAAAGATGCTGAAAAAGAAAACCATGCAAAATAGTCTAGATGAAAATAACTCACCTGGATCTAGTCAGATGTAAGTATTTTAGATTAGACTGCAGGCAGAGCTAATCTTCCACAATCACCTTACAAAAATCTCTTCCAGAGAATCAGGGGCTGAAGAACCAAATCATGCAACTTTGTAAGACAGTGGGACCAGGTAAGAAAGAATCTTAAAAGGCAGCCTGAATTCTGAAAAAAGCTGACCACAAGAACAGCACTGTACAGAAAAGTGTTTATTGAGAGTGTTGTTGCTTGAGAATTGTTACCATTTCATCAGCAAAAGCAGTAGCAAAAGAAACATGTCATTATTGTCATCCTGTCCCAAAATTTGGCCCATATGTCAACACTGGTCTCTCAGCTGGTTGCTCAGCTCCTGAAGTTCAGCAATCATGTTGTCCATAGCTGTCACCTCATCAGCTATCTCACTGTGAATCTCATTACTTGTTACATCTGTGAAAAGTTGCTGCACAACAAAAAGAAATACTTTTAAGTACTTTATAAATAAATACTTTTAAAATATATATACAGTTTCTTTGTTTCAGAATCAAGACAAAATACAGGAAGCTCATGATCTCTATACTGCTTTTCATATTTTTGTAAACTATAATGATACCTCTCTCTAAGGAAAAACTATAATGATACCTCTCTCTAAGGAAAAGCCATTTTGTGGATAATAAACAGAAGTTATGCACACACACATATAGACACATATCCTGCATATAGACCTGAAATCTGTGCCACACACATGATATTGTGCCAAAAGGGTCAAATCCTCCTGTGGACGTCGGGTTTCTGCTCTGACCGGACTGCCTACGCTGACTCCTGATTCATTGAAAGTAAAGGGCTTTTTCATGAAACTCAAATTAGAAGAGCATCTCACATTCTGTCACTGCAGTTTATAAGACCACCTGCTGATAAATTAGTTGTGAATTTGAATGACCATTTTCCCCAGCATCATATTCTGTTGCTTCATTTTTTCCAAAACCTCAAATAAATGTTTTTTAACATTTGATGTCAAGACATGCATGGGTGGAGGCATTCACCTGTGTGTAATTAAGTCATGCCAGACAAAAAAAAACCCCTAAGTTTACCTAAGAGTAATAAAAATAGATTGTTCTTAAAGACCTTAAGACATTACCAGAAACAACAAAAAAAAGCAGCTAACTCATGAGCAATCATAATCTTCATGTATTTAATATTGAGGCTGTGTGAGGTACCACTACACAGAAATATGGGGAAGGGGGGACACCCAAACATATGTTTTCCCTTCATTATGTAATGGGAGAGTGATTCACACTTCATTTGACACAAACACAAAGCCTACATTTAGAGACAAAAACAAATCGAGAAAACAAAAGTTACTCTGGAGTACATCTGTACATCATTATATCATAAAATAAAATGGGACAATACAGATATGTATATAAACAAAAATGTACTTAAAAGGCTTGAACCAAGGTATTCAGTGTGCCTCAAAACAATGCTGTCACTGAAATAAAGAACATCTTACACAAAAATAGGAACATGTTCATGCCACAAGTACAGAAACTTCTCTGACTTTCAGCCCAAAAAACCTCACAGTGGGAGAGTGACAGAAACATTTGGTTCTTTCTGGTAAGACAGCTAAATAAATCAGGATGATATAATTATTTGCTCTTTTTTTTTTTCTCTACACACAGTTAGAGAAATCTATTCAACTAGAGACAGCATGGGGAAGTTGAGCACCATCACTCTTTGGGCTTTGTGCCCCATGTTTCCCCAAAACAGTGCTCATAGTTCATGCATTTACAATGCATCTCCAGAACATTTCTCTTTTTCAGACCCCACCGGTCAGATCCGAATGATGCATTGGGGCAAGGGCCAGAAGAGAGCCCACTGTGCTATTTGGCATAGCAAGTGACTGCCCCCAAGGCTCTGCACAGAAAAGAGCCCAGCAGCAGCACCTCTCTGAGCTGCAGCCTCCAGCAGATTGTGGGTGCTTAGTGAGTCTGGCACAACACAGGAGCTCAAATATCAAGAGATGGAGATCCCAGAAGCAGTGACATTATTTCACCTGTTCTACTTAGTTGTTCCAATTGCATGTCCTGACTACAAAATTTTGGAATTTTATCTTTTAAAAGTCATTTTCACTGATCTTTTATTCCTTCTGAAATTGTAACTTGTGAGTCTGCTCTTAGCCCACTTTTCAAGTGTTTTTTTCAGTTGAAATTAAAAATAACAAAAAAAAAAATCCCATACTAATACTGACTCATGGCAGTAAAATGAGATGCAGTCAAGCTTGGACAGGGATAGAATCTGAGTGAAGATGACTGAGTTTTTAAACTACAACACACTTTGAAAATTCAGTATGACTTCAAATTAAAAATAAGATGGCATCTTTGGAAGGGATGCAAAACCAGTGAATTCACATAACATGCTTCACTTCTAATACAGTTTTCTCAGAAGTACCATAAAACCATTAGCTGCCAATGTTCATTTAATTGATGCCTTTGTAAAGGAAAATATAGTTTACTAGACTAATACATTCTTAATTTTTCAGATATTGCATGATCTTTCATAATATAAACTACCTGTACTCATATTCAGAATAATTTCTCTCATTTAGTGCTTTCTCTACAGCAGTACTCAGTCTATGCACCTTTTTTAAAAAAACCACAATCAAATTTGGTGAGTAACAGTAAAACATATATTATCCTTTTTGTCAAGACATTTCAATGTCTTCCCTATGCCTGTATCTAAAAAGCAGTTAGAGATCCAGCTTGTGCTTGCTTATGCAACTTGCCCAGGCTTTTATCCTTAAAATTAAAGGACTTCAGTGAGCCAAGTTTAGCACACTGATGATGAATCAACACTTTGTAACACAAGCACACATTATAAAACTTAAGCTCTGTGATTCACAATTGCTAATTCCCCTTCACACGCAGGAGGAATCCCTCTTTAAGATGTGTATTTTCAGAGAAAGTGTATGATTCAAATATGATAAATTTTTCAAGTAATTAATATCTAGATTGACAGGATATCCACAAAAAAAAAAAAACCCAAAAAACCAAAAAAAACCCCCCAAACAAACAAACAAACCCCAAAAAAACCCCACTACCACCAAAAAAACAGCAAACCAAAAAAACCAAACAGATTAAAAATTAGTTCTGTCTTTTAATAAATAACTCTTTTGAAAATACTCCAAGTGATGCAAAGCAATCCTGACACATTTTGGTCCTTTCTGCAGGTTTAGATCCATTCTTTCTGAGACTGCCCAGTTTCTCCCATGACTACTCACATTAAAAATAGGTCTTTGAAATGACTGACTGACTGCTTTCAAATATTTAAATCTGTTTGCCCAACATTTCAAGTAAAATTCTACCTTACTCCAAAATGTCAATACTCTTAGCCTCTTAGACTAGTATTGCAATCAAAGCCTAGCAGGAAGAAGGGAAATAAAAGTTTACTTAAAACTGGAATCCTTAACAGCATAGAGATGAATATCCACCTGATGATGCACTGAGACAGGCAGGTCTTATTTGATCTATAATTGATTCAAAACAGAGAAATTCTGGCAACAGAACAAAGACTTCTAATTTTCAAACAAAAATTCCTACCTTTGCCTTGGATGACAAGCCACGTAAGTTGAGACGAGCTGAAGAAAGTATCTGCAAAGCTTCCTGATGATTAGATTTGTTCTTGCTGCATTTTATAGCCACTAGAATCCAAACACAGAAGGACCCCAAAACAAAAAAGCATTACCACTCTAGAAATAATCTTTGAACAAAAAACATTTAATTAAAGATCTTGATACCCTCCACAATTTTAAATGTAACATCCCCAAAAAGAAATACAAAGAAGAAACAAAATCAAGTAATTTTGAGAAGATCACTCTAAACTCAACAGGTATCTGTATCCCTCTTAAACATATATATCACAGAACAGGGAATAATCTTACTAAGTTTCATTCAATTCCTGACTAGCACACTCAATCAAACAATGTATGTGATGACCTCAGGACTGAGATGAAATGCAGATGCATTTTCACTTGCATTATGAAGTTGCTAGATCATGAAATTAATTGATTCCATGTTTACCAGTCATACATTTACTGACTCACCCTACACAATTTTTGCCTCATTCCAAGTATATTTTTGTATGCAGTATCAGGATGATACTCTCTTACAGGACTCCTAGTAGTAGGAATAAATACAATAGGTAAAGTAGAATATTGTTTTGCCACTATGCTTAATAAATATTTGTTATGGTCTTCATGAAAAATAAAAGTTCTTTTCAGGTAGAACGTACCATGTGCAATCTCTATGGCTCCTTTCACCACTTCCTTAAAAGAAGAAACATCTTTCTCCCAGTCCCTTGACTGAATTTCACATTTATGTGCCTTAGTGAGATATTGCAGTGACTGCAAGAAGGAAAAAAAAAATATTAGTATGTCAGAAAACCAACTAGGAAACTAACTTAGTTTTGAGTATCTATGAAATTAGTGGTCAATCCAGAAAATTAATCTATCTTTACTGTACTTGATTTCCTGTGAGTTAGAGTAGTGTCCTTCTTTGCAACGGTAAGCGCCAGCTGTAACACAGATGTTCTTCACCACTACTGCAGCTCAAGTATGAGAAGCATATAAAGTAATTTTTATCTTTTAAAAATCTGTCTAGACTGATGGATGTGACCCACGTTTTCCAAGCTATCACAATTAAATGCACATGCAAAAGAGAAAAATACTTGCATTCACACTTTGAACAGCAAATTTGTATCTAAAAAAATTATAACTGAGTACATCAAAGCTTTCTTCTTGTATATGTAATCGTGGGAAATATGCATTTTACAGATGTAGCTATTAGGTGCCGTACTGCTCTGGTTCTCAGTGTGAACAGGAAAAAAATGTAAACAGTATGGAAGGAGGATCCCATTAAGGGGAAAAAAAGAAAAAGGAAAAATTTTATCAGAAGAAATGAATTCTTGCTTTTGAATTTTGTTTTCTTTCTACAGCATCAAAAACACGAAACAAATACATGCCAGAAGTTACATGGCTTGGTTCAATGACAATTCTCCAGTTGTCTTTTTAAAGAGTTTAAGTATTATAAAAAAGAATTAAAAAATTTCAGTGTGGTACATATACATGAGCACAGTAAAGACTTCTGAATTTGGGGGCTGTTACCCCAGAAACTTCCACCTTCTCTCTCCCAACTGAGTTCCAATCAGTATGGCACAGGTGTCTGAACTGCTCATGCTGCTGTAAATGGCAGTAAAGGGATATTAAGTCAAACCAGAATAAATTAATTTTTTCTTTCATAACAACCTAGGTTATAACTGGTAGTGGTTCTGGCAAGCAGAGGAAAGAATTTCCAAGAGAAGGAACAACAGTTTTTACAGCAGTCTGATTTCAGTCTGCATGTGTCTGAGTCAGAGCAGCAAATTAGGGAGGTTTTGCTGACAGATGTCAAGGAGGGGAAAGAATTCAAAGTCTTGTGGGCTGTTTGTTTGCACTTCTGGAACCTGGATTTATCCTGAAAGGAAACAGTTATGAGCTAGGGAAAGTTCAAGGAACAGAAGGGATTCATAGCCTGGGATGGATCAGCAGGAAACTTGAAGGCTGGAAAGATTCCTCAGAGGGAAAGGTGTGGACTGGACTGCATTCAGCATAGGGAAGAAAGAAGTACTGAATGAGGTGGCAGTTCAGATACATTGAAGTGTGAGAGTAAATATATGCTAAGCTAAAGAAAAAAACCCAAAACAGAACCACAAACCTAACACTTCAGTAGTTTTACACGCCGAATTTGCAAACCTTGTCTGACTTTGATTCAATTCACAAAGCACTGTTGTGAATTATAACTGTAGACTCTAGTGATTCATGTGGCATCAGATGTATCAGCAGAACAGAAAAGTAAAAAAAACCCAGCAACCAAGCCACCCTTTAACATAGTTAGACATACAAGATTGTTCTTTCAAATGCAATGTTAGGAAGAAAATTGGTTAAATATAATTAAAACTGCACTAAATAAGGTGCAGAATGGATATGCCTTTTGCCTAGTAACTGTGGGTGGAAAACTGCAACTATACATCTAGAATTCTTCTACACATACAGCTATATTCACTGAATATCTGACTGGCCCACGATGATGCTTGTTGCAGTAAAGCCAATGAATACTGGTTTTATCATTTTTATTTCATAATATGATATCAGAAATCAGTGATTATTTGGTGTATTGCAAATTAATTTTTACACTGTCAATTAATATATGCTGTGGCTGTAGGCAGTTCTGCTCTTTTATGATCTGTATCTATGGTACTGTCATACCAGGATATTTGGATACACATGTAAGCATACCTGAAGTATTTATAAACATCATTCCATCTTGCAGGGCAAGCTACACTTGTGTGTTCCATAACCAGTCTGATGAAGAAACACAGTTAAGGTACTGTCTACTCTGCAAATTGAAACCATGTTTCTAACTGGGTTAGTAAAAAATACCGTGCTGTAACCAGATTCTGAAATTATTACATTCATAGTATAGAAAGGGCTTCTGCTGCTTTGCATGTCTGAGTAAGAATCTGAGGATATAATACAGGATATTGCAGTGTCTGTATTTCTGCATTCTAAACAGGCCAAATCCCTTTTACTGTTCAGCTGTAAAGAAAAATAAGGAAGACAAAAGGGAGGAACTGGAGGTATATTGGACACCAGCAATAACTAAATAAGGCTCTTCACATGGCAGAGCACAAGGAGACAATGAGCAAAGCACAAATGATTATAAATTGAAGCCCACAGGAATACAATTTGTAGGCCTAACCATCTTCCTTGCTTGACATCAAGCAATCCTCCAGACAGGCATTTTTTGCCCAGGCCAAAGGCAAACCCCCATTAGCGAACGCACACTGAATGCTGACCTTGTGTATTTTCAACTTCGGTGAAGATCTGATAACCCACAATTATTTTTGAAGTGTGCAAGGCTATTTGAACTTTTTGAAATCTAATCTCAAATGCAAAGAACACTCCAGCATACAACAAATAAACATTTCTAGCAGTGCAGAGCTGATTGCATTCTGGAAATGCAATCAACTTAATTCCTTGGGAAGTGATAAGGACAAAAAATGGAAGTTAACACAGCAAAACAAGTGACAAGTAAAGAGAAACCAATGGTTCAACAGACTTAGAATTAAATAGCATTATTTAATTTCATTTTAAACTAATTAAGGACAAAACATTTCTACTCTGGATACTCTGACTGCGGTATAGATTATTTTAAGTGCATTTCGTCTTAGTGATTGCAAAGAACATGGATGGTTTATGCCACTACTGGATCATGCCTTTAAGACTATTTTTTTTTCAGAAGCTGCAATATTCTATTTTCAGAAGCAAAGATTTCAATTAAAAACAAATCCAAACCCCACACCATCATTTGATTATAGACATTAGATTGTTGCCAAGGAAAGTTTCAGAATACAAATTCAGGACAATACACATATGCTGTGATAAGATGTTTTAAAAGGAAATATTGGTTAAAAAAAAGAGATTTTTTTTTCAAGTCCAAGAAAAATGACATAAAACATCTTGCTCCTGTTGTAACAAAAATGTGTGCTGTAGGAACTCGAAGAAAAGACAAAGAGCTTATAAAAACACTAAAGCAAAACAGGTCTGGAACAGCAGCATGCTCTACTACTATAGCACTATAGTTTTACCTTTTCAATATCTTCACCACTGTCATTTTCTCCATTTCCATAAAGCTGGGCATAAAGTCTCCAGATTGCCCCATCATTTGTCACTCGTGAGGTGACTCTGCCCAAGAGCTCTTGCAGTTTCCCCTTCAGTCCACTTGATACTTCTCCAGCACGATCTGCCAGACCATCCACTACTGCTCTGACTAGAATAGCCAGCACCTTATAAAAGCAGAGAGTTTTTATTTCAACTCAAATCAATGTCAGTATATATAATGTTATCTATAACACCTGATTTCTATTAATAATTGTGCCATATGACAAATACAGAATTTACTCAGAAATACATGGAGTAATTCAACTGATTTAAATCTCATCTATAAGATTCTATGTTGATGAAGGTAAGAAGGCCAAAAATCTAAGAAAGACATCTGGATAAAGGAAATTGTGGCAGTATCTTACAAGTATTTTCACCTTATAATACAGTTATAAAAAGATCAGTAAAAAGGCTGAGCCAAATAAATTCAGGTAATGGAAGACACTGCTCTTTACAGGACTTCAATTCAACAACCTGCAGAAAGATGTACAATGGATAAGATGGAAACTGGAAGGCAGTGGAATACTACCTTGGGAATCTCTGTTTTTAATGCACTTCTGGTGAATTACTAGTCAAATCAGTTCCATCAAACTTTTCTACAAGTACTCATTAGTGGCCATGCTTTTCAAATCACTGGCTTGAAAATGTGGGATCTGATCTGCAGAAAAGCTGAGCATGTGCAGCAGCTGGTGGGAACTTGGTTTTGCATGTAAGAAATGCTACATCACACCAGTCTTTTTGTCCCAAACTGGACACTGAAAGCTAGAAAACAGTGTCACTATGCCTCAGTTTCTCTTCAGCAAAATGAGAAACAGCAAATGTAAATCAAGGCAGTAGATCATATGATAAATTAGAAGAAAATAAACCCCAGAAAAGCTGTGGCTTATCAAGAGAGAAATACCTGCTCTGTGCAGTGCATGAGACACAGAGACTGGGGAAGAAAAAAGGATGAAAACAAAAGGGAAGTTTCATACTTGCATTCAAGACAGGCCAGTTGTTGCACAAACACCTTCATGCTGGTACTTCCTAACCTGCAAGTCTGTCATTTGGTAATTTTAATGCTTCAACATTTTTGTCCATGTGATACTAACACTTACAATATTAATACCAAGATAGTAATAAAACTAACTTCAAAGATGACTTGTGAATAGCTGCAAACACTACAAATACACCACTGCTCTACTAAAAGTAGAATGGGATGCATCCTCACAAATCAAGATGCAGAAATTAATGCAAAAATTATGACAGTATCAAAGTATATTACACTTAGAATAAAAATACACCCAGTTTAGCATTAGTGATATATCACTTTCCTAAAATAACTTCTCTTATACTGAATAACTCAATCTCAAAAAACAATGAATTTTATCACATACAGAAATTTTTTGGCAGAAAAACTCAAATCAATTTAAATGGCTGATAATTTTATTAAATAAATCTAAGTAACAGAAGAAGTGAAAATAAATATACGCCTACCTGGTATCTTTTCAGAACTAATGATATCATAATATCTGAACATAAGATTAACAGCTCCCCTCTTGTCTGCCCCAAAACCATAGCAGTAGCTTATATTCCTTAGTCCATAAAATGGTATGACAAACTGTCAGTTCCTTCTTTTCAAGATTTCTTAAGAGTCACTTAAGATAACAGAAAATATGATCAACTATTAATAGCCTGAAAATTCTGAAATTCATGTTATATCCATGATTTGGAATATAAGGCACCAAATGCCATCATTAACCAGGTCTTCCATAAAGATTTGCTAGAAAAACACCAGCAAGTGCAGATATTTCCATTACTACAGCACTGTAACAAAAAAAAAGTAAGAGGTGCAAGAAGAAACACTTGACTATGTTCTCTTTTGACAAGGAACTAGAACTGGTCCTAAGGATTCACACATCTATGTATGACTTCTCAATTGATTTCTCAGTGTAACAAAACTGTTACTCAAAGTCCAAAATGCCTGTTCATATGAATATCAGATAGAACCATCAAAAGTTTTAAAGCCAATAATAGTTTGTTTGCAGAATAAAAAAACATTTACTTAGTCAGTAGGATGTAACAACGGTAAAATTACCCCTATTCCCATAGAGTCCTGGCTTTGCTTACACTTTTATCATAATAATCAATTTCCTTTTTTTGTAATCCATCATGTAAACTTTGTAAAATGAAACTAGTATCGAGACCTGGATTAAAGGGTCCATTAAACAGTAAAAAATCACTAATGCTACTTGGTTGTGCACATTTGTTAAATAAAGTTATTTCAAACTGCAAATGAATTGTGCTAATCATCAAAAAGTAATAGCAGTGTCACAGAGGTTTGCATTTTAGGTTACCGTAAGTGTTAAAATTTGTATCTTTGAGACATTTTAAACTGATATACATACTAAACTACTACAGTAATGCTCTGTTGACCCAAGATCCCAAACAAGCAGTAGAGGATTTTTTTGGTTGGTTGGATTTTTCAGGTCTCTTTAAATGAACTGGGCTCCATATGAACAGAGGGTTCATGTTTAGTATGACATCACATCATCCGCATTCCTCCTTCTCCATTGCTTTTGTGAATAATGTGTTTACTACAAACTGAACAAAAGACACCGTGAGACAAAACCTTTGAAATAAACCGAGTAATTTACAAATGCTGTGATTTTCATCAGTTAATCTCATTTCACAATTGTGCTCCAAACAAGCCTTTTCATATAAAAATTATCTTGGTCAAACCATTTTTAGATGCTTCACTAATACTAATCAAATTTGACAGTGCTCAAGAAAGAAGAGAACCCTCAAATACCAGATCCAAAATGACGAATCTGCAGTCTGTGAGCTCTCCCTATTCCCCTTCCAAATTTAGGATTTTATAATAAAGACAATTGTCATTAGTGAGCTATTTAACTGAAGTAGAATTCCAGAAATTATGAATTCCTAACCTCGCTTTTCAAAACCCCTTGGAACATGCTCTTGTGGCCTTTTCTTAGAAATGGTCTGGCGACACGAACTGCTGAAATGAGGATGTTACTTGATGGAAAACTTTGCTAGAATCTCAATAGCACAGTATTGCAAAGTGGAACCCTTTGTCCATATTTCTGTATCCATAAACTTTGACAGCACATAATGAAGATAGGGTTTCTGGAAATGGTGTATCTAAACAGCTTTTCCAACCACAAAATTACTTTGTCATTCACAAGACTGCAACATTCCAAGTAAAAAAGGTTGACTGCCTGCATGAGGATGCATGTGATGGAAAGTAGTACAATCAACAGTTCCAGGTACATTTACTAGCTCACACAATAATTCAGAGACCAAACTGATGATTATGAAAGGTTAGGCTTTCTCCTTGAGTACCTTTTAGTGACTGATTTACTAGTGGAAACTACAGATAATTCAGAAAGCCTTTATATTTTATTACATTACACGTATATCAAAGGTTTTTCCAGGTATATTTCTCAGCTTCGTGAACATTAAAGGGTGTATGGAAACGTGAAGACTTTTAAGAACCAGGAGGGAAAGTAAGAATGTGTGCTTTTAACACTTACATACAATTCTAGCAAACTGAGACTTTTCAAATTGCCCTGTGCTGTCATCTTTTACTGCATTGTTGCTCATTTATAAAAAGCCCTTTAGCTCTTCCTGGTTCAATTATATCTGCAGAATCTGTGCATACATATCTTCAAGCTTCATGATATCATGATCTCAGAACGTTTGCCACAGGGATTACATCATTAAAAAACTAGAACAGAAGCAAAATTTCCCAAATCAGTGTTCTTTACTCAGAAGATTAGCCCAAAGGACAGCAATGGTCTAGCAGAAATCACCAAATCACCAACAATACTTTACTGTTATTAGAAGAAATCAGTGATTAAAAAATACTATTTCATAGTATTCTGAAAAAAAATTTAAAAGTCTGATGTAACTACAGAAATCAAGGGCATTTCAAATTGTATATTCAATTTCATACTTGTAATCAATACATTCAGTCTCACAAGGGGTATTCTGGAACAATGATTATGCTAAAAGCAGTTGGTTTTCACATAGAATGGAATCAATGACTCAGCTTGTTTCTTCCAGTCCTGTGCATATTTTTTTTTTTAAATTCCTACCTTGTTTCTCACCAGTGTGACATGTACCTTAGTAGTCTATCAATTAAAATTTACGATGACTACAAAGGGAAGATGAGGGAAGATCATACTATGTTGAATGGAAACAATGGTCTAAGTTTTCATTCACTCATGTTCATGATTTCACATTGTTAAAATACAATTGCCCAAGATGGTTATAGATCATCTCTATTTAAAACAGTCCAGCTGGAAAAAAGGAGAGGGTCACCAGTTAATGGTGAACCTTTTACAATTTCAGCAGAAGCTTTTATTTCTATCTCCTTTTTTGTTTTGCTACAGAAATACTCTTCCTTCTAAGATAATTGTTTCAAGCCTGAACTCTTTAATCAGGCTCTGAGGTTTTTCTTGGCAACTAGTAAAATCCTTCTAACTGAGGCAACTGTATTAGAAGTTACAATGAAATTATAAAACACTTCACATATCAGAAGCCAAAGTTAAAATAAAGATGCAAGAAGAATTTAAGGAAGATAGCATATATACTTCTGTAAAAGTCATAGAAGTTGTATGAGAACAAGATGAAAAAAGTTATGCAACAAAAATAGAAATTTAATACAAGCAATATCTCTAAATACTTTAATAAAATATACTACATAAAATTTGACGAATAACAGTAATAGGAGTCTGTATCATCTCCATATATCTCAAATGGGCAAATATACGTAGAAACTTCTATCCCATGTCAGCTGTCATTCTGTTTAAAATAATACAGTAGACCACCCCTAAAAATGCTATTTTAAATAGCAATTGAGAAGAAAATTCTTTGAAAAAAGCCAACCATCTAGAAGATGCTCCATGACAGGCCCCACCAGTACTATAATATTCTAACTGCCAAACACACTAATCTTTGCAACATATAACACAGCTTTCCATAGACACTCTTTAGTGCCAAGGGAGTTTGAGACCTTTTGATATTTAGCTATAGCAAATCTAAAAGATTTTATTAATATCAAATGTTATCCTGTGCATGACTAGCTTTACTAGTAATAAGCATTGCACTCAGTTTGTTATTAAAAAGTAATGTGAAAAAAGTATTTAACATCCCTGCCCCTTGTGAACATGAGATGTTTCCACAATCATAACTAATTCTTATCTGCTCTCTCTCCTCACCAATGGCTTCAAATTCTCAAGATCCAGGAAAGCTACTTTTTCTCTTTTTATGGGACAAGAAATGAAGCATACTGCTGGGATCTCTGAGCAGCAGCAGCTGGCTCCTCTTACCCTGGTACTACACAATCTCCCAAAGAGCTCATAAGCTCTTCAACCACATTTGCTAATTTTGCAAAGGCTCTTGTAGGTGTTTTACTACTACTCCCCTTGAGAGAGTCTTTGGCTTGCCTTTCAGATTCACCTTGCTATTTTCACTGAGTGTACAGAACTCTGCTTGGATCAGGACCTGGTTTCAGCCAAGGTAACATCCCAGCTGAAGCTGCTAAGGTAGCTTCTCTGGCTTTTGTCCAGAGCATACATTTACAAACACAAAATTTAACTGAACTTATCTGAACTACAGTGAGAGATGAACAAAACACCTCTTTTATTTTTCTTTGGTCTGGTTTATTAAGTATCAATATTATGACTATAATGCATTCAATTACTTTCAAAGGGTCATTTGTGGAATTTTCCAACACATGAGAAAAGCTTCCCTTTCTTTAAACTATATAATTTATATTATTTCTGATACCAAGCTATGCAAGAACAATACAGAAAGATGGGGTTATGCATCACATTTTATATAAAAATAGGTCTTAAAACTGCAAGGCTCATGTGTGTCCTTTCACAAAGACTGATGCAATATGGATGCAAAGGTTTTCAGCTTTGTCCAGTTTAATTTTAAATATTTATTCTTACAGTCCAAATCTCAGAAACTTAAACCACTTGCCTACATAACTTCATTGGCATGTGCACTATGATTACTGATACCACTATCGGCAGCTATCAGCAATCTCTCTGTCTATGAAGAAAAATCAGTGAACATATAGGATGACTAAATATGAAGATTTCCCCACCTGTGTATCCTTGTACTTGTCTCTTAAGTCCATGAGCCGGTGATAAGCTTTAATTGCTTCTGAAAACTCTCCAACATCTGTACTGGTGAGAAGATAGTTCTCCCATATTTGCCAGTGCTCATAGTTGCACTTGAGAGCCTCTTGGAGGGTTCGAAATGCCTTGATCCTAATCAATAATAAAAGAATAACAGAAATTGTTACAGAAGGTTTCTACACTAAAATCAGTTGGCACAGTATCAATTAAAAACCTGCTTACTTAAAAAATCAATTTTAGAACACAGTGCGATGTCAAAGCTATTGCTGGTAATTTACAATACTGATAATCCCTTAATCTCTCTTGCAAACTATTTTGTATTAGTTCATACACAACAGTATCCTCTGTAGTTTGAACTAGGTAACTTCTCTTAGTTCTTGTAATTATTTTTTTTACAAAAATTTATCATAATTGCGCCATCTCTGTCAACATTGTCCTTTCCAAATTTTTAACTGGCACCATGAGAAAACAATCTTGCTCATGCTGCAGTTGTAACATACATTAAAATTAAAAATCCCTGAGCTCATGACAGATGCAGAATGGTTTTGACTTATTTAATCAAGGTTACTTGACAGCTTTTTGTGATTTATTTTTAACATTTGTACATGGCAAACATGCATATCCAGGGCACAGAAACCCATCATTTTTAACCAGTTTTGTCCTTAGGTAACTCTCTGCTCCCTGACGCTGTGCTGCTCAGTACAAATGCGTCAGAGTGGTCCCAAACATTACTAGGGTCCTTCTCCAAAGGTGCTGCCCAAGGACCCATCTCAGAGTGACAAGAGAAAGTGTTATGGAATAAAGGCGGACAGCACAATTCCTATAAAATCATCATCAAGTTACAAAGCATCTTTATTTTTTCACATGCATCCAGTACAGGCAATTCTTGACCACTCCCTTACCAAAGGATAGCAGTAACGGCATCCTCTGATAAGAAAATGCCATCTGAAGAATATGTTGTTTAGGTTTGTGAGCTTACTGTTTAAAGCCTTAAACATACCACAAAAAGTTGCGATAAATTTGAAACTTTAAAATAGCTCTGCTAGAGAGTTGGAATGGTACGGTTCTTTCTATGAGACTGAAGAGTACTCTCAGTTGGCCAGTAGTGGTATTTAAAAAACCACAAAGGAATGGATTCCTTTAAATACAAACTTGAAACAGAGCTTTCTTAGGCTGGTAAAAAAATCTTTGGGAAGACATGACAATACATCTCTTGTTATCATATAAAGATGGCCTGGTATCAAAATTTGCAATTCACTTGCTCTCTTTTTCTTGAGTAAGTTGTTAAAAGTGTTTTATCTAAAGAAACACAACCTAAAGAAATTGTTGGTTGAATTTCAAAAAGAGGGTCCAAGAGAGTGTAAATATCCCAGCCAAGACAATGTAATATCCAAGTAGTTGATCAGACCATTAAAAGTTTGAAATAGCTTGGTCAGGGAAAATTGTAAATAACTGCCAATCTAAGGCCATGATATTAAAAGAGTTATCAAATACATACAAAGAGAGTGGACTGATACAGCAAAATTATTTAAGGAGTACAGGTCATTTGGCATAGCTACAGCAGAATAGTCCACATGAAGGAGCTTCCCATGTCCACTCCCCTTTCCTCTGTCTTCTGATATCTAGTGATTTCGTAGCTTGTACACTGCTTATTTCTGTGGGAAAGCTTGCCTCTATATGCCCTGGTATATCTCAAACCATCTAAAGACAGCTCAGAAATCCCACAGCTGGGCAGCTCCACAGTAAGCCAGTGCTGGCTGGTAGCTACTCACCAGAAGTAGGGGCAAAGAGATTAAATATAGCTCAGAGTCCAGCTAAGTTCCTAGAATCATTTATTCCCCCCGTCTCGGGAAACGAGGTATGTCCGATTAGAAGGGGGCTGGAAGTCAAAAGAGAGCGAGCCTCTGTGTGGGCTTCCTTTTATCAGGAGGAGAGGGGAAAGGGGATACCAGGGGTGGAGCTGTGGTAAACAACCAACCAGACCAAAGTCCGGGCTATTTTGAACTGTACCCGCACATTAACAAAGGAATATCTCAGAGTCACATGGTAAGGACTTGGGCAGGAACTTAGTGGGGCACACTGCAACATTGATAGATATGATGCTGGTGGGCAAATGTACAAACAGTTGAGTTTCCTCCACTGTTAACAATCTCACTAAGGGATTTCAGATCCTGATTTTTCTAGATTAAATTAAAAAAGAACACAGTCCGGTTCCTTCTGTGGATCTTGCTACAATGGAAGTTGGGATCTGTCACAGCTCTCTGACAGGATGGAAGATGCTCTTGCCTGACTCATGTATTGTTTCCACAACTGCTCATCAACATATCTAAGGTTAGCCTGTATCATCTCCCCCATCTTCCTGAAAATTAGGAGGTTTTCAGGAGGGCAGATGCCAATAAGATGGAAACATGAAATGTAGTCAAGATACCAAAAGGATGGGATAGAAATAGTATTCCACAAATCATCACTCTTGCTATGTAATAAAATCCTCTAGATTCTCAAAACAAATCCCCCTGTGTATTTAACCAATCACGTAACAATGGAGTATCCTTAACCAGTTAAGTCAATTAATTCCCAGATAGGAAACAGCAGGCAGTATAAATGCATTATCTGGTCTTGGAAAACAGGAGTCTTCCATAAAAAGGACAGAGGGCCAGTTCCAGTTTGGTCTGAGAAATCTGAAACCTAGACTTCAAAGATCTCCTGGCACACAGAGTAGTCTTCTGGTAAACCAAAGCATAGAGTCTGTTTTCATCATAATTTTTCTGGAGGAAATTCAGAATATACAAAACTTGTGGAGTCCTAAAAAGCAAACAACCCCCAAAAATCAACAAACCCCTGTCCTTTGGGTGTTAGCAAGTTGCTTGCATACACTTTTCAAAAAAATGTACTCGTGTTTTATTTGTCTGTTGTGTGAGACTCTGCCAAGCCTTGGCCAAATACACAAAATGAGTGGGTCTGAATTAAAAGCCTATTTGGAGTAAAGCTGGATTTTTTTTTTTTTGAAGGTATGAAAGAAAACTATTAACTCAAATATCTTACTTTTGTTTTCCTTTTTTAAAATCCTCAGTCCATTTATTTTTTTTTCTTCTAGCAGGCTTAAAAAATAAGAATTTATGTATCCCCACACAAATTATTCTAAAGTGTACTGCTACAGATATTTTCTGTTTTATGAGAGAGCTAAACTAGCTCACACAAAGTCTTGATCTATAAGGGACTACACAAATAATCAAAGATGTTGCTATTCCACAGCAAGTACAGGCCACACTTGGCTATCACCACATAGCATTCACTTAATGTTTACTGTACATAGAGTCCTATCTCACATGATTCCTGTGGGGAAAAAAGCTCAGAAACATGCCTCCATTTATTGCTTTTGCAACCATACCAAATAAGTTACAAGTTTTGTATGTACTTGGCATATTAGATTGCAAGAGTAGATTAACAATAATAAAATTCAACCAGTAAACTGGAAGAAATTACTCAGTAGTTTCTCAGCCCTGTAGCAGATTAACAGACAAAAAATTATTTTGATTAAAAGCACTTTTATGAAACAAGCATAAGCCAGTACACTGAGCATCTCATATTTTGAACTGTATGGAAAAGAAAGAGCAACTCTTATACGAATTGTGCAAACTCAAGGCACTGCTGAAGATTGAAGGAACTACTGAAAAGTTAAAATAAGCTCTTGATTTCTATTACTTTTTAGCCTTGTGTAGTTATTTTAACACTTGATTTTCTCCTCCCTCCAGCTCCCATTGCCATAACAATCTCCTGAGTCTATATTACTTCTCACTTTTCCCATGTATGTTTATAAATTTATACTTTTGTGCAAGTTTACTATTCTTTCTCTCTTTTTTACTTTGCCTCCTGACTATGTAACCATATAAACTGATGTCAAATTTTGAGTAAGGTTTTTAAAAATAAATTATCTTATTCTTTTTCATTCTTATTCGGTTTCATTCTTTGGTGACAAGTTATAATGTGAAAATTCTTAAATATCAAATTCTGCCAGGTAAACTTTTATTACATTGAGTTGAAATATGAAATACAAAATAAGAGTGGCAGTTCACTTAGATAAAAGCTTCTTATATGAATCATTAGTTTTGAGGGAAAGGAACAAGGTAGCTAGCATGTGTGCAGATTTCCATCTGCTTTGGTCTATAAAAACCAAACTGTCTGGTTTTCCCTTAAATCTACTGAGGAAAATATACTATGAAATTACATAGGTCTGAATACATTGCTGCTTGAAATGGACCTATGTTCTTAACTTCATGGTCAAAGTAGTTTTTATTATTCATCTTTATTATTAATATTTTGCATGTAGTACTTACTACATCATAAATATTTCTAACAAGAAAAAAGTGTAGAGAGAGGCTGCTACTTGTACAAAGATTACAAAATTATTTCCTGTAAAATAGTAGTTCCCAGTGATGCAACCTGGGAGAGAGAATTGAAGGGCTAAGGATTATAAAATATGAGTCAAGCACATTATAATAATAAAAACTTCAATGTCAAAAAAAAGGAAATCACAATTATTTGTTTTGGAAGCAGTATCTTCTAATTCTTTTGAAGTACTTACTTCTGTTTTAATCTGATATAAGCAGTTGATAAATTGTTCCAGGCCTCAGCATTCTGGAATGATAAAAGGAGAAGTATCAAAAATTTATTCACTTACATTGTGCTTACTTGATAAAAATATGTAAGTGAAACATCATTGATTTTGCTAATCACACATATTGAAACATATGTTCAACATGGCAGTTAAAATACTACATTGAAATAGAAATTATTATATTAAAATTGAAATACATAAATATCTGATTATATCAGCAACAATCGAGTATATAAATATCAATTCACTGCCTTGTGGTTGCAATACACTACGTCAGCTCTTGCCTTCAGACACAGAGGTAAACAGTCATTGCCTTCTAGGATGTAGCTGGGATGGCTGGAAAGGTCAGTGCTCCCAGCAGCTCATCACTTCTCACTAGCTGGAAGCTACTTAACCTGCACCACTCTGGACAGAAATGATCTGGACAGAAATGATCTGATGTCCCCAAAAGCACCACAGGTAAAACCAGCAGAGACACGCAGAGATGATTCCTGCCCTTCACCTGACACTGCTGTAAATGTGAAGCCCCACCACTGAATTTAGCAAAGTGACAAATGGAAATGATTTGAAGAACAGAATCTGAGCACTGCAATGAAACGTACTCTGGTACTGAAGGCTATTCTCACGCTTAAGGAGCCTTTAACTCATGCTGGGAAACCTTTCTGAGACTTAATTCATGAAAATGGTCACTACATTGCTACAGCTGCAGATGTATAAACATATGTTTTGCTTCCAACTGAGAGCCAGTCCAGCACCTTTTACTCATAAAAAACCCACCACTCAACCCATTAAGAAGTCAGCTTGCTTGGTCATACAAATACAATTAAATACAGGCCCTAGAGAGATAAGTGAACTCAGCTTTAGTATCTACTTGGAAGTAAATTTACTGTACTGAACGACAACAAAAAAACAATACATAAAGTAAGAATTCCATTTAAATACAAGGTTGTCTGTATAAACATTTTTTTTTCCCAAGGAAGTTATTGCATTTTATAATAAAGAAAAAAGAATACTCTGTCACCGCTCATTGCTTTCTCATTCTTTTCCCCAAGAGAAAAGAATGAATAACAATAGTTTCTATTGAGTAGATGGCATTGCAATTCTAAGCAAGCAACAAGCTGACAGGCCTTCTGGCAAAAGCATTGTCAGTGTATTCCTCAGGTAATTCAGCTGGCACCTCCACTGCCTCAATGCACATTCAAACAAAAGTATTATACACATGCATGCCCTGCATCCTGAAAAAATGGCTAAGCTCCATTCTTCCTGTGGTCCTGAACTACACACTTACAAATGTACTTGTCATATATGAACTTGACTTTTTTTTTTTTCCAAGAGAATTTGATTACTTAGAGGACTAAATATTTTAATTTAATTTTTGTTTTATAGCTTTTTTAGTTCTCCTCACAATCTAGCATAAAGAATTTTTTTCAAATTTATTTTAACATTCATGCACTCATATTTGGCCAAAGTACTGGGTAAGTATTTTTCTGATGCCTCACAACAAAAATATATCCTCCATGCATGTTTAATTTATTCAAAGGGCTAAGGTCTAAACAAGTTTTTCATTATTGCTTTGCTTGTTTATAATGAAAACATCCTTGCTGCTTTTAGATAAGCCATCTGAATCGTTTGTTCAAAAGTACATACATCTGGTTCCAATGTCACACAGCGCTGAAATGCTTTGGCAGCACCTTCGTAGCCTTCTAAAGCAATGTATGCACAGCCCAAGGAAAACCATACACCTAGCTGGAGAGAAAAAATTTAAAAATTACATATATACATGGATATTTTAGCACAAAAAAAAAAAAAAAATTGTGTGTGGATGAACAAACACACAACTCTTGTCAATTTTTACCTGTCTTCAGCTATAATAGTTGTACTGGAAAAAATAATATCCTATATGCTGATTAGAGAAAAACATTAGGTTCAACGTTTTAATAAATATGGATAAACAAAGGTATTGACTACATGAAGACCACTTAACCATTCATGAAGTGCTCTTTAAAAGTCCATTTTCATTCAGAGAAGAAGGAGTAGTTAAAAGCATATTTTGCTTTTACTTGTGAAAAATCCACATTCACTTTATACTATTACAATTAGGTCAAATGATAAACACTAGAAAATGCTTTTCAAGGCAATCATATTTTCACAACAAACATCACAAAAACCATCTCAAATGACCAAAATGTGAACAGTTCAAAATTCCATCTCTTTCTACTTGTCAGAATATCAACCTCCTCCAGTTTCTATCACAATGTTTAGAGATAGAAATGTACTTAAATAATGCCTTGCACAGAGAACAGAACTCTACCAGTTCAGTAATCTTGCATTTAAAGCCTTTAGTTGTTACAACCAAATACCACTCATCCATACAGATTCAACCAGGGAGGAGAGCTCAGCATCTCCCTTTTCCACTCCCCCATCTCAGGGAGCTGCAGAGAGCAATAAGGTAACACCTCAACTTCCTTTTCTCCAAATGAGACAAGCTTAAAGTCCTCAGCACCTCCTCTCAGGATGTTCATTCCAGTCAGCCCTTTCTCCATCTTTGAAGCCCTACTTAGGATGCTTTCAAGAATCTTCACATCCTTCTTAAACTGTGGGGCCCAGAACTGCATGCAGTGCGCTGAGAACTGCAGACAGCAGGATAATCACCTCTTTTGAGCTGCTGGTTGTGCTGTGTTTGGTGCATCCCAGGATTTGCTGCCCTCTTGGCTTCCAAGGCTCACTATTGGCTCACACAGAACTCCTGTCCAGTGGTATGATGTGTGGGAATGGTAGAAAGCTGCACTGGGTGAGGTTTAGGCTGGACATAAGGAAGCTTTTCTTTATCTAGAGGGTGGTCAGACACAGGAACAACCTTCCTAGAGGTGGCTGAAGCCCCAAGGCTGTCAAGTGTTTAACAAGCATGTGGACAATGCCCTTAACAATCTGCTTTAACTTTATGAAATTGAGGGCTATTTCCAACTTCATAGCCCAGAATACAACAGTGCTTCTGTAAAGGGCAAGAGAAAAACAATCACTGCATGCCTCCTGATGAGTAATTCTGATGAGCAACAGCAGCATAGTCTCACTTCTGAACTTGTGCAGACTTTGGCCACTGGAGAACTGACTGTGTGAGCTATTTGATCTCTGGAATTGTCTGTCAAGCCTTGAAAGATGCTCACAGTGAAAGTACAAGAGAGGTGCATCTGTCATCCACTTGTTGTGTACTAGAACAAGCAATTCTGTGAGCAGCAGTGCTAATGAACAGCAGTTTCAGGTACATTTGAACTGTAAACCTTTCTTTTCTTTGTGGATTCCCCAAAGACTAATTAAGTGATTGGCTTATACAGCAAACACCTACCTCAGAGGTCTCAACTAAATTTGACCAGATGGCTAAAAAATACACAAGATTAAAGGAGGGCTGAGAGAGAATGGTTTTATCCATTACCTATTTTGGGGAATCACTTGCTGCAGTCTTAAATCTATCCCTTCAAAAAGGTTTCTAATAACCACAAAAAAAAAATCAGAATTTCTTTGTAACAGGGAGTCTTTGTTTACCTGATAAATTATTCACAATTATTCACAATTAATTAATTAATTAATATTTTCCTTGTGTTAAAGTCCTTGCATTTAGAATCAATTTCCACTCTGCTTTTCACCCACAAGACACCCTGGAATAGGAAACAATTCATTTCTGTAGACATAGAAGACAGACAGACTTTAGAAGACAGTTATGTCAATCTGCACTATCTATCTGTTCAATCTGTTTGTTTGAAACAATTCAACTGAATCTTAAAAAATGCTTCCTAAGCAACAAGTGGAGGAAATGTTCTCTTTCCTATATGGACTGGCCTGTTTTTCTTGGATTTCCTTTCATTCTAAACTTCCTTTGGATAGTATACAAAATAAAAAAGCCTTTCAGCAGAATATTTCTCAGTTTTGAGCCCTATAGGCCATCTCCTGAAACCCTTTATTACCTGGAAATCCTTTTTGTTTAAATAAAATTCCTATCTAAGTAATATATATTTCACTGGTATTTTTGGTCATTTTGTTTTCCATTCTAAAGATGTTTATAAGTTATCTGGAGTTCATTTGAATAAGAATAAGACTCTGATTCATTGGAATAAAATAAGTCAGCAAAATATAAAAGAAGCTTCATGATAAATGAGTTGAAAGGCTGGAGGCCTTTAAAACTTTTCTAAAGCAAAAGTCCAGCTAGTCATGTGGAATTAAAACAGCAGCTTCAGCAGTGTTTGTTGCTGGGCAAGAAGGAAGAATACCCTGCTTTTGCATGGACCTAGAATAGAAATTAGAAATAGAATAGAAATGAGGAGCACAATTTATATACATAAACAATCACAAAGCAGTTTTAACTTCTCAAGACCTTCCACAGGGTGAACTTTATTGGGATGGGATATAATGGCTGAGAAATTGAAACAAGATTGCAGAAGTTGTCTGAAGAAAGATCAGCACCAGAAACCAGCCTCATCAAGAGAACTCTTTTCACTGTGGTTTCAGTTTTGATGCCTTGTTGTAATAGAAGCTACTGTCATCACAAGTGTAACACAGTGATTCTCAGTGACTCCAGAACAGCACAGACCAGAACACTTGAAAAACATTTCTGTGAAATACAGAGATCAGAGTGTGTAACTAAAAGCCAGGGCAAACTCAGACAGGGCAAAGGGATATTTTCATTAAATCTGCATTCTTCATGTAACTGTTTTGCTTTATACCTTGCTCATCATTTATTTGATGGTAATTATTACTTTGCAGTGGCTTCATCTCTTTGAAATAAAAGACCTCTACAGGCAAAGATTTAGCTGCATGCAAGGACCTGGATGCAAAAGAATGTCCTCATTTCATGCTACCATTTTTAGCCAGGTTTCCAAGTATATGGTGAAAAATTTGCTACGAATAGTAATAAACTGTTATTTTGACAACTGTGCCCAGAACTGTCCTTTAAAAAAGTGTCATCATTCAAAACTGAACACACAAACTAAAACCAAAGCCGTATGTGCTTAATTTCCCAACCTGCATAGGGTTGATCTGCACTGAACGTTCAAAGCACTCCACACATTCCCTGAATTCCCGGTTGCGGAGATGGAGGAGGCCTTTGGAGCGCTGGGCACGGGCGCTGCGGTACCTGGAGAGCTCCCAGGCCTTGTCGTAATACTGGTGGTCTTTAAGAACATCACCAAGCAAACAGTACAGTGCTGGTGTTTCCTTCTTCTCTAACTCCCGCCTGAGTATTTCTTCTGCCTGTTAAAGAGAAATCAACACATAAGACCATTTATTTCCAGTTAATTACCTACCTAAACAAACACTGCTTTAGCACCTTGCAATCATCAGCTGAAGATAAAGAAGTAGGGCTAGCAAGGAAACGGTATCTTCATCCAATATAGCATCAAAGATGAAATCTAGAAAGAATCTAGTTTCAAACTGATTTTTAAAAAAATACTTCAGTATAATAGGGTGGCTTCTGGTTTAACACACCAAAGAAAATTGAACCATATAAACAAGAAGCAGCTTACTCCTTTTTTCATGTCTTTGGTATGTATTCTGTCCCAAGAACAAATATCAGTCCTGGACATCAAAACAACACCCAATTCCCAGCAATGCAGTAGCAGCACCATTAAGGTATCTGCAGTCCTAGGAGTTTGTAGTATTTTACGTGTCCTAGTAAGTGCTCTTGCAATGACTCTCACTCCCTTTTCTCTAATTGCTCTTTTCTGAAAACAGCAATTTCCATTCTATTAAGTCTGAAGACACATTGATTTTCATACTCTTGGTTGTGGAAATGCTATGCTTTTACATAAGATGCAGAAATTATAAATTTATAGAAATGTTTAAAATAAAATATATTCAAAATATATACAGCTTTATGAAAAAGAAGACACGAGCTGTGTCTCCCAGACATCTATTATGGGCTGTAACTAACTTTCAAAAGCTGTTTTTCTCAGGGCCACTGTCTTTGCTCTAACAATAAAACTATTCTCTCTTTCTTAAACACAAGATAGTCTGCTTTCTAGGGCTTCTTGAAAAGATAAATACATTGGACATATGATCTGTTGTTCAGACTGTACTGTTACCTCGGTCCCTCACTGCAAAAATGCAACAAACACAATTCAGATCAGTACAATTCTTTTCTTAGAAAAGATCTACTTCAACCATCTGAATCAAGAAAGATCCAACACAGCCTGCCACAAAATTAAATTTTGACATTGTAACTCTAGTTATTCTTCTATCATAGTTCGTTTACCTAAAAGGAACCCTGACATCATCTCTGCATTTAAATTATTACTGCTTTTCTTGTGTAAGAATTGCTTATTTTGACCTTTAGATGATCTTTAGAGAAGCAAAGCCTTTTACTCCAATCAGTAAAATTCATCCAACCTATCCGAAAAACATCTTTAGAAAAATGGCTGGTTTACCTTGTTTTCAAATATTTAATGCATAGCAATTTTAGCATCTCATTCTTACTGTTATTTTTGTAAAGTAACAGGAGAGTCTACAAATATTTGAAGTGCATAAGTTTGAAGAAGGTTTTAGATTTCTAGAAGAATCTTAAAATTAGCAAAAATAGAACCCCATTAAGAAGAAAATTGGTGGCCAAATATTAGGAAAATAACTTGATGGCAAGTGTTTTTGAGTGCCTGTGGAACAGTTCTCTAAAAAAAAAAAAAAAACAATGAAACTATTCCTTAACAATTAGAATTAGCCCAGCCAAAGCACTAGAAAAATCCAGCCTAACTAGAAGACTGTGCTTAGAGAATCATAGAATGGTTTAGTTTGGAAGGGAATTTGAATATCATCTACTTCCAGCCCCCTTGCCACAAGCAGGGACTCCTTCCATGAGACCAGAAGCCTGGCTCCAGGGATTTGGTTAAAGTGCAGTTTACTTCCTCTTAACTGCCTCCATTAGTTGCTATAACATACTAATAACAGATATTAAAGAAGATTTTTCTCGTCTTCTAGAGCAGAGAGAGCTGAGTGCTTCATTTTTGCAGTAACCACATTAGACACCAAGAGATAAGGTGGGTTTTTTTTTCCCATTCAGACAAAGAATGAAGATTGAAATGTAGCTGTGCAAGGAGATGTAGGGTGAAAAGTGCATTGCAAGCTGCTTCTTCACCACTTCCTCTGCAGGGCACTCCCAAGCTAAGATTGCTATCCTGTGGCAAAGCCTACACTCGAAAGACAACCACTCACTAATAGTATTTCACCTTTAAGAGCATAAAAACATCATGTTCTGGTCTAAGCCTACAAAAATTCATTGCCAACATAAATATTTCAGCACACAGATAAAAGAGAATTAAATAAGCAGAAGTCTGACTTTTTCTTCATCTGATTAGCTATCTGATCACCTCTCTGGCATGTTGTAAACATTTTTATTACTTAAATCTTTAAAGACTAGCACAAAGATCAAACTAAAAGAAAACCCCTGTGTTATCAAAATATTTGCCTTCTACAGAACCAGATAATACTTTAAAACTGGATTTCTCATTTTGACTAGGATTTTGAGGGGGAGGGAAGAAAGAAAAAAAAAGAATCCTTCTCCTAACTTTCTGGTAATATGTTTTCAAAAAATCACATTTAATCTTTGGTAAGAACTCTGCTTCTGCAAAAACAAGTCTTTTCTTAACAACAAATATTATCAAGAAACACTTTTCACACAGTGCACATAATGTATGTAAAAGAAATACAGCCAATCAAGAATTATTCTTACCCATTAAATTGATATTATTAATTTGCATGTTTTGTAACTAAAAGTTATATCTAAATTTAATAAGATTTGATACGAAAATTATCAATTCAATTTTAACAACAACAAAAAAAGAAGCTGTATAACCCTCACTGACTCAATCAGGTGCATTTATAACAATACTGCTTTTTCACAGCACAGTCTGCACCAGAGGGGATGGAATTCAACACTCACCTCAAAAATAAGTTGATTTAGACACAAGAAAGGTTTAGGCTCTTATCTTGCCTTCTGGACTACTATGGGTGGTATGGGAATTAAACAGGCAACATTTCACAAAAATCTCCAATCAGTAAAGGGGAGTCTGGCTTGAACAAAAAGTGGTGCCTTTTCATTACTCACTACATAAACTCCTGGAAACCAAGTTCAAGATTCATCCTGTATATGGCTTTCCAACAGTAAACTTCCACTTGCCATCCCATCCATGCATTCCCATGCTTTTAATTTATCTATTTCTGAAAAGACCCTAATACCTTCACTTTTCACTAACCTACCAGTTCTATTATTTTCAATTCCTTTGCTAATTCAAACTATTTCCTAAAAAGTCTTCATTTTTCTGCTTGCACATAATTTGCTTGGCTACCAGAGAAGTAGCATGAAGAAGCAGAACAGAGGAGCATGGAAAAGGGCATAAAGAGAAATGGAATCTCTTTGGTTTTCATTTCATCTTCCCTGTAATTTCATGCAAGACCTTGGGCGAGACATTAACTCCTCTTTCTTAGCTTTGTAACCACATATAGGAGTGCTCATCTGTCTTCTACAGCTGTTACTATACATAGTGGAAATGAATCAAGTTCTTGAATGAGCTCATGCACTAATCAGTACAGTACTGCTTCACATCTGGGAAGCCATACCTGACTTTAAAGCTGGGCTTTTGAGATTGTGCCATAATTGTGTTTCCTCCCCCAAATGTTTTGAGGTATCTGTGTCATGCCAAGAAAAATAACCTATAGAACATGGATGGCTGGGGTATGTTGGCCTAAAACCAGACGCTGTATCATGCTTTATACTCTGGTGAGACGATGGAACAGATACAGGGCTGAAAACAGGTTGCTGTAAAATGGAATATCCATCTGATGCCAAATAGCAGATCTCATTACAATCTATCAAAGATCAGCAGCTACCATACTATAGAGTTCTTGCAAGGGAGGAAGGCCACACTTCAAGTGGAAGTACTGCGAAGTCACATCTCTGGCTCACCCTTTCTGCTTCTTTTAACATGGAAATAGTACCATTTTTAGGTGGAAGAGACATCTTACACCTTAACCAGATACAGTTGTCTGAAGTAAATTATACTCTTGAGATCTCTGGGTCCCTCTCACAGTTAAATGAAGGAAGAAGGACACTTTTTAACACCAGTTCACACTACACACATGGAGATGCCTCTTTTTGCAACAAGTCTGTTAAAGGAATACAATGAGTAAAATACTTCAGCCACAGCAATTATCAGCATACTGCATTCAGGTTTTATAATACCTTTTTCCTCCTTGTTCTGTGCCATTTTGATCATTGCTTGGCTCTTTATTACTCTTCTGTTGACTCATGTTATAATACTAATTTCTAATAATTTTGTTCAGCTTATGAAACAAATTAATGTGGAGCCATATCTAGTAACAGTAACAAATCCTCAAAAAAAGTTTGCTAAATATTAGTAACATCTTACTCTGCGAAATATGTATGGCTATATGACCCTGTTATAACCATATTAATTATGTATTTTCTAACAGCATAATGCAAACCTTCACATGGTCTTATCTACATGCTCTGTTTCTTTACTAGCAGATAATTCCAAAGTAGGAGGAAAGAAGGTATTACTTTGATGTTCAAGTACTCATCAAACACATTGATATTGCTGATATTTGGCAGTTTTACCAGATTTCCCAGGATTTAAATTCAGGTTTTTTATATAAAAGCATTTGTGACTGAGAAATACACAAGGTTTGTTCTTTTGCACATATATATGCTAAGATCATTAACATATACGCTATGATCATTAATGAACAGCCAGCGGCCAACATACATACATGCATACTATAGTAGATTTTCCTGCATTTCTGCGAGAACAACTACCATGTTTAAAAACATCAGAACACTTTAGATAAACATAAGCAGTTCACACTCGGAATGTTTTACAATAAAGACCAGAAATATTAATTCCCCTTGGTGCACAGCTTCATATTTCTAATCTTCTGTCTTTTTTGGTCCAAAGCTAGCTTTTTTCCAGCACTTCTGTTATTTCATACTTACACAGCATTTTCTATTTTTCAAAATGCAGCACAATCCCTCATTCTGAAAGCATTTCTCAGCAGTTTCCTGTGTCAGATATCCTGTCCTATTCTCTGAGTGCCATTTTCATAACTCCCCAAGGGCAGGTTGTGAATGTAACTAGGACAGAATGCATTTCCAGGAAATGGAAAATACTGACCTCTATTTCTCCACTGTACTGAGAAGATTGTGATATCAGCAGACTACCCCCAAGGCATGCATAATGTGGCACAGAACTTGCCAGCAACACATATCTGTCAGTTTATAATGGCTTTGGTGCATGACAATTAGAAAAAAACACAGAAGTATGAGGCATTCTGCTTTTTTTCCATCAGTTGAAATTATATATCTCTATTCATTAAGCTTAAATTATGTTAGAGCATAGTCTTTGTGCTTGTGGGGTTGTAAAGGCACCTGTACATTCATACATTTAATGCTACCATATACCAAACAGAGGGGAAGGAAGGGAAGAAAATATCTATTTTTGTCTGAAATTGAATATTTCTGAAATCTATATAAATTCTGAAAACACTGCTTGATAGCATAAGTTCCTGTTACAGCTTATGTGAGAGTTTGCATCAGAAAGAGAACCCAGCTAAAGTTACATACAAGTAAGCATTGCTTCCAGATTTGATTTTCTAAATTCTTCTTACCATTGCTCTAAGAGTAAAAGGAAATTAATCAACAATAGGAAGGCTAATATAGCCTGTTATCAGTAATTTTGAAAAGTTGTATCACTCATACACAGTTAGGGGACAGCTTTTAATTGTCTTTGGAGCTGATCACACACAGTGGTAACAGTGCTAAAGAAATGATGGAGAAGTTAGGGAAACATTAACACAGAGTTAACAAGTAAAGAAAGTCTTTTAATCTTACACCACTTCTTGTTTGAAGTGCTTGATTCTGTAATTTGAATATGTTAATATTAAGTAATTAAATATGTCAAACACTGTTGTTACTCTATTTAAAGGGTTTTAAAAACTACAGCTAAAAGTTTAAAATCAAGTGGGAAAGAAAATTAATATCCCCTCCAGTAAAGTTTCAGGACTCTATCCTGAATGACTGCTACAGCTTTCTTGAAACACCCACATTACACCTTGCTGTCTAACCATAGCAGTTAATTTAATTACCCTTGAATATTTTCAAGAATCACTATCACAACCTTCCTGCATCTCAAAGTGCTTCTTATTTACCAGATTCTATTTCATGGGGCTATTTTACTTCAAGCCAATTATTTTAGCAATCACAGGTTATGGCAAGCTCTTATGCCATGTATCCATTTTTCCTCAGTAGACTTAGCTGTGATGACACCCAGGTAGAAGTGAGTGTCATTAGTGATTTGCCAGGTAAAGCCAGACAGTCCATCCCCCTTCCCATCTTGATGCTATTTCAAGATGGGATCTCAGCTATATAAAATATTTTTCTTACCTTTCCATGTTGTCCTGCTCTTTCATAGCAGATTACTGCATCTTCCCACATTTCCAGCTCCTCAAATATTTGCAAGGCAGAGCTGGTACACCCCAGCTCAAAGAGTAAGTTCGCAAGCTGACGCTGGAAGAATAAGAAATTCCAAATAACTGAAAGTAGCTAAGCAAATAATGACTACATTTTAAAAATATGTATGAGGCATTTCTGATATCAACAAGAAGCAGATAATATGTCATCATTCTCCCGAAACTTCAGTTTGGAACCTCAAACAGTGCATACACCTCAAAAAACCCCCACCAACTAAATAACAGTTGTTGTGCTTTGAACAATTTAACAATATAACACAAAAATAGAAATGGACATGGCAAGAATGAAGTGACAGAGACGAATTTCCAGGCCTTAAATGAGACCCATGTGGTTGGAGAACAGCTGCAGCAGGATGTTGGGAATACCGAGGGGGAAACAGAGGCCAAAGCAGGGAATTAAAGCCCCTTCTAGCAATGCTTTGTCACAGTAATCTCCACAGTACCTGTGGAGAAACAAAGATAGGGAGAAAGGCTCTGATACAATTCTATTCAGTAGTAGTGAGAAATCACTGTCCCAAACAGCCACTGCCAAAGAGTGTTAGTTTTCACCCAAATCAATACTGGATTTGAGTTTAGGTTCAACTCCCTAGCTGAGTTTTCCTCACAGTTCAGTCAGCCTCCTTGTTATTTCAAATTCAGCTATTATTTCAGTGCTCTAATGAAAATAAAAGAGCAATGTTTTCAATTCAAAAACAAACATGGCATGTTTTCATGACTTTGAAAAGTTATCTTTGGTCTGTATTTTTTGAGAGGATTAAAATTCCGAATAGGTTTAAACCTTTGAGGAAAAGGTAACTTACTTACTATGTGTGAGAGAGACAGGTTTGCAAAAATAAATGGGAGCATTCGGTGTTAAGACAGCAACTTATGCCGTAAGACCCATACAGTTAACCTCTGCAGTGGGCTTGGGTGATCCTGAATGGACTCCCTGAAATTTTCTGCATGTCATGAACCTATCTTTATTGGTTTGGGTTCAGTATTGGTTGCAAATCCAAGGAGTTACTAGAGGGGAACAGACTAGAAAAAAAAAAATATTAACATCTGGCTACAACTCTTTGATATAAATATGTAACAAACCCTGAAAATCTCTTTGTTAGCTTGATATTAATCACTTAGGAAAAAACATTTGCCATTGTTTAAAACTAAATCTCATTAATGTTTAATTAAATTTGCTCAGTTATATTTGGTAAAATTTATATACGCAATGTGTCTTCACTACTATGACTATAAGATTGCAGTCATCTTTCATTACAAATCCCTATTTAAGCATTTCTATCTTTGGCTTAGAAAACTGGTTTGGACTGAAAATGCCACTGACAACTGGAAATGAAAACCACATTTGATAGTTACATTGCAAGTGTGTGTTGAAAGGTTATGTAGAAAAACTTGAGAATTCTCGAAGAACCTATGATTGGATAAAACAACATGCATTGAAACTAGAAATCAAAAAAGGAATAAAACACCATTAAAAGTAAAACAACATGAATACCTTTGGAAGTATGCAACATAAACAATTTTCTCAAGTTTTTTAAATACAGCATCATCACATAAGACTTTAGTGGGTAGATTTCTGTTCCAGGAAATAAAGATGAACAGTGTAGTTACGGGTATAAAAAATCCTGTCAGTACTAGTAAAAGAGGGGACTGTCTCAGAAGAAAAGTTTGCTCAGCTCTTCAGTGTACTGTTGACTCCCAGCTTGGCAGATTTTACCATGGTCAACTTCCCAAAGAGAACTTTAAAAGACAAGAAAGCTGCAAGTAACAGTAGCATAGCCAAACCAGTAATAAAAAGTAAGACAGCAGCAAGTTTATTTTAATAGGACATATGTTTGAAGGTTGCAAACTTTAGTCCACTTTGTACTGGAGGAAAAAAAAAAGTAAAGAAGAATTCCATTAACAAGCAATTACTCCTGCGCCTGACAGTACAAGACATCTAAAAACAAAGCCCTGTAGAACTTGACTTCTCTCCCCAAAAACCTGGCTTATGTTAGGTTATGTCTTTATTTCCACAGTGTTTCAACTCCAGGTTACATCACACTCACGTGACTATGGAGTGATGCAGCATCAAAAATAACCACTACAGACTTTTAAGTAAAGATTGAAATGGAATTATTTCTCACCTGTATGGCCCAATGTGGAGGCACCTGACAACAGTAGAAAATCTTCATGCGTTCAGTTACGGATGTATTTGCATTTTCAAACTGGTCTGCAAGTGCCTGTAAATGCAAAGTACATCTGAATTTAGTATTTACTTAGACTCAATCAACCTAAATCCCCCATAAATTCAAAGCATTCAGACTTTCATGCATTTTTAGCATAATGGAGAAATTATAATCAATACCAGGAATAAGAATCAAATTTACAATCCCAAGCAAACACTTGCAGAGTAAAACTGCATCAACTATTGAAGTGACTCTGCCTAATGCATTTCAATTCTTACCCCGTTTTCCCCTAAGACAGAATTGATGTGCTTTAGGCATGACATTTCTTATTAAAAAGAGAAAGACAAACATATTATAGTGGACCATGGTTTTGGAAACAATTTTAATACAGAATAAATTATTGTGACTTGGCATACAATTCAATTCAGGCTATTTTTTTTTCTTTTGGTGCAGCTTTGGATTGTTGAAATGTTCTCTTCTGAAGCCCTTTGAAAGAGAATGGTAACTTCCACAGAGAAAAACTGCACCAATTTTTTCTCTGAAAATCCACTTCAAAGTTATTTAAATCAAAATTCAATAGCAAGAAAAATGCAATATTAAAAGATGCTATAGACAAAAAGGTCACTGGAAGTTTTAAGATAGGGGAGAAACTCTCTTCAAATGCCAGTCCCCATTAAATAGCAAATTTAAGGCCAGAGTATATATAAGGGAATATTAAATTACTTGTTTTTACATGATTCACCTATCGAAGTCTCACTTATAACTCAAAGATTTACACAAGGCACTATGCAGGTCAGAATTTTCTCAGCTTTCTGAAAATGAATGCAAAAGGAAAAAATAGATAGGATCACTTCTTTCTCTCTCTTTCGAAACCCATCTGTTGGTTACCCAATCTGTATTAATAATGCAACTGACAGCTGCATAAAATAAATTCTGTGATTCAAACTGCTAAGCATCTTGTAACTGCTATTGATGTTAATGGGATTTACTAAGTGGCTTCATTCTTTTAATAAGAAAAGAAATCACAACATGCAGCAATAATCTAGGCTCTAAATTGATGCTTGACCTCCTAATTTTAAATACTAATATTTCATCTTATTCACATTCTTTTTCATAAAATTATCTCCAGAGGCCTGTTCCTACAGATTATACAGACACCTGTGCCAAGCAAATGGTGGAGGTGTATTTGTAGTAAGGAAAATGACAGACTATTAAAATTGCATTCCTTTACACAGTTTCAGGCAATCCAAGAGTCAGATGAAAATAAAGCTTTTAAAGTAATATTATTTCATTTTAGAATTTATTTGAATATAAACTATACAACAAATTCTATTTTGCTCTTTTAGTTCTGCTGAACTAAATGCAATGCTGAAGCACATTTTTCTATACTCTGCTGTAACAAAAATTAAACCAAAAAATTGCCCAATTCCTTGGGTACTCATTTTACAAGACCAGACAAAGTAGTAAAATACAGTTGAAAAACTTAAAAATAATAATTGCTCTAAGCCTTAGCAAAGCATGAAACTCCTAAATATGCCCTGCAAAATAACTCTTTTGAGAACAGGAGACGAAAGGCAAGAAATGTTTTAAGTGAATCAAAATAGTTTTTTTCTTTTTTTAGATTTTTGTCACCCCTTTTGAATTTCTATTGTTCCAAGAGAAAAACTGAAATACACAGGAAAAAATTTTTTCAGAAGAACATATTTTATTTTAAAATGTGAGGCCATATCTTTTCTACACTTCACAAGCAGAAAAACCTAATATAAGCGACATGTTAGAGGAGAATATGAGGTAGAATTCTCCCCCTTCCCAAAACCAATACCATAATTGGTTCAAAGTTCTAACAAAAACGGAAAACGTAGGTAGAACACATGAAAATTACACACTCCTTAAGAAGAGTAAATGGCAATGAACTTAGAAGTCCTAAAAACCCATGGTTAACTCTTAAATACATTGAGAAAATAAGCTCTGATAGTTCTGCCTACTATTGAAGTGTAGAAAATAAGTTACTCCAACTTTGAATTCTGTGTTTCTGAATAATGCTTGATGAAATAAAATTTGGGTTGTATAATGGCAAGAAAATGAGAATCCTAACACTATTGCACAGCTAATATCTAAAAGATATTAGATCATAGAACAATAAATCAATAAAATCAATAAGTGTGCACTGTCAAGTTATCATTCTTTCTCATGAATAACCTTCAACATAAATACGCTGTAATGAAAAAACCTATGTAAATACAGAATACTTGCAACACAGTCAGACTCAAGATTTGGGGCCTTATTTTAACTTGAAACTCAAATTACTGCCTTGGAAGTGGTTAAACAGAAATAGATCAGAAACCAACTAAAATTCACAATTCTAAATGATTTATGTTCTTCCACAGGCCAATTTAAAAACGTTAACAGGTTACTCTCCCGCCAAGTAACACACCCTTTTCCCAAGGCAAGAGCTGTCATAGCAATGAGTTCTAAAGTCAAAAAACACAGTCCAGAGATGCATTAATCCAGTCTGGAAACAACAAAACCAGATAATTTTGATGGAATTTCATATCATGAGCAAAGACTACACTATTGCCACATGAAAGCAGAAAAAGACAGCTCTAGAAACTACAATTCATTCTCCCCACTTCACACTCCAGTCTCTGCTCTGAGATTAAGTAGTACAATAGGTAGTCTGTTTGGGATGAGAATACTATGGTAGTTTGAAATGATCACAGTAGAGCTTTTATTACTTTAGTTATCAACCTCAGTCTAATCACTTTTCTAATCAATCTCAGCTGGTAATTATCCATGACTCGAGTACATGAAGCTTGTAAAGGACTTTTCCCACCCTGGACAACATCTTCCTATGTTCATTCCCATTGTATATTCTAGCTTTGCTTCTATGTTCAACATCTGTGCAACATCACTAAGGTCCTCATGATAAAATATCAGCTTTGATCTTTGAGCCTGACCAAATGTCAATTTCTTCATCCACCCCACATGTTTTACCATCCTTATCTTCAATGGCTGACTGAGTTAGAGCTTTTTTTTTTCTTTTCAGCCACACCTTATCTCTGTGACTAATCTCTGGAAATACTATTACACCCTTACAGTTTCTGAGTTGTCATTTTTCCACAACATTATGTTTGATTTCTCAGCCTACTTACAGTACAGCTTTTTAATTTGTTATTCATCCAACTCCCTCAAAGATTTGGTCCTTTTGTTACAATACAATCTTTAGATATCGTTTTGCATCTAAAGTAAATAAATGGCAAACCTTCTTTTTATTCTTAACCTCTCTATTCCAGATTAAATAGTTTACTTGCTTTAAAAAATGCCTCTTACTCTGTAATACTACCTATATGCAAAATTTTTTCCCATTCATTTCACATGAAGGATGTCCTGATCCAAGCTTATTTAGGGGAAAAGTCCCCCACAACCAAACAAAAAAGCCCCAAATTCCTGTCCTTTGAAAAGAACGGGATATTCAATACTTGTCAAAAACCTACTGGAAAGAGCATAACACCCTGTTTGTGCAGCAACTACTTAATTCCATCTGGATCTCCCACCTCAAAGCACTCAAGATACAACTATTCATATTCAAATTTAACATTGGTGGCCCCAATAAAATATCTCCATTTTATCCATGCAATTTCACCTCACTTCTTCCCAAGCTTTTATCAGTATCACAGTGTGACTGCACCACTTTTTCCTTTACCTATCTTTTCCAACAAGAGCATTTCCAGTTTTAGTGTTCCAGTCACAATTGTTCCACCAGATTTCCTTCATCTGTGCAAGTTTGCTTCACAGACAGTGTTAATCACCACAGCTTGTTTATTTTGTTTTCCTGTTTCGTCCCACTGCTAACCAGTCATCCAGCTGTTTTCCACCAACCACACCCTATTCAAAAAAGTTAGTCTTCACCATGTTAGTACCTGACTATTTGCTATTCATTTATCAGTACAGTACTGCTATCTCCACCCTTCTTATATTCCCTCATACCCTCTGATTTATTCTGGTACACTTGCTATTCCTCTTTATTTATGATTTTATAGGCAAGAACATTGGGTAAGTTTTTCCTACACTTCTGCTTCTCAGTCTAGAAATCCTGTCAGACTGCCAGAATCAATCTCTAGTTAATACCTCTGGGACACCAGTGGTGATGGTCCACCCATAAAGTCCTCTCTACATGAATGCTCACCCCAGCCATAAACCACAATGTTTGTCTGTCACCTAATCCCAGCCAACACTGTGACTGTTGCATTATCTTGTCCTGCTTTTACCCTTCTCTAACACCTCTAAGCTGTCCTGCTTCTCACATGTTTTTATCATATTTGACATGGATTCAGCTTGATTGGATGAATGGAAAAGTGCCTTTCAGCCTTTTCTAACACAGAAACTCCAGACACACTTTTCATTATATTCTTGTAATTCTAGTGTCCTTTTTCTTCAATTTCTCCCAAACCTGAAGACTCCTTCTGAAAACCCCATAAATTGCCCTGACTTCTCCATGCTCTGCTTAGATTATCACTTTCATTTAACTTGTGCTTCTTCCATTTCTGTATATTACCTCTGGATGATTTATAAGCAGCAAGTTGATGTCACAACTCTACTGGCTCTTGTATTCTAGCTGTTCCCTTAGCTACCTATAAAACCTATATACCTTTTAAAGTACCAAAGCATAGATACCAGCTGTGGGACTGCCTGGTGGGTCATGGCTTTGTGTCAGGCACAGAAGTGCCTGATGGCACGATGACACAGCTGGAATTGTTCAGCTGCTTAGAAGAAAGGTGTCTGGAGACAAAGAGGGCAAGACACGGAAGTACATCTGCAAGGAAAACAATCCTGCTATCTCATCACTACTACGGTTTCTAAGAACTTAGCAGATGTACAGCTCAAACTGAACAGAGCTCATCTATGTTATTTACTCAAAAAATAAGTGGAGGAAAGCTTTGCAAAAATAACAGCAACTACATGTGTAACTCTGGTTGTGGAATTACACAGTTCTTATTTATTCATAAGCTTACTTCAAAAGTTATGAATGAATAGGAAAATTTATCATCAAAAAGCTCCTTTGATTTCCTACCACAGAAGTTGGTCTCACAAACATTTTCTACTGCTTAGATTTTATGAAAATAAAAGTGGTCATTTTTTTAAGCTTATAGAACTCTAAGTTCTTGTGGACCCTGTAATACACACAGACTTCCTTAAAACTTTCAGAGATTCATTGATAAACTTATTCAAACTTTCACACAGTTTAAGACTTAATTTTAAATGCTTTAAAATATTTATTTTTGGAGGCAGTGATATTAAAATACTTGTTTAACAGAAAACCTACATAATTCTTGAAGTTTCAAAATATTAATCGGCTTTATTATTTTTCAAGATGTCCTCTACCAAATCACATTTTCTAACAATAAGGCCTGAAAAATGCTGCATGAGAAAGAACTGCAGTCCAAGTTCATTTGGGATGTATTACAACAGCAATTGTCACAGCCTTGTTCCACAATAGAGCACACAATAATACATAAATACAGAACATTACTGATAAAAGCCACATTCTCCCTGAAGGACATACATATATTTGGTGTCTAAATTTAGAAACGGTCTACATACTAGAAAACAGGTGACAGAGATAAGTAAATATGCAAAATAAGTGGAATTTTTGAAATTTTCTTTCCTCTGTATTACGTATTCCAAGCTTTTCCAGTACCATACCTATTTTAGTACCTTGTGGATATGTAACTGCATCTTGAGTTACACTCCTTTGATAATCTTACTTTCAAAAAGCATTAAAGCCCATATTTCCATTTCAAACAACACTCTTATTTCAACAGCTCTTTGTCAACCCAAAAGCTCCTGTAACCAAGATCACCAAGAGAAACTGAGACATATGAAGACTTCTAAAATAAAATGTTCAAACTTAAATTACCAGTGAAGCAATGCCAGAAATGATGAAACTATTAAAAGTTTTTATTTAACAATGCAATTAAGTTTTGCTTAATAGGAGAGAATAATTTCTGGTCTAGTCCAAACTTCATGACAGAGATTATGACAAAATAGTGATTACTTTATTGATTGCCAATTTTATCAATAGAGAAATAGATATAAAACCAGTTCATTGGGTCATATTATATTCAACCATTATTCAAAACAGCATTTTGACAGTTCAGACAGAAATTTGTTGCCTGGAAACTAGAAAGGAAATAATAAGCTATCCTTTTAAAAGCTCACAAATTGTGTATTTCTGATAAACAAACAATCTCTGAATAGTTAAGAACAAAGGCATCAAAACACACAGAAAAAACCATTAAGCAAAGATGCATTTCAACATCAAGAAGAAACCTCCTGCTCATTTATCAAATTTTCGAAGTGGAATTATGACATTAAATACTTGAAGAAAATTTATTACACTATTATAAACTGTGATTTGTAATTTATGGAAATTTTAAAAGACCGCTTCTTACACTGTGCAAAGATGCTAAACTGCAGACCACTACTTATTGGAGATTTTATATTATTGACATTCTCAGGAGGATAAAAATGTTCTGTGAGAACTCTGCAGAAGTTCAGTGCTTAAAAGGACAAAGATATTGCCTCTTTTTTACACCATTAAAATACAAGTCTTGGTTTCATTAAAATCTTGTAGCCTTGAAGAGCTGTTTTTTTGCTTACTCTGCAAATTCACCTTCTCATTCTTCCAGTCAAATTATTGCTTGTTAGGATTGACTTCAATGACTGCATATATTTAAACTAACTAGAATACTGTGTATCACACCACTCCCTAGGAACTAATAACTGGTTTAAAATCTGTGAAAGCTAATTTTACCATGTTGTACAGCACTCACTACTTTGTATTGC
Organism: Lanius collurio; assembly: GCA_020086605.1. Taxonomy (NCBI): domain Eukaryota; kingdom Metazoa; phylum Chordata; class Aves; order Passeriformes; family Laniidae; genus Lanius; species Lanius collurio. The sequence goes on from JACBWW010000002.1 coordinate 24,582,282, forward strand.
AAACGAAAAGCTACAGGGTGTCTGGAACACAGAAACTGCCAAGATGTCAGGATGCTTCACAGAGAGAAACTACTATCAAGGTAGTACAACTTGAAACAAAATTGACTGAAACATTAAAGCAGCAGACTTTAGGATGCAAGTTTTCAAATTATGTCTGTTTGCAGTGAAAACAGCGTTTTAACTGCTTTCTCAATGATTTGGTAAAATCATTCTTGACAGTATGCAACCACTACACCGAAAGAAAACAGAGTGTTCACTGACCCGTTATTCCTGGGTCCACAAATTGAAAATGGTCCCAGTTTCTAGCAGTTTTACATGTAGAAGGAAAAACGTTGATTTCCTTTAACTGAAATGAAAACAAAAATTTTCTAAGCATGTTCTCTCAAATTAGAGTAATCCCTTTTTAAACAGCACACTAATTCCCCAACTAATACTTCACTTATTTTTCCTTTCCACAGTAGATTAAATGGAGAAATCTCTTTGATCTGTAAAAACAAGAGATTTTCTGGCACTGGATTCAGCACTATCCACCCACAGTAATGTTCCAGTAGCTTATTTTGATGGATTCTTCAGTTAAGATTCTCCAACTCTCAAGGGTGTAAGTACCAATAGTACTGAGTATGCACAAGGAACATGGATTCTCCTTTACTATCTCCTTTTTCCTTCTCCCCACTAAACAGCTAAAGAAACTTCTTCGCACCAACAATTCCTCACCAAATACTTAAAAGCTTAAAGTTTCTAGACTGAGAGGGCTGCCTATAGAGGCTTTTTCAGCTTTCTCTGTGGCATCTGTACACAGGATTGATTTCATTGTCAGCACTTGACATCAACCTGAGAATAAGGCAGTATTCTCTCTAAGACAGATAACATCTAGAGAATTTCCTAACACGATTCAAATTTGATGCATTTAAGGTTGTTATTCCCTTTAGAAGCATAAGTAAATAAACTTTTTTCTTTAAACAAAGCTCGTGCCAATTTTGCAGTGAAGAAGGAACTTGCTTGTAGCCTTTAATAAAGATCTGATTGTTCTCGCACCAGAAACCTCTGTTTTGGTGCAATCTTTCCTCCTCACCCCCATCAGGCAATACAATAAATTGCATTAGAGAGTTACATCAAACATTTGTGTTTTGTAATACATAACAGGTATATTCTTTGAGAGATACAGTTGTTCCTCAGAAAAGCCAGGAAAGGAAGGGGATAGTCAAGCTAAACCCTTTAATTTAATAATTTTTCTATGCAGTATATAATTGTTAGTTTGGGTATAATCATAAACATACATAACTATGACCCATTTGATCTATTCTGTATTCCAACTGGAACACCCTGCTCACAAAGAATAATCTATCAGAAATATACTGCACTGTTCTATTTCTGGTAGACTTGAGTTTACCTATTATACAGCAGACATTTGCCTTTTGCTTATAATAAATTGTACAATAATGTATTTATACACAAGCAATTAAAAAAAAAAAAGTCAGTGTCTATCAATAGCAAAAGAAAGCCTCACTCAAGCCTTAAAATAATACATAAGTAAAAATACTAGAAATAAATATCCAAAAAAATTTATAAATGGCCAAAAAAAGTTTAGAACCTAGGAATTTGATGGTCTTCTCTGAAATAACAAATAGTTTTTAAGAAGAATTTCAGAGAAAAAAATTCATACAGTCTTGTTATTAATTGCAAGCATGCAAACATTCATAGCTTCCTCCTACCTAAGGTAGAAACTGGATGGTATTGTGTTATACAAATAGAAATATCAAAGGAAAAAACACAGCACAAAACAAAATGCAGTGTATTCATGTACCTGTTTTGGTGCATGTGCATTTGGTTTTGGTGCAGTCGCACCAAGGGTAATTCTTTCGTGTTACTAAGATACCTGGGAAGAGGAAAGAAAATAATGTCGCATATTATCTAGATACCCATAACCTGAAATCACAGAAATTCTGCTGCTTTAATTGCCAGAAGCTCTTTTTTCAGTAATAGAAATAGCCATTTTATCATGGGGTTTTTTTCCACCCACTAAGTGCTCTTTCGCAGTTATCTGTTTTTCAAGTGTTTTCATTCATTTCAAAACTTCAAGAACATCTTTACTTATTTGGTGAAGGGGACGGGAGTATTAATGAAAAAGACAAGTTCAGTCTCTTTTGTCCTGAATCAAGCCCAATATCTCGGGACACCCATTGTTTTCCCTTCTTACAAGAAAAAAATAAGTTTTCCTAAGAATAGCTTCCCTATAGAGTGAAACCTTGACTGATACCCAGTAGTTTCTGTTGAAAAATTACTTGGCAGGAAATAAACATTCTTCCAGTAGCTGAGCAACCATACAGTGTATGATGGTAAGTACATTAGAAATATGACACATGGGCAAAGTGTTTAAACTTTAGCTATCCCAGAGAAAGCAGTCACATGTAAAGAAATCTGTTTTCAATATAAGTATTTTCATGAAAGACATGCAATCCAGTTCTTCACATGTTCCTGGAAAGCTCTCTATACATCAGGGAAAAACAAACAAACCCCCGATCACTCTCTGTTAGTGATTGATCTACTCACCAATGAGGAAAAATAAACATCTTCAGTAACCACTGGTTTGAAATCAGTTCAATTTCCAGTGAAAATGAAAATACTCTAAATGCATTAAATGTTCCATGCATGATTGTATGACATATTCAAATAGAAGAATGCACAAAATCACAGTTCTTTCCACAACTATATAACCTGTTTGGCACACAACCAATCAAAAAAGAACTAGACCAAACCAAAAATTTTCAGTCAACTGGACAAAGCTTTATGGTCTGTCCTAGTCACTCACACCAAACTGGTTGATGGATAGAGAGTGGACAACAAAGAATCTTCTGCTACTTCACAGAAGAGCAACTGGATTTACCATACTAAAAACCTTGCCCAACAAAGCCATGGACTATAGAAACAAAGGGACAGACAGTATAGCATGCACATCCTTTAATCTGTTAACAGTCTTCATTTGCTTAACTGAGGACCATGAGCTGCAAGTTCTAATGGTTCCACTCTGGCACTGGAGGCAATTTTCTTGCAGACCTGCAGAAGGGGGTAGCACATTGCTGCCCAAAGAACAGATGCACTTTGCTTTGAGCTACCCCTGTTTTACCTGAGATACTCTAACTTGAGCCAGAGGGAGAGTACTGAAGGACAAATTAACTCTTCCACCAGCAGCTGCCACCACCTACTTCCTGTTACCATATTTTCCCAGGGGAGAGAACAACATAAGCCCAGGAACATAAGCTGGGCTTCTGGCCATTCATTCAACCCTTGGCCTGCACCCTGACTGGATAACCAGAGGGAAGACCAGAGAAAATGGCAAGGTGCAGCTTGGGAGCTCCTGAAATAGTTAAAGATAGTACTATAATTTGGCATTTTTGACCTTTTAAGTGTCTGAATCTGCCACGTTATTAATGACCTTGGCCTGCGTGTATTTCACACAGGGGAAAACAGAAAAAAAAGCAGAAGTGTTCTGTGGTAGAATCATTTACTATGTGTTTCTATTTCTAGGCAACTTCAATGTTTTCATAGATCTGTATCTGGAAAAATGGGCAGGTATAGCACAGCAATGTGCATAACAGCTACAAACAATAGTATTTGTGCCATTTAAAAATCTAGTTCTGGTATGGAAGGTCATAATGCTTACAAAAACATCTCCACATCTGTCAAAATGTCCAAGTCTTATCACAAAATCACAGTGCTATCATTTACAATACTCAGACAAGACAGCAATACTGTGAAGAAACAGGGTAATTGCAAAAGTAAATAGAAATACCGAAAAGAACCATTATTGTAGCATACTCGGAGGGTGGCTGGACACCAGACTGGGCTCCCCAGAGAAACAGACTCAGCACCAAGCCTGGCAGAGTTCAAAAAGCACTGGGACAATGCTCTTGGGCACATGGTGTGACTCTTGGGGATGGTTCTGTGCAGGGCCAGGAGTGGGACTTGATGATCCTTGTGGGTCCCTTCCAACTCAGCTTATTCTGTGATTCTGTGATTATAAAACTCTCCATACACCAGTCTGAGTGATTATTTGAATCAATGGTCCTTGTAGCAGTTTGGAAAGTTCAGAAGCCAAATATATTCCTCAATTCATAACTAAAACTGTAAGAGGAGCTAAATGAGTTGAATAAGGCCAGGAAAATCAATTCTCTGGTTAAAAGCCACACCTAACACATACTACTGCAAAGTTTGTCTCTAGTATAATAGTTTCCAATAAATTGATTCTTTACACACTAGATTCTCCAAATCTTCTATCTTGAAACATTTAGAAATCACAGCAGTCACCATATTAAATAGGTTTTTTTAACAACCCAACCCTCCTTATAACTTACTGGAAAGTGAAGCCTTCTGCATGATGGAAATTTTTTCAGCAGAAACATCTATCAGAAAAAGCAGTCCTCACTCTCCACTACTCCATCACAGTTACAAACTAATTTAAATGCATCAACATTTTCATTTCACATGAAACTAGTTCTTATTTTTGTAAATGATACAATCATTTAGCCTAAACCAGAAAAACATTTCCCCTTGTTAATTGCACAATAGCCCATTCTTTTCTATTTTATCTTTTCCTCAAGCATTATTTTCCATCACTATTTCTGTAGTTATCTCACAGGGATTTGTCACCACTTTAATGGCCTTTTTTTCAAATCCCTTCATCCCACTGTCTGTGAATTCATATCCTCTAGGTCAAAGATTACGGATCTCCACAGCTTATCCTTCACAGTTTTGCTGCAGAAACTGATCTGCTGATTTTACTCTTAATGGTGAACAAGAAATACATTTTCTAAAGAATTCTTGATTATCCTTGGTGTTGACCTGCATAACAAAAGTGAAATGTTTCCGATGTACTGTGCTGAAACTCTACCTTTGGCTCTAGAAACATCTTCTTGCCCTTCCATGCCTGAGAGTAATTATTTTCAGTTTTTATGAGATTTCCCACTGAAAATCCCCTTTGCAATAAATGCATTGGCTTCCCTTAAAATCACAGTCTGTATGCTAACCTGAGGAAGAAAAATACTTTTTTTTTGTACCTGGAAAAAAGAAAAGCCCTACTGACAGACCATCAATTCCTTCTTTACTGAGTGAATATATATGGGCAGGACCAGGGACCAATAGTTATTGGGACTTACTAAGTTGGCTTTGACTTATTACCTATTCTGACTTTTGCAAATATTAGAGAAGCAGTATTTCTGTATTCACTCACTTTTAATACTTTTAAAACTAAAAGCAGTCTCCAGTCTTATTTCCTGCAATGGGTAGAACAGCACTAAAATACCTTCTAATGAAAGAATTTTTCAGAACAATGCTGGATCACTTTCAAAACATTAAAATACACACAGACACAAATATTTCTATCAATAACATTTGTCTCATTGTTATTGTGTTATTTCCCAGTAATTGTTTTTGTACATCTTCACATTATTTCATTAAAGAAGAAGGCACTATCTAATACATGCATGATTCTGAATTAAAGACTGAATTCATCCTGTTTTTCAGTACAGTTCACCATGGTCCTGGAACTTCTGGAACTACAATAACCAATGCACTTACTGCCTTTTCATTGTATTGAAAAATCCATGCATTTGGCAGGCTTTGCATGGCAAGATTCCGCAGAGAAAACAGAGAGGATAAAGAGAACTGCTTTGTTTTATTTAACTGATTTAACTTCTTTCCTGTAATGAGCTGATTACTATTACTGAATTGTAACTGCAAAACTATCATCAGGGCATTTATTGTTCTGGAAAATGATTAAAAACTGGGAGGAATGCAAAATTTGCTCTGTCTTAATTTGGTTTTCAAAAAACCATTTCATGCAGTAGCTTCCATATTTTTAATAAACTACTACCCTAATCAACAAAAATATACATACAGATTTGTGTCATTGAAGGTGATGAATGATTAAGCCAGAGACAATTATTACAAATGTAGGCATTTTGAATTAATAAACTTCAATGCTAGTTTGGTCAGCAAATAATTTTGGTGGGGTTTTGTTTGTTTGATTTATCTGGGTTCTGTAGGGTTTTTTTTCCTTTTTTTAAAATTTGCATCTTACCTTCCTTTAAAAGGATGAATTTTCATCAGCAATGAGAATCAGACTGTCCTTCAAGTATACATAGCTTTATTTCTATATCTTTTTTAATCCAGAAGGATTCAGTGTAAAGATATTTAAGACAACTCTAGCAGAGAATGCCTGCTTGTTTTTTTAAAGTTTAAATGTTAGAGTATGATGAACGGCCTTTCTCAATGTACTAAATAAAGAAGTTAACTTGCCACTGTTCTAAGACTTATATTAGATGGAAATGGAAGTGTGATTAGCAAATAAAGCAAATGTACATTACCATACAAATGAAACAAAATTACAGGCCTTGTAACGAAAAAGCAATTATCAAAATGAGTTTTGCATTTACAATTTTCCCTTTTCTTATAGATATCTTAGGTTCTGATTACACATTAAAATTAATATATCTTAGGGTTTTAGTCCCAATTTTATAGGGCAAACACAAAAAACATGCCTTTTTGTCCTATCAGCTCCCAGGAGTTTCTCAATTCTGAATAAATTAGGTCTTAGACTACAAAAGTAAAAAAAAACCGTTGCACCTGCTTGGCAGCTACTGAAGGCTGCTTTGCTCTTTCAACACACTCTCAATTCCAGATACTTACTCAGTGATTTTTACCAGATCATGTATACTATTGTCCTTTAACCTCAGCATCAAAACATGTCCTGCTGGTATATTAGTGGAGATTACTGATTATGCCTGTAGTTTAAAAAAATTTATAATGAAATATATAAACATTAATTGAATTGATCAGGTTTTCTTACTCTAGTTGTAACAGTGTTATCACTTGGATTATAACCTTTGCTGTTCTACAGGTAATGAATGCATCATCAATAGAGACATTTTTAAGCATTCAACATTTAACAGTTCAGCTAAATTTCCAATTTTAAATAATTAGTCTACACTTCCTAGTCTATAAGAAAAAAAATGATTTATCACTTCTTGTTAATGTTCTTTCCAAAAGTAAGCATTTAGAAAAATTACACTTGTTTAACTATCTATCTCTAGTAGACCTTTTATCCAAGAGATTTTTCAGTCTGATTCTTTGGTACACCAGTTAGAGCTGTTTAATTTTTCTATTTTATACGGTGGAAGACTGGAAAACTACTGCTTACACTACATTTCCCAATCCTTTTTCTTTATGATATTCTGGTAATTCATTCTTCCCCACCCATTACTACCTTGTCTCCAGGCAAACAAATTAATTCTTCAGTTTAAACTTATTCCCTAAATATCCACTACATGTTTAAGCAAGATCAACATCCAAAGTTACTTACATCCCAGTTACTTTGAATTTAAAAATTATATAGGAAGAGATTAGCTCTTGAATCTAATGTACCTGTTTCACCTAAGCAATCACTCTGATGGCAGGTAAGAGAGAAGGCAAAAACTTGTAAGGCTTCTATACAGAACTTCAGGCACTGGATGACCAGTATTACTGAAGTTTTTGCCTAACTCAAGTTGAACTTTTGAGATGCAAGATGATGTTGACAGTTTTAAAGAAGTATGCTGGGGTAGGAGTTGATTAGCATGCTGGAACTGTGCATATTGGTATTTTTTCTAAAGTGAGTCACATAGTAGATTCTTAATGTGCATGTTTTGGTTCATTATATCAGGTTCTGCCAATGTGTGTTTCACTTTGAAAACAATACAAGCCAACTAAGAAACAATATTCACTTTGGTTGTTCACAGTCATTTTACTAAAAAAACCCTTCCATTTCTTTATAATAGAGCTCTTGCAGTGGGTGGGGAAGAAAAGCACGTAAGAGGAAATGAGTCGAACAATCCCAAATGAAACACAAAGCATTTTGATATCAAAATTAGCACAAAGGAGGTCAAGGTCATGAGTAGGAGATAACTGGATTCATGGCCATCTGACGTAAGATTTCCTTTTTGTTTGAAACAGAGAGCCAAGCAGTATACCAGGCACTAAGATCATCCCGACAAAACTGCCATTTGGAATGTTTTGCTGTAGTCAAACACTACCACCTAAAGAAGCATGGCAAAACACGAGGTCTCCAACAGCACAGCAGCATTACTGACTTTCAAAATTATGATTTCTGGACAAATATTGAAGCCAAAGTTACTGAGTGCCAGTGCTTAGGATATGGGTTTCAATGTTAATGACTTAAGCCTCCACTTAGCACAAAATCTTCAGAAAAGTACTAGATATATTCTATCTTCTTTATACCATTTACACTTATTTTTAATCTATGTTACTTACATGACATATAATTTTATAGTTATTGCATTATCCTTATCAAGAAAGCGTACCTTCTTGAATGTTTTTGTTTTCAAAGAAAAAGCTATTTCACCTGTCGACTGTATTAACTTTTATGATTTACCAAAAGATGTAATCAGATCTTCCCCTAAAGTCTGTAGAAGAAGCCAGATTTACAAGTTTACTTGATGAAGGGTGGATTTAAAACCAAACCACTCATTTTCTGTTGCAAAAGCAAGAATACTGATATCATCCAACATAATAGCACTACATTAAAAAATAGTCCAGATACAGGCTAGACTATTTGGCCTCTGGAGAAAAACATCCTCATTTTCAGACATGCATCTTGCCTCTTTTTTTGGTATTGTAGGTTATTTGCCGGCAGTGCAGCATCATAATCTTTCTTACTCTGCAGTCTCAAATGCAAATATATCTGGCTGACTTCAGCTTTAAACTGTCTTTGTATCAGTCATGAACAGGAGAAGTAATTGTAGTCCCGTTCTCAAAGAGACCTGTATTGCACATTCCCCCTTCCCTCCCTATCAGATGACACGACATTGTTGTCACAAGTCAATACAGCTGTATCCATCTGCCCCAAAACCAGCAGACGTGTCTCATGCAACCACAGGTGAGGGGACTCCCCCATGGAGGACAACTGCAGCTTGTATATATAACTCGTAGCAGCTACCTTGCGTTGTACTGCCACTGATGAACAGCAGGTATAAAACACTTTGCAAAGGGTGCAAAACACACAGAGGAACCTCATATGCTTCAAAATACTATGCCTGTGGTAAGTTCCAAGCTGTTGTGGTTACGCTGCTTTCAGTTTGCTCTGGGGGAAGAGACAACAGCAGCCAGTGCGAAAAACAGATCCAAAGACCTCTTGCATCAGCTCTGCTTTCTGTTTTTCACTAAAGGGGAAAGTAAGGACAAGAATGAAGAAAGAAATAAGAAGAACAACTATCACCGTTTAAATTAAAGTTGAATTACAATACAGAGAAGCAGACAACTGCCTTGAGATAAGGCAGAGTCTGGTTTGTAGTACCTGGCATATGTGCTGGATAGTCAGTCAGTCTGCCAGTACAGGGCTATTTCAAAATATGATTTGACAGCTCACCTTGAGATACCTATCTCCAGATCTGTAATTATACTTACGCCATAAAGCTGTAAAGATTCATCTATTCAAATTTAGCAACAGCTGTATGTCTTCATCTATTCAATTTAGCAATAGATAGGAATAGTGTCTCCTTCATGCCACCCGCTCTGTAGAACTAATTATTTTAATTGTTTAGTTTGTTGAAGAGAAGCTTATGTTTATGCCTTCCAGAGCAAAGGTTAGGCAGAATGATGTGAATGTTGTGTCCTGGCATTCATATTTTCCTTTGCATCTTCCTGTCTTCACTTTGTATATAAAAAAGTGTAGTATTACTGCCCAGCATGGCTTAAGGATTCTCTTATCAACACCTTTCAAAATGTCATAATACTGAGTGAAGACAGTCTGAAGGGAGGAAAACTCTTCAGAACTAAGGCTCTATGGGAAACATTTGGAAAAAAATGGAGGCTTTGCATTTTTGGCTTCTTTCAGAAGCCAAAAATTGACACTAGAAATGGAACAGCTCATGTGTTGAACACAATAGTCAAATAAGTAAAAAGGTTTGTACTTCAAAAGTAGTTGAGAAAATATGAAGAAACTTTAGCACAGGAAGAATGGTTTCATTCTTTTCCCCATACTAGCTGATAGTATCCACTGATCCAAACTGGCAAAACCAAGAACACAGAAGAAAACTTCTAGCCAGAAATCATTGCCTGGAAAATTAAACTACTCAATATTTTCTTTTTTGCTAGTGGTACAAAACCCCTTCAGTTACTCCTGAATAACTCTTGGAACACTGGATTTCTGACTTCCCCTCCTACCTGTCCCTTCCAACTCATAATTGCATAGAGCCAGGAAAACAGAAAGAGTCAAGAACTACCACATTAATTATTCTGAAGTGTGCTAACGAGTTTGGTGTACCCCCAGACTCAGCTGTGTCATGTAACATCATCTGTCAAATATGTCATCCACTTAAGCAAAATGAAATGCATGCCTTGAGACTGAAACCATAACTATCACCAAGAGGTCACTCTCTTTTGAGATTGCTTTCTGAAGTAATATGGTTTATTTCTAGTGTTCTGGAGACCTTGTGATCTTGTATAGAATTCAGTAAGGAATAGTTTTATAAGACACCTGGCTTTTCTCATCTTTTCAAACACTTTTTGGAACATGTGTTGTAATAATAAATACAATTCATATTTGTTAAGAACTACTGGGATAGCAGTGCAGGATCTCTGCAGGATAGAACAGGGCTGTCATCCACTTATTACCCTCCTGAAGGAAGGGATTTATATCTCCCTCAGTTCTCCAGTATATCTCAGATCCCAGTAACTTTCCACTAGAACTTTCAACTTCATGAGAAACAAATTTATTAACAATTTTTCTCCTCCTTCCTCCCCTCCCCCATTCCATCCACAATTAAAAGCAACTATTAAAATCTTATTTAACATACTCCTAGAGTACAAGACAGGGTAAAGAACAGAAACAGGAACTCCTAGTACAGGGATCTAATAGTTATGATGAACAGACAGGTGCTGTCATTCCCTTGGCTATGCTAGGTCTCTCTCTATTGCTCTGACTGTGGTTTGAGAGGCCTGATCAGAAAGACGTATGACTTGAGAAGCAGAAGAACAGGGAAAAATCTGACCACCTCAAACCTCTCTAGATGAGCCTTTTGGGAGGAAGACTGCTACTCTCTCCTTTTTGAACTCTTAACTTAAATGTTGAGTTTATCCAATGTAGAACAACCACCAAGGAAAGAAAAGCAGAGCAAGCAATTTGGCAAGGAAGTGACCATTTCATTTTAAAAATAAAAAGGACATATTTCTGTGATAAATGACATAACTTTCTTGCATAACCATTCAAAGACCATCAATGTGAAAATAAAAAAACAGTAAATTTGTGTTCAAGCTACAGAGCTCAAGACACCAGCTCTGTCAGATCTCTGTCAGTCTTTCCTTCCTACAGATGTACATAACTTTTTTTCAGATTTGAAAGAACTGAACACCAACTAGCATGTTTCTACAGTAAAAACAATTTAAACAAAAAAAAATATTTCCCTTTTTCATGCACACAGAAAAACATTAGAGAGAAAATGACACTCTGAAGTATTATTTAAGTGCAAATTAAAGGGCAGTTGACAGAATTCCCAACCACATACATCTGTGTATGACTAAGGATATAAAACAAGATCTCATGTGACCTTTCAATCTTAGGCATAATGATTAGCCTATAATATTGCTAGTCTGCTCCCAGCTCTCCTGAAGTCTTATTAAAACACCCTTTCCAAGACACATTTCTCTGCCCCAACAGGCAAATTCCTTTACTGCCAAGAAAAGCAAGCAAGAGGGAGCCATATGAAATACTGCATATGTTGTACGACGTGCTAGGAAAGCCAAGCCATCAGCTTGCAGGCATGCTGTCACCAGGTGTAACGAGCAGCAGAAAACACAGTCAGAAAAGGGGCCCATAACAAGCTGATAAAAGCTGCAAATGTAGAGGTAGCCAGTGTAACCACCCACGTTAAGGCAGGATATAGCCAGGAGATCCCAGGTAGGATAAACCTGAGCAGGCTGCTGGAGTACCAGGCACACGGCAGCTTTACGTCTTTGCTGCCATAACACAGCAGTAAATGATGGTCTTGTTTCTACCCCACCATCCCTTGTGCAAAGGATGGCATCTGAATTCATTTTGCTTCATTCTTATAAACATATTCAAATCTGCTGAAACGGAAGAGTAAACTTATTTCACATATCAAGAAACTACAGTGGGATGATACTCTCTGTGTTTTGAACTGTGTTTGGTTGTGGGTGGCTTTTTATATTATTTTGGGTTTTTTCTGAGATCATCCCTCACTTCTCTCATTTTTTCATAGCTACTAGACCACTCAAAATTAATTTTTTTCTCTCCCATCCTGTTACTTGAGCTCTGACTGCACTGTCATTAATAATTTGTGGCTTAACAGCTTAGTTCAACCCATTTTCCACTATTAATAGTTTCTGAATTACGTTCTTACAATAAAAGGCAGGTGAAGATCCCCAAACTGATGGAGAAATAGAAGGTTTCTGGTTATGAGGAAAGCTATTTACCAAAAACCTACCCCTGTTTGTTCCTGTTTTCTCCCTCCCACTTTTCTTTCCACCCTAGTACTTCTCACCTTCCTTGACCTTCACTCAAATGGAAAAAAACTGATCACACAACCTTAAAAAAATCATACAGTATCCAGAGACACATTTTAGTTGGCAGCACCTTGATCTGCACTTCTCTATGTGTTACACTGGTCATGACTAAATATTCTAGTGGAATGTAAAATAACCGGTTTAGCTTCCAAACACTGTTTCCTTTTCTTAGAAAAATGGTTGAAAATAGTACTGGCTTTAGAAATCTTTAACCTCAGTTTTGCAGATCCAAACTTTGTTTAAGCAAAAACTGGACAGAGACGACCCGCAGCATCTAGAAAAGTATTTCCTCCTCACTTGCAGTTAGTCACTAGCTTAAGTACGTTCCAGAGTACCCAGAATGATAATTTTAAAAATTGTTCCAAAGACTACATTATCTGAAGTTCAGATTTTTAAAATAATCAGAAAAAGGTTTGAAAATGACAATTCCAATTCCTCTTGAAGTTTTCCGATTAGAAAAAAAAAAGACTTAAAAAAATTTTTAAAAAACTGTTTGGCATAAGGTAGGGACATATTTAATATTTGGAGTCTGGCAGTTAAATTTAACCAATATGCCCTCATTTAAAAAAAAGCTACAAATATTTTCTAGTAATTAAAATAATGTAAACAGACATAGCCAGTCCTACAAAAATAGACAGTTGAAAAATGCTTTCTTTGGCAAACCAACAGTGTAGCTGGGTTTGCTTTAGAGATGAAAAAGCAGCATATGGCTACTCAGCAATATTCATTAAAAAAGATGCTTATCAGCTGCAGAGCCAACGCAGAAGCAGGTGAGGGTGGAAATGGGGAAAGGAAGAAAAATTACAGTAGAAATAAGACAGGAGAGTTTCAGCATCACTAAGTCAGAGCCTATAATGGCTCATGCACTTTTCAAACAACTATAAATTAATGTAGAAGATTTAGTTTACCATGTCTTACTCAAGCTGTTTTACAAGAATTTTTGTAATTCCTTAAAAAGATTGATATTGCAATCACATTTAAACCTCCTCCTTTAATCTTCCATAACTAATCTTTCTACAGCAATCTGAACTAGTAAATAACGAAATTGTAAAACAAGGACTTGTTAAATCCATTCATATCAAAATTCTGTGGGTTTGAAATCCATTTTCTACTGATAAATAGCTACAGAATTCACTCGTTCTTTGGCATCTTAATGAAAATTATACATCAGCATCTTCATGAAAATGATATATCAAAAATTACTTGTGCTATGTATGAAAATAGCATAATTCATCATATGTTTTCTGATTCCTTCTTAGAAGTATTAGAGACAATGATATTAAAAAATTCTGATCTGATGGAACTCAAGAATGAAAACCTTAAATGGAAAGTTATTCAAGTTATTTGATTAATTTAGGATGCATAAATCATTAAACAACTTTTAACTATTTTTGGAAACTGAGCTTGTTACCATCAGATCAACACAAATATGCAATTATATCCAAATAACTAGAAAGCTTAATGAAAGAAAACATAAACATACTAAGATAAAAGGTAATATTTAAAACCACAGAGTCTGTGTCTACTGTGGGGTCATCTCCCAAAATGTCCCAGCCCATGCTAATCAAATCCTTTGCATTACTGCAGTTGCAGCACAAGGCTTCTGTCATGAGACTGTCAAACTGTCTAATATAACAATTTCCAGTACTCAGGTTTAATCAAGCTAGACAAAAATGTTGGAGGCACTCCAACTGTTTTATGGCTTGGGGCATCAGGGATCCTGAGATCACTTCCCAAGTCCCATCAGATTCTACATCTCCCAGATTTGGGATCATGGCTTCCCTGACAATCTCCTAATGACCACAGGAAATTCCACTACAGCAACTCCATGTCTTCATCAGCAAAAGAAAAATGCAGCAGCGCATCCAAAATGCACTCCTTCAAAGACCCATGTGTTGTAATGATTTTAAATGAAATATCAGCTTTTCAGGATCTAAATACATAGCACCATAATAATAATTTTTTACATTCCTGGCTGTTATAGCCAGCAGGACTGTTGCCTGATGGACATAAACAAATGCCTGCTGTTCATGTGTGACAGCAAGACTTAGCTGTACAGAGATGACAAAGGACTAATAAAACTGTAATATGAAGATAAAAAAAGAAGCTAAAAGAATCTTCATGTAGCCTACAGACCTTTCTTTTGAAAAATTTATTTTTAAAAGAAATCCTATTAGATGATGCATTTCAGGATTTTAACATGTCTTCTTTTGTATTTGTAAAAACAGTCTTCTCTTGGTCTGGAGCGAGATTATTTAATCACTGCCTCAAACTTGCAATAAAAATACTGATTACCAAGTGTCATATCAAAATGATAAATTGAAATTGCTGCTTTATTCACAAACCTGGGGTTTTTTTCTCACAATACCAATGACTACTTACAAGTTTCAGTGTTTGATAGAGATGATTTATTTGAGAAAAAAAATATTAAAAAATTTGATAGTAGCAGCTTGATAATCAGGAACATCTACATACACTCCTCAGACTGTAGGTCAGAAAGTAGTGGTATAAAAAGAGATTTTAATTTCAATCTTCCAAGAGTTGTCATGTTTTTGAAAGTGATGATTCATTACTTGTATGTAATAAGCTTATCTCAGGACTAGCAGATACAGAAGGATTTGTGGTTTGTACATCTAATTTAGAGACAAAATTAGAAACTCATCTTGTACAGTTTGCAGGGAGGAACTGCAGAACCTCCTAACTCCTGCCCATTTGTATTTGATTATACACACACACACACACATTATAATAAGGCAGCTCATAAATCTTACCTGAGTCTGCTTCATTGCCCGTTCCATCCTGCGAGTACTTCCTTTCTCCAGTTTGGTCCGAAGGAGTAATGCTGATGTCTGAATGGCCCAGAACTTTGGCTGGGAGAGCAAGCACTGCAGAGAAAAAGAACATTTTGTCATTACTTCACTTCTGAAGACAACGAAGTTTTTAACAGTGGTCTCAAGCATGAATGCTGCTTCCTAGTCTTAAAGTCAAATATGTGGTTGCAGGATTTATTTGATGAACTGAGGGCTGTACAAATTACCATAATCTATTTTCAACAAGAAAAGTGGCCTTCAAAACCACTTTGTCCGTCTCAGCTATGCAGTGCCATGTTTACATGTACCCACATGGTGCGTAGACCAAACTGCCCAAATTAAAATGGCTACACAGAATCAAAGGAAAACAAAGAATTTGATCCTGGGCTGACTGGCTCAGCCTTCTCCACACCTGCATACTGGGTAGTTGTGGACAGCAGCAGGGACCCTACTTCTCAAGGCTGAACAAATCCAGTTCTCTCTTGGTCTTTTGCCACATGCAAGGTGCCCTGATGCCCACGTTAACAGCATTTCCACATGAAAAATGTTGAATTTGCTAAGAATCTGAGGAATATTAATTAATCTAGAACTTGCCATGACTTGAAAATAGCAGGAAAAATTTTTTACTTCAGTAGATGTATAGGGAATATGGAATAATCTATGTAAGCAGCTTTCCTAAAATAATTTAAAGTTATCATTTGGAACATGCTGCACTGATGCCAGGAACATAGTGCCCATCTCCAACCACTGATTTTCAGGAAAGTCCAGTAGAAGACATGCAGCCAAAACAATTTTGGTATCTCTTAATGATTTACAGACTGCCTGGACTCTTTCCAGTATGGTTTTAGACAGAATATACCATTTCTGAAAAGTGAGACAGCAGGAAAGCTTCCTTGCTAATTTTATTGACACTGAAAATACAATCCATCTTCTCTGAGAAAATATATTTGTCTATAGATATTTGCAGACTGGAGAAAAAGCCCCAGTAGTTTTATTCTTTCCTGTCAAAGATCTCCCAAAGCATTAAAAAGCATACTTTGCTCATGGTTTGTGTTTAATGCTTGACAAGTTTCTGTCATGTTGTAATCTGGTTTTGTTTTCTCTAGTGTTTTCAAAGGAAAGGAAGCAGAAAGAAACTATCTAAAAAAAAATTTCATCCAAACAAAACTACAATAGGAAGAGAGGCAACAGCAAATGAAAACATAAAGGAAGGCAGTGTGAATGCACTTACAGCCAAACACTTCAACAAATCCCACCCTTTGTGACCAAGAATCTCTGCACCAACTCTTTCCTGACTGCTACTCAGATTAAGAGGCACCCAAAGGCTTCTATACTGCCCTCTACATTCTGAGGACCTGGAATTAATTAAGGGAACACAATCTAAATGTTCCCTATTCCATAGACTTTCAAGTGCCCTTTTACAAAGCATCTGTAATCACTAAATCTGTTAACTAATATATGTCCTAGTTCTGACAGCTCATCTCTCCTGTTTCGTTAAACTTCAGTCAAATATCTATTTTTGTTTGGTCTTAAGACAAACACAAGCAAGGCATTCCTAGCACAGGACATTGGAGTCCAAATTTATTTTTTAGCAGCCATACCAGGTAGCTGCCAAATCAAACACCTAAAGGAGCTGCTAGGGCAAACCTTTGAACAATTCTTACATTACCTAAAAAGCTTATTTTGTGGAAAAGGTTACCCTTTCCCCCATTTTCTCCACTATTAGTATTCTCTCATACTATTTAATTTTTTTCTTGAAGGGTTTTTTTCCTGTTTACCTGGTGGTACATACTAGTATTTATATTACAAAAGAACAACGATAACAAAAAGCCTTGGGTAATAACGCTCCTAAAGACATTTTCAGGTCCAATTACTGCCCCTGTCCAGCAGCAGAGTCCTTGTTCTCTCACTGGTTCCCCTTAGCAAGTGGCCCAAAGAGGGCAGAGCACAAAGCTTGTGTCCACACCATCCAGCTCTGCAGGAGAACCGGCAGCCCGCGAGAGCCCCTCCTCTGTCTCTGTGTGCACCTCCCACACCACCGCCTAAGCAGCGATTCAAGCGAGCAAGCTGCATGAGCTGTGTAAAAAGTCACCTAGGGAGGGAGCGAGGCAATCCAAAGAGAAACAGGGTGGAAGACAAGCAGGTAATTACATTTCACTCCTCTGCAGGAATAATGACAAGTTGTATTTTGAATAACAATCCTGGTTTTTAAAGGCATTAATGAAACAAAATGAAAGGTATACCTGTTGTAAAATTACAGAAGAAAAATTTAAATTTTCCAACAGTTTTATTGCTACAAAAAAGCACTGCAACTGCACAAGACAATGAGAAGCAGACCTAGTTTTTATTTAAGAAGCATATGTAATTTTATACTTGTACAGAGCTCACAATCCTGTGCCAGAATTCAAATGCTCACCTTTTCATTGCCTAATTATAATGTTTAAAGCACTACAGAAACAAAATAATACATGCATAAAGGGCACAATTGCTTATACTTAACAGCTGTAAAGAATAGTCTCAGAATATGTAACCATAACTACTAAGCAAGCTTTAATCTTATACCCAAAATGTCCAAATATTCCAGATAATAAATACTTTCTCATAAGATCCAAAGCTTTATATTTTCACCTGAAGCTAAATCTAGACTCTATTAATAGGACTATAGGTTACAATAAAACAACTGGGGAAATAAAAAACCAACTTAATCAAGATCATGCAGGTTTTGCGAACATACTTGGAAGTTCATTATACTGCAACAAAAGCAGCTAAGAATATTAACAAAATAATTCTGAAACAAAACCACTATTGAGAATCTTCACAAGTCATCTTTGTTCTTACTTTAGGGCAAGAACAATAAAATAAAGGAAAAGAGACACAGGAAGATTAGACAGAGTAAGCAGAAATGAAAGGAAATAAGGTTATGCAATATTTTCTGCACAGAATAGAATACTTTCACAAGGGAAAACTCATTTCTCCAATTCTTCCACACATTTTTTCCTACAAACAATATCATCCTCTCCCATCATATCAACATGTAAAAAAGGAGATGACCAAAATATTATACAAACCAGAACATTTAATTCAATATATCTTCCTTATATGATATTCAGATGAAACAAGATGATGCTGCAAGTCTTAACAAAGTAGTCCAATATTGTACAACACTTACAGTATCCCCTTAACTTTTTAAGAACAAAAGGCAAGTTTCATTCTTGGAACAAAACTTCTTCTCCAGTCAACCCGTTCCAGATTGCTCAAGGAAGTTATTGATGCCCTGTCCCTGGATGTATTCAGGGCCAGGTTGGAAGAGGCTTTGAGCAACCCGGTCTAGTGGAAGGTGTCCCTGCCCATGGCTGAGCAGTTGGAACAAGACAGCCTTTAAGGTCCCTATCAACCCAAACCATCCTATGATTCCAAGTAACACCTGAATTGTGAGATAGGTGCACCATGGTAATGACACCCAGATCAAACTCAGCCACAGATTTCTGTCAAACCCAAAAGTCAGCTACCATTAATGAATGATTCAGCCTCATTATTCAGAACTTAACCTAAGTGTGAAACACTCCTTGATCACTCTTACAGCTTTCTGTCAGGGAAACAGAGAAAGAATTGTATCAGTTGGTCATGATTTATAGAAGGTATAGATTGGTCAGAGCAACTCTTCTACCCTTCTCCATCTACTGTTTTAAAAAGTTGGAGCTCCTACAGGAATGCTTCCCGACATTGATGTCAGGAAGACCTTACTTAGGCTTATTAGACGTGCTAGAAAACCTGGAACAGGTAAAGATGATTATTGTTACCTGCAGCTCTAAATAATTTTAATGTTTTCTTATTTTTCCTTATGATAAATCTAGGCAGCAAGCCTATTCTTTTACTTCTGAAGCTTGCTCACTGATAAACTATCAGTAGTCTAGCAAAGTACTATGACTGCTATAATGGAGTTATCATCTGAAAATGGACTTGCAAACTGAGCAATTTTAATTGCAACCAATTGTGGAATTCCCAAGAATTTGTACATCAGTCCATCAGCAAACCAAAAACACTCTGCTTATTGGCCAAATTGCCAGGATGTGGTGAAATTACTTAACTGAAGTCACAGGCATGAGACACCCTGAGGATTGCTCTGTTCCTTCCAAAGACATGACCCTTAGTTTAGATTTGGCTCAGGTTATTTGCTAACATATTTTAAGTTACGAACAAGTACAAAACACTGGGGGAGACTTAGAGAAAAAATGAAAAAATATTCTTCTTTAGTTCCCTTATATTGTCCATTTCAGTTAACACACTTCAGGAGCTTTGTTGTTTGCTTTTCCAAAAAACCACATGTTAAGATTTCCAAATTACTCGTGTGGATTACTTCATGTCTACTTATCAGTAGTCTTGCTTCACATAACCACGTATATCTTTATTTGATTATTTTCAGTAATTCATTCAGACAATTAACATGAAACCCTTATTTCTTCAGCACATCCGAAGGCAAAATGGCAACCTTATAACCCATTCTTTGTAAAATGAGGCAATACCGTGGCTTCTTTTCCACATTCTATATCCTGCAGAATAGTCAGGTGAGTACATAAAAAACCCACCAGCTGGAGACGTATGACTGAGGCATGAACAGGGAAAAGGTGCATTTGCACAGTATATATATCTGTTAATCTCTGGTGAAGGACTTTATTACTGAAAGCTAACTTAGAAGTACTTAATTTGTTTTTATGTACACAGCAAAGAATTCATTGACATAAAAACTTCTGTGGAATTCAGTCCTAAGAACAAGAAGAGAGAATCAGTATGATACTAGGGGAGAATTTGTTTTTCACATGTTATCCTCATCCAAATAATCTTTCAACATTTCTGTGTAAGTAATGCAAGCTTTTCTTCTAAAAAGTCACGTTCAAATGACATTTATTTAATTGGAATTTTTTTTTTTAATTTGTTCTGGCACTAAACTAGTGACCAAAAAATCCAAGTGAAATAAAATTAAAAATAATCAAACCTGAAGGATGCCACATTATTGTGGAAAAACTTCCTTACATTAAATCTACATATTTTCAACAGAATAGTATTTCATAAAATATACTCCTTGCATTTATGGAAAAAAGTATGTACAGAAAACTCTGCCCTGGAAAGTAGCTACATGAACTTTATGAAACTATTTTTAATTGCCTAAGAAAGATTAACGCAATCCAAGGTCCAGAAGGAAACAAAAATCATAGAAACTTTGAAAAAAGTCCTTAAAATATTAACTCCTCTACTAATCAAGCTCAAACACAGATGATTTGCAGTAGTATTGGCAGCATCTGGTTGAAATAGGATTTGTAACTTTAAACAATAATTCTGTTAGAACCCCACAAGGTAAAATAAAGTACATTTGTGACTAAGTGGTTTCCAATACCAGTGCACTTTTTATGTTTTAGTGAAAAGCACAAGTATCAAGAGGGCAAGAAAAATACTAAATTTCTAGTTGTAATTAAGCAGCAGAACCATGGCTTGGCAACAAAACAAGCCAGTCAGTATGACCACTTTTGGCTTTTCTGCTTAGTGTAGGAACACGTAAAAATTTCCTGTTTGCTCAAACTGATCAAGCAGCTTTGTTCAAATCAAGTATACATACCTATCCTGCTGTACATGCCCATCCCAAAGATTTTAAAATAAATAGGAATCATAAGAAGATTTGATTATATAGCATCACTAACAAACGTATGACACTGAGGTTTCACAGAGCTTAAATTCATCCTAGCAGTGTTTTTATTCTTATGACAACACTCAACCAATCCTTCAGTGACCACAAACTAAGAGGAAACTATAATAACTATGCATATACACAAACCCTCAAGTAAATAAACAACTAAAATTCATTACTGTTTTCTAAATAGGCACATTTAACTGGACAAGAAGTAGTGTTGGATGCTTAAGCTGATTTCATGTATGTGTCAAAGGATTGTTTTTAAGCACAGAATGGTGTTTTACTAGTGAATATAAATATTTTAATGCAAAAAACTGCTTAGCAACCAGCTAAAGGAATTATTGTCTCCTTGTATCAATATTTAAATTAAAAGTTTCTGGTTTGCAATTATCACAGTACATATGCACTTTATACTCAGAAATTAAATTTCCGATAGATCTAAAAATGCATTCAGAATTGCAGGACATTGAATAATAATTACAATGAAAAGTTTTTTGTCTTTGATACACCGCTATCTTTAGTTACATGCTACCCCCAAGACTTTCCTGTTATGTGCAGTGATAAATATTGTATGTAAACCTCTATATGTATTTTTATGTAATTGCATTGAGATGGAACCCTTAAACTAAAATGTGTATCTGTAAATACCCATCTGATTCATCCCAAAGACTTATTTACGTTTTTCATACTAAAAGGGGAGATCCTCCAGTGTCATCATTTTATTGAAATTGAATAATCTGAAGTTCAGACAGAAACAACTCCATTATTCTATACTTAAATATATATAAATATATAAGAAATACTTTTCGTTTCTCTGAGAGTATCACCTTAACACATGACAACTTCACTTTAGGTTCAAAATTCAAATATAATCTGACAGACAATAAAGATTTCCTCTTGGACAGGAGGAAATTGGAAGAGGTAGCAACAAAACACAACACATTGAATTCAAGCCTACTGACTTTACTGCTTCTCCTCATGGAATCCACAGTGCAATCCCTGATTTGTATAAAACATCACAAGTACATGACAGCTCTAAACAAACAACAGTGGTTAACTTGGGAACAAACACATAGGATGATGAAGCAAATTATTTCAAACCATCCTCTCTCTTCAGCTTCTGCCATCCATAATCACTGGCACTGCAGACAACATTCCCAAATAATAATTTTGGAATCTGCACCACTGCACAGGATGGTAATTTGAGCAACTATAAATTCCTCATCTTCCTAAGTATTATGGATAAGAAATATTTGATTGCATGTGTATTTGGTATCACATACTAACGTGAAAAAAACAAATTTGTGGCATCTGTTAATTTGCTTGACAGCAAACCTTCAGATAAATAATTTCTAGAAACATTAGGATTGCTTTAGGCACAAGCAATTAGACTGTATATTCATCAGTCTCATTTTATTAGCTATGAACACCTTCATATTTTCTACAGCCCAACAAGAAAAAAATTACATTAGGATTTCACTTCAGGTGATTCTTGTTTCAATCTGACAAATTCTAACCCTGTTTGGCATAATTATGTCCTTGAAGAGCAACACAAACAAGATATAGGACACAAAAAAGGACAATAATATTTTTATACCTTAAGAATGCAAGGCTTCCATAAATACTATGACAGTGGATATGTTCAGTGGCAAGCAGAAAGGGAGAGAAGAAAAGGTAGTCTAATTTATGCAGAAAATCTAGTTCCTAGCACGGACTAGTCAACAGACTTTGCAGGTTAGTTTTTGGATTTTTTTTTTTCCATTTAAAAAAAGAAATCTAAATGGAAGAAATATTCACACCAGTGTGTACTGTACTCCTTTTGTACTACATCCTTCCTCCTAAAGGTCAAAAGAATTGCTCAGGTATCAAAGAAACATCAAAGGCCCTGGTGGTATGTTTTAACTATCAAAACCTGTGCTGTATATTCCTTGACACATCTGTTCAATTTCATACTTTCACTAAACATGAAAACCTGTCCTACACTTCCAATCATTCTAACAGAGTTTGGACCAGAAAAAAATCAAAATATTATCAACTAATCGTGCAAATTAGATGCATATATACATCAACATATGAGCAACCAACTTCAAAATTTCTGGTTTTTTCTGTGAAACGGACAGTAATTTTAGGTAGCAATCAAAAGCATCTTTTTCCATATGACTTTGACAACTATAACTTAAAAACCAACAATATGCCACATCTTTGGAGTTACAGATTACTGATTTAACAGTCTGAGGGCAAAACTAGCAAGACAAGGATAATTTACATTTTTTTCTTTGCAAACGCGACAACTTGCATTATACACTTCAAATTAATTACATTTCCATTATATTTTCATTTGTAAGGCATTATTCCAAGTCCTGTGTTAGTGTTTCTTTTTCAGTGTTGCATGAGGAAAATGTGTTATTACTTGGTTAGGTCTGAAATACTTTCTTGCCTAACAGCATCTAATATAAATTCTACATGGCACCTTTAGAGCATTGTGCCAAGACCTTTGCACTGTAATAGCAAAACAAAAAATAAAACAATGCTTGAGCCTGTACGAAGTGCATTAGCAGAAGTTCTGTATTTTTGTTTATTAGGTCTCTCAGTGTTTCAGTGAGTTGTTACATCAGGACAGCATGCTACAGAGTCAATCATGTGATCACCTCTGGGTTTTTTTAAGGCATCTTCAAGTTACCATGATTTATAAAACTGTCTGACAGACAGTTAGCTAAACCAGAGAGACAGGCAGAAATCCTGAAAGCATTAAAGTGACAGAGGAGATGATTTACTTTCCTGCACTGGCTGAGACATCAGCATTTGCATGGTGTCATTTTCCAGTAATGCTTTAATATTCCATATATTTCAGTAGGTTTAGACCACACATTCAGCATACTTTTCCCAAAACCTAAAGCTATTCACTCAACTATATGACAAGGGTTTATTTTGGTCTATAAAACTAATCCTGGGACTGTTGAACTAAAATAGCTTTTCACCACAACAGGTGTTAGCTGATCATTAGCAGAGCTGGGCTTAAAGCTCTTAACCACAGCCATTAGAAATACCTCTTGGTGTTAAAAAGTCAAGAGCAAGGCCAAAACACCATCAGTGATCTGCACAAGGGACTAGTTTAATTAGAATGGCATTTTTAAAATTCATTTTGTCTAGTCTTGTCTGGTAGCTTCAGCACTCAAATTATAACATTACATCATGGTAAATACAGAGTACCTTTTGTTGACTTTGACTATTAAAACAAGAAGACACTATCTGATTTTTTATTCTTTTCTTGCATTGCTATATGTGTCAATGTGCTTGAGATTTTTCCATATACGTAATTTCAGACGCTTGGCTAATTTAATGGATTTGGAGTAAAATATTAATTATGAGTGCTTTAAAACAAAACATGTGTGTACACACACACATACTGGTTACTTTTTTCAGTTTTCTTATTGTCCATACACACTTCATAAGGCAAAATGTTAGAAACCTTTTAGGTAAACAGTTACTCATTTACACTGATCTAGAAATGAATGCTAAACTCAATAGAGCGGCAATTATATCACACTTACCAAAAGGCAATTTAATGTTCTCAAGTGTCTCATTTAATCTTAGTCTGCAAGTGACTGACTCTCTCTGAAATTCATCATATCTGGAATTTATCACATCTGAAGGTACATTAAATACAATATAAGAGTTATTTTGTAGCTGGCTCAATCAATTCAGAAGTTCGAAGGAAAGACTGGAAAAAATTTTCTTCTCAGAAGACTTAAAAACAATCCCAATACATGAAGGCTAACATAATTTCCCTTCAACTGGATTTTCCACAGCTTTTTCTACCCCACTCAAATAGTGTTCTGTAGTAAATGGGTAGGTCTTGATAACACCCACCCACAGGTATCCTCATATTCTAAATATATATTCTAAATATATGATTCTACATATATTTCCCCTCCATGGCACTCATTTTAAGCAGTAACTCTTACTCCGATATCTACCTTGCAAAGGGACAATTCTTGCTTCTAGGCAATTATGTATGCTAGATCAGCTTGGAAACTGTGCTGGCTATCGTGCCACTTCTCTAATACCTATAATTTCAAGTAATAATAAAAACAATCAGGCAGGAAAGCTTAGAAGCTAGTTCTATTATCTGCTCAAAGATACTTGTTACTATCCTTATTAGAAATAGCAAGTCACTTCATTCTCTTTCTTTAGCCACCTCTTCTACCTCCCCTTAAAAGGAAGCAATTGTGGTTGGAAAAACCCAACAGAGTCTCCTCTCAGCAACAGATCAACACTGCTTCATATTCACCAGCCACCTTTTCCTTTGTTGTCAATACTCAAACTCAGCACAGTCAGCTGACAATACAATTGAAAGTCTTGATGGGGAAAAGGATAACTTCCCAAAAGAAAATATCCTCAGACTTCACAGCTTCTTAGTTTCATTTTTTTTCTTTAGCAAAGGAAACATAGGCAATATTCAGGTAAAATGAGGCTGCCTTACTCCCAGTCTCAGCTCTTCTAAGTAACATTTGTCAGGAGAATATCCAACTTATCTTTCCATTTTCCATCACCATCTCATTTGAAACCTGAATAATCTTTAGTCCATTTTGCCTCTTCAGTGAATTTTATTTTTGAAGAAATGGAGCAAAAAGAATCATGCAAAAGGTCTATATGTGCTGCTTTTACTAACTGATCTAAATACGTTGTTCCATGAAAGGCTGCATCTTCATTTTTCCCTCCTTCTGCTTCCATATACACATTCTCACATGCAGAATACCAACCAAAACAACTCAGTCTCCTTCTCCCCAACTACACTTTTCAGCAGTACGAAGTGAAATGGTTAAGCACTGTTAGAACAAGGTTCATATCCAAACATATGTTCCCTCTTCCTGTAATAGTCTTAACATCTTCTGAATTCACATCAAGAAGTTCTTCAGCTTTTAAGTTGGATGCTCCTAAGTTTTCTCTTGATGAAAAATCTGCCTCATGCCATAAACCCTGCAACTCAGAAACACCAAAATATTGTGTGTATTAAAAAAATTAAATGAAAGGGGGGGTCCTTTGATGTGGACATAGGAATACTGGAAACAGATCTCTAGTGAGAAGCAGAAGAAACACAAGCACCTGATGATTGTCTTTTCAGCTAGCTCTAAATGTAGTTCTGCAGATAAAACTGAAATCACAGCCCAGGGTCCCCCACAGGATAAAATTCACAGGAAAAAAGGTCAAAGAAAACTAGAGCACTAGAGAAATCTTCCCTTTCAAAAGAAGTTTTATATGTTCCACAAAAAGAGCTGTGCAAGAGGAGTATGAAGATTTACGCTTACTGGAGAATTTTCAGTGGAAACGAAAGATTCAAAGAAAGCTTTGCATGGATTTTAATGTAACAAACACAAAAAAGCAAGCTCATATTAGCCTGCATGGAACAAAAATGTAATAAAAAGTACGGAGACTTATAGTGAGTTGTAAACATGATTCTTTGCTTCTGTATAACAGTCTGTGACTTAGCTTGCATGCATACGGGCATGTAACTTGCAGAGAAAGCTATGGAAGAAACAAATATCACAAATTAACATAGTTTTAGACACAATGAAAAAATAAACTTGGATCAGGTTTGGCTGGGAAAATGTTATAATACTTTTCTCCCCATAGGATTTTCTACTTTCTAATAACAGTACAAAGATATTATCAATCAAATTAGTTCAATTCTACTTATACAACCAAATTGCAGATGTATCCTGGATGTCCAGAATCATATAAGTTTTCTTCCACATTAACAGGCATTGGTGGGCTGATATTTAGCAGGTTTTTAAGAGTTTGATGCTCTCTTATGACTCTAAGTGGTATACATATTGTATCCTCATGTAAGATTTAAAAGAATATCTTTTTATGCTGTTGCCTAATCCGTTTTTTGGGTTGTATTTTGGATTGCTTTTTTCTTTTCATTTTAAGAGACTGCTTAAGTTCAGAAGTGAGCTTTCCTTGGAGATTCTCAATTTTTTTTAGAAGGAAGAAACTAGAGAAAAGGAAATTTCAAGAAAAAAAAGAAGATACTGTTTTATTTAAAGGAATCAGCTTTCAAGGACTACTGAAGGGTAAACCACATAAGATATGGCTCCTATTTTCACTTAGAATGGAGCCCAGCCATATGACTGACACTTGTTCTGTTGTGCCAAACACATCACTTATTCTGTGTTATGCTGAAAACAACTTCAGCCAGATTTGACTGTAGTAGCATTGTTTTTTTCAGGTCTGTGGTTTGGACTTACTCCTGAAACAGCATAAGTACAGACTTCCACACCACATCACAGTACTGCCTTCATTTCCTAAGGCCCAATCTCAACAGCAATAAATCACGATTTTGGGTACAAAAGACTAGACTTTAACTCTTTGGTACCAATGATAAGGATTTCCCTAGTTATTAAACAACAGCAAATTTCTCATTTTAACTGCTCAGCCTCTGGAATTCCACCATCTGTGCCAAGATTCTCAACACATCATGTGATTTTGAGGTTATAACCTGAAAACCAGAACAGCACCTTTTTTTTTTTCTCCTCTGCACAGTGAAACAGTGAATCTGGTTTGACAACGGCTGGATATCATATATTAAAAATAGATAATTTCAGGACTGTATGCAATGGTACACACTGAGGACTTGCAATCTATTTAGTCTCAAGACAAACAAAGCAAATGACTGAAAAAAATGCTGAAACTTAGAAAAGCTGTGTCAATGGAGGATATTTTCTAACTTGTTGGAATTGGCCATGTGGGAGAAGAAATATGTCCTACTCCCCTTGCAAACTACCACAGCAGGCTCTTAAATCCTCTGCCCTTCATGCTCTACCCCCCTTCAGCACTGCCTCTCCTCTGACAAAGTGCATTTTTGGAACAGACAGTGCTATAGGTTAACTCATCCTCTGCTGATAGAAATTTATTCTTCAGGGAGACAGTTATGACTTTTAATGTTTCCATTTGTTACTGCTGCCTGTGGCTACAGACAAAACCCAAGACTTTCTTTGAATTGGTCAATTTTTAATTTTTTTTTTTTTTTCAAGTAGTAGTTCTTACTCAGCAAAATCCAGGTAAAACTACACATTAAGATTCCCATTTGCTTTTTTTCTGCTTTGCTTGTTTGAAGTTTTCAGGGCAAACTCACTGCTTTCAAAACTCTGGATCATTGGAAATGACAGATCCTGACTGACAGATCCTGCATCCTTATGCAACTGACCCAGGGTGGTGGGATTAGTCTGTTCTGCCTGCCTACTTGCATCTATGAGCTCACCACTATGTTTTTTTCCCATACATTGCCAGTGATATTTCCTGTTTATTTGGTCTATCAACAGCCTCTGGAAGAATGTTGCTTTATATACCATTGTTATTTGATGCCACACAGACTTGTACTCTGACAGCAACTATTATCTTTAATTCTACAATGACAACCTCAGGACAAATATCCATTTACAATAATTAACCTTAAAATACCTTAACTGAGAATCATTTGCAGGAAGATAATATAGGGTAGCAAAAATACTCGTTCTCAGACAGATTTGGAGTACAACCGTAAAAATTACCCAAAACAATGAAGCCTTAAAAGTTCCCTTCACAGCTTCACTAAAAGGCAACAAATTATCTTGGAAGGAACCAATTTAAATGTTTTCATAATTTCTTAAGTTTAACATTAGTCAATGGCATGAGAAAAATAACAGTTGCATACAGATTTACATTGTAAAACGCACATATTCCATTTATGAAGCCACCCTATAATGGTATTAATTAGTAAAAATCAGCTACCACATTTTTTTTTTCTCTAACAGGAACAGTCAAAAAAAAATCAGGAATAATTACATGCCTAGACCACTGATTTATAGTAAGGCTGCCACTGACTTTATTATTCATTTATGTCAGAACAAATTACAGAATTTCTATAAAAGACCCTCCCAACCTTTAGTCTGTAAGAACAGCTGTCTGTAGAACAGTGAGACACAGCAAAAGAAAAAAACCACACAATGCCAGGCAGGGCTCTACAGGAAGTGCCTCTACCTGGTTTCCCCCCATTTTGAATGCCAGCATCCACCACAGGAATTCTGCCTACAATGGTCTCCATGGTACAGCAGCCTACATACTGCAATACTTGGTGTTCTCAAGTAATGCAATGTGATAATGCAAGGGGCATGCCTCACTTACTGCTTGGTGGGCTAAGGGGCTAGGAGATGGCTGGAGTTTGACAACTTCAGTGAAACTTCTAGGATGGCCTCAACAGTTTCCCTAGAAAGAGCATATTAGCAAGTCTCAATGCCCATTAAAAGATACTCGATTTCTGATTTCATTCAGTTCCTTCCTGACTTCACCAGCTGAAATATTTCATCTCTTTAAAGAGCTACTGCTCTCACATGCAAGAGCATCAAGCTGCTGGAGGCCACCAGCACCCTGGTTTTAAACCTTATGTGCAAGAGTTTAGTGTCCAGGAGCAAATCAAAGCTGCCACCTTCCTTTCAGAGACTGAAGACACAATAGTCCTGAAAGAAGACTAACACCTTAAGCAGCAACCAAAAGTGAGGAAAGAATGGAATAAAAAGTCACCAATACATTAGCAAGAAAGGAATTAGGGAAGATGAGAGCAGGAGTGAAAGATAAACAGGACGCAAGCGCTGACAAAGAAGGGCTGAGAGGAATATGGCATGAATGAGTAAACAAAAAGGGAAGCTGACAAAAGCACTAGTGACTAATACTAGTGGCAGGGGGAAGAGTGAGAAACTGCTGGAAAGCACAAAAGAAAATCCTGTCTTGGTAGGCAAAAGAGAATAACTTTCCTAACTCTGACAGAGTCGTGTAAAGAGAAGCTATAATATAAATACATTTATTCAAGACAAATGGCAATGTCTGGGATGTGCTTTGACTTGAAAGAAGTTAGAAGCATGAGCTGTAATGGATTAAGATTCAAACATAACAGACTAGCATTTGATCAGTTGTATGATGCACAGGAATGACAGCAGTTATTACAATCACTACAAAATTTGGATGAAGAATCATAGAATGGGTTGGGTCAGCAGTGACTCTTAAAGGCCATCTAGTCCAATCTCCCTGCAATGATCAGGGATATCTTCAACTAGACCATGTTGGCCACAGCCTCATTCAATCTGACCTTGAATGGTTCCAGGGATGGGGCATCTACCACATCTCTGGACAACTTGTTCCAGTGCTTCACAACCATCTCAACAAAAAATCTCCACTTTGTATCTAGTCTGAAAAAGCTACATGACATTTTACTTTGGCAAACAAAAGAGGCAATCTTTTTAGTTATGTACCCCTATGGTTTGCATCTTCTCAGCTTTATTAGAGCTACAACATACAGAAAGAGACATTTGCCTACTATAGATAAGGAAAAGACATAATATACAGACACAAAGACACACACTGCAGTTCCGGCACAATAAGCTGTAAGATGAGAACTGTGTCCATACCCCAGCTACTAAATGTCCTGCGTGCTTTTGACTCTCACTACTAAGAGTTTCAGACCATGCAAGCTGTTCAAAATAAAAAAACTTTTCTAAACATATTTCATTCCTTTATTCCAAAACTGTAAAGCTTTGACAGATATGTATTAAACTAAAAAGCAAAGAAAACATCATTTCTAGCAAACAATAAAAAATCAAATTAGGTACAATACCCAATACATATGCTTTCCCTCTCCTAGTGTTGCAATGATGAAATCAAACATCCAATCTTACAGCAAAGAAAAATCTTTCACGGTCTATTTATAGAAATCTGTGAAAAGTATCTTCTCTCTCATCTTCTGTCTAGACTAGACAGAATTCATCAGAGAACGTGTTGGCCAACATATTCTGACAAATGTACTTAAGAAAATCTAGCTGACACAAGACATGAAGTCTTTCAAGAAAAAAAAAAAGCCCAAGCTCCAATTTAATTAATGCAAGACATGCTTAAGGATAATACAGACAAGACAGCAAAATCTCAAATATGTCAAAATATATCAACTAATACCTAGTGATGATTTTTGTTTCAGTTCAGAAAAGGCCTCAAATCTCAGCTTCCCAGAGAGAAAAACATGAAATAACGTAAATATTTTAAAATATTTTTGCAAATTGAAACATGCAGAATATGATGCTTTTAAACATTTTATTGGCCTTTATTTGAATAGTCTTCATAACTAACAGCCCTACTTGCTATGATTAATGCAGCCAATCCAAACATGTCAAAAGTATTTATGTTATACCATATTATCTTATATGCTATATGCTAGGCATATAAATTATACCAGAAAAAAAATCTGAAATTTCTCACAGTAATCATGAGACTCATTTATGATCACACATTGCTTGAACAGTGCACTAAATGAACTGGCATTGGTTCTATTTCCTGATGCAATGGGCTAACCTTCATGAACAGAATATGAACCTCTCTTATTCATGTATTTGTATAACTGGAAATTACTTTTCATAACAGTCACAAACACTTCATGTGAATTACCTTATGAAGTTTTCTTGCATATTTGATGCTACAAATAGGTACTAAAAATAACACCTTGCTTTATTGGCCAGTAAATTATACCAGTAAAAAAATCTATTTCTGGAAAAAAAAAAACCAAACAGCTGAGCAATGGGGTTCTGCTGGCAAGAATAAAAGCTTCCCCCCTTTAGTCATATAATATGTGATCAGTACTTTAATTCAAGCATTCTATAAATACATGTAAAATAAATGTACACACATCTTCCATACAGATGTATTTAAATGTTTCACAAATTAATTTAATGTTAACATCTTACTTTCTGGACAACAGCATATTAAAATTCCATTTTTCTATTTACATGTGCTGCATCTGATAAAAAGAAAGGAAATACTGTGGAAATACCAGAATCAGAGCTGCTTAATCTTTGTCCTTCTGCAACATAGAGGACACTGTGTTTTTCCACAACATACTGAAGCCAACTAACTCCTCATAAAAGGGCAGGACAATGTACAAAACCATAACCAAGATCCCTGTTTAAAAGAACAGGGTTTACTCAATGAGGACAGCTAAGCAAGTAAAGGAGTATTTCCATGAATCTAACCTGTATGTATTTATTTGGAACGTTTTTCAAAAATAGTTACTCCAAATCTTTCTCAGCTACGTCTCCTTTCAAAAGTCCATGGTTCATAGACTTAGAACTTGATTAAACATTTTTTTCCTCAAAAATCTTGAATTGTCAATAAATGTACAAAAGAAAATACCAATTAGAAATCCTTTCCAGTAGCTTGGCTACCTAAAACTTCGAAAGGACAAAAGACCAAAGGAAAAAAAAAATTAAAGAAAGGAAGAATCATTGGAGCCATTTCAGTTTTTTTAATCCCTAATTTTGGGGGAATAGAAAAAGAAAGTCATGTAGAAATGGGGTAAGATAGATTTATTGCTTATCAAGTTCATATTATACTTTTCCCAAAGCAGCTAGAATAGAACAGCCATAACTGACATCCAAAAAAACCAAGAACAACAGGACAGAGACATTTTACTCATGAGAAATGAATCAGTATCAGATTTGTACATTTCAGACACCTTGGGAGAGAAGAAAAACCACATATTTCATGACTGCAATCAACAACTATGACATTGTAATCCAACTTATCCTAAGGTGTATTGTCAAAAAAATGATTACTTGTTCTATAGTTCATCTTTAATATAGACCATAAAGTTTGTTTGGTGTACTGATATGAAAAATGTTCTAATTCCAGCTGAAACACAGACATGATTTCATCAGAGAAAATTAAACTCAAGTTGCTTAGACACTAGTAAACTAGAATTCAACAACCTTTATTTTTCCAGATGCTATGAAACAAGCAAGTTTTGAGTAATATTTGAAGTATTGCGTTAGAAAGAAAAACAAATGAAGGGACAATATTTAGGTAGGTAGAGAAGATAGGGCAAGATATTATGATAGCTATATAAATTTTAAGAATAATTCTTCCTCATATATAGTAAAACAACAAAAAATTTACTTTGAAAAAAGGGAGTTTTGGATCTACTCCTTATTTAGTTCATCAGCGCCCTGTCCAGCCAAACAGATCCAGAATATAAACCACTAAAGAAAGTGACTGCTAGTACAGATAACACGTGAACTAATCACCATAACATCATCAAAAAGGGGTTACTAAGCATCAGACAGAATAGTGAGAGCATCTTATTTCCTTCAGATGATACCTCAGACAGCATTGTGTTGAATAAGGGGTTTAATTTCACCTTCTTGTTGCAATGAAATCTTTCTTGCTGAAGCAAATTATAATAGTTATAACTGGTGCAGGACATGAGAGGGGGAAGGGAAGCCTGGGACATGTCAACTGGCTGTCAGAGAGGCTGCTAGAAAAAATAAGTGAGCTGCTGATAGATAAAGAGGAAGGAGGAGGGGGAGAAGAAAGGCTGCTGTGGGAAAAAATGTTATTAGCTGTCATCAAATTTGCCTGCTTAACTTCTCAAATCCTTAGACAGGCAAAAAAATCTATCAATATTTAAACATGATTTTCATGTTCTTTTACCACTGCAGTTTCAGTGAGCCCACTAAAATCTACTTCTTGAGAAATTCTGTACAGATTATACAAAAGAGCACACTATGCTAGAAAGGAAAGGCTATCCCAAATTTCTTGCTCAGAAAGGCACACAATAAATCAGGAATCATCTCTTGCAAGATATGATGCAAGCAGAGCTGTGGATCCCATGGACTGAGGGAAGAATGCAGACCACAGAGGAGAACAAAGTTGAAAGGGATAAAAGTGTCAATTATGTTGAAATCTGATACTTTGTAAAGTAAACCAACTTCAGACAGACTGTTACTTAATCCCAGTTTTGGAATGGAATGCAAGCTTCACCCCTGCCCTGCAACACATGTACTACAGCACAAGGTTACTTTACCCTAAACTTCTAAACACACACAACAGCAGCAAACACAACTGACAACAGCAGGCCAGTCTCCTACCCACAAAACATCACAAACCCAAGAACCAGACACTTCGTGAATAAGCTTCCAAGAGATCCACTGGAGTCTTTGCACATGCAGCAGAAAGAGGCAGCTTCTCTTTTGCTATACTCAGTCTGATTTCCCAGCACTGTGTGATGGGCCAGAAGGCATACATGCGTTAAATTAGCAAGTCTTTAGATCCTGACATTCCTGCAAAATGATTCAGACTTTTGAATAAAAGTCTTTAGAAGAAAAAAAAAATGTAAGAAAAAAAGAATAGACTAGCTTTGAATTCATTTACTTAAAAAGTCTCACTAGTAACTAGCAGGGCTTTGCTGAGAGAAAGTCTTTACAGTGTTATAATCTTGTAACCAACAGAGGCTATTCAAAATGGGCAACACAGCTTAGAAAAGAAGTGAAAGAAACTTTTTATAAAGCCACAAAAGTTACAGCAGTAGAGACACATGGCACTCTTAATGAGCTTTTCAATACTCTTGCTGCTTATAAAACATAAAAAATCTGCAGCCATTTTCTCAGCAGAGAAAAATGCACTGCTCTTATTTAAGCTATATAAACAACTTCTCTTTAGAAACCAAATTGGCATGTTAGTTTTATAGAGTTTTGATAGGAAGGCTTAACATTAAAAATATCATACGTGTGATTTGATTGCTCCCTAGTTCCACATTAATATCACAAATGGCATAGAAAAGATGAGAAAAACAAAGCATTTCCATTTCCACCTTCCACTCCCTCCTCCCAAAGCCCCCTTCTACAGTGAAAAGCAGAAAAAGTATTCATATATGCATATTCATACACACACACTCAATAAAATGTGCATTGTAATTCTTCACTGTGATTTTCAAAGTTACCACGCATAATTAGCTTCTATTACACTCAATAAATGCCCACCACAGGAAAAAAAAAATATATCCAACCACTCTA
Organism: Lanius collurio; assembly: GCA_020086605.1. Lineage (NCBI taxonomy): Eukaryota > Metazoa > Chordata > Aves > Passeriformes > Laniidae > Lanius > Lanius collurio. The sequence goes on from JACBWW010000002.1 coordinate 24,617,216, forward strand.
AAATTCCTTAATAAACACAGTCTCTTATGGAATCAGTAGCTCAACACAGGGGAAAAACATTCCCATCTGGTTTGTCTTTGGAATACAGAGTATTCCTTAGATTTTGCAGACTCCTTCCACATTCTCCAAGTCCTTGATCAGACCTTGGTATCCCTCACAGCATTACTGGAATAATTTCAGAATGATATATTATTTTTGTTAGAAGATGGTAAATAACTTCAGTTTTGTAGTCCAAGCAAAATACAAGGTATTACACTGGGTTTTTTGCCTCTTTAAGAAAGATATCCTCACCTGTTCAAAGTGTCCACAGACCGAAGAATTCCTTTTCCCTCTTTCACCACTTAATAAAAAAAACAACTGTTCTACTCTCCATAAATCCTGTGAAGACTCAGAATTAAAAGAAGACAAAGCAACCAAATTTTCCATGGTCCCTTTTCTCTTCCTTCTCATCTTCCATGGATTCCAAAGGATACAAACATGGGGCTACGATGCAGGATGCAGAAAGCAAGGATTCTCCTTCACAGTTTCTGCTTACTTTCTCTTCTCAGTCCCCTACAGGTTAGTACTGTTGCTGCCACTCAATGTCCCTTGATCATAAAACACTAATAAAGGAAAAAAAGTAATATTCTCCCACAGTGGGCTAAGTGTTCATCACATTTACCACAAAAACCATTTCTCCTGGACTGTTCAATGGCTTTGACAGATGGAATGGGTAATTTTAAGGACCAGATGCAGCTCATTAATCTTGGATATTTGTTGGAGTGTCATGTTAGACTATGAAACATTGAACTGTTTCCCCAGTATGTAAAATATAAGCTATAGCATAAGCTTTCTACAAAGCTCTAAGAACTTGTATTGCAGAGTCTAACCTTATTAGCCTTTTTAAAAAAAAAAAACATTTTTCTCTGTTGCAAGAGAAAAATGCAACACCATACAGTACTTAATGTTTTCCCTATATCTCTGCAAGAACTGTGTAATATTAAAATTATGACAGAAAGGAATATTTATTAGTTCTTAAACAGATGTTTCATGTGTTTGCAGTCTCCTGTTCTAAAACTTATGTTCACGTCACAAACATCTCTATAAAGCTTTAAGTGTATTTTTTTTTTTTTTAAATACCACATACACTTACATAGCACTGTTATTCATTTCATCTACTCTTTGGTATAATGTCTGAACTGTATTACCTATTTGAAATAATGCAAAAACCAATATTTAATGGAAATTATTTTAAGGCTTACTTTTGCTCATTTCCTAAAAGGATTTTTTTTCTAAAAAACGTATTTTGGCCACTGATTTATAGCTCAGTGAAGTACTTGTGTAATTCTAGAGGAAAACTGCTGACCAATATAAAATACAGCAGAACTTCACAACTGTATTTTTACATTGAAAACAATCCACTGAAATTAAAGAAGGTAAGGAAGCACATTAGGCATTGTAAAACTAACCTGGGGACCTGGGAGTAAACTAAGCTACAAAATCTCAATGTAAAAGCAGCACTGATTCAGTTCTTTGGTTTCTTGCATTGTCTAGTTCCTACATCCGATACAGAAAGCTCTGGGGGAAAGTTTTACCAAAAGGAAGAAACCAGTAATTTACCAGAGAAGCACTGAGTCTCATTACTGGGTTTACTGTCTCGCTTTCCCTCTCTTAAAAATGGCTTTTGAATGCAATTTTCAGTTAGGTAATCAGAAAGTTCACCAAATACCAACTGCATAACTGTGTCTCCAAAGAGGCTTTTGTGATATTTGATTTCTAAAAAAGTATCTTAGCTTTCTCAGGAGACCAAGTGCTTACCATAATAGAATTAATTTTTTAAAAATTAAAATTTTTTCCCTACACAATTACATATGAGAAAAATAACATTTAATCCCCCTTTTATTTTGTCTTTAGTCTTATGCTAAAATGTAGAATGCAAGCTACATTACTTCTCCTGTAAAGATACTGCAGCAACAATTGAACTATAAGCAGAAAAAAAAATCAAGTGCATCTAATTTCACTTACGGATTAACATCTTAAAAATTGAAATATTATGCTGATGGGTAAAGAGATTTGACTGTAATAGCTCAAAATTTAATTCCAAATTCTTGCTACAAAAGCTGCTATCCCAGCCACTGAAATTACATACACACCTCACAACACTGAAAGCAATTCTTAGTTACAAAAGAGAGTGCTTTTAGGACAATAGCAACTTTTCCCAAGTGACTTTAGTAAATGAAAAGGAGCAATCCTTTTGTCATTGACTGCAGTTGCCAAGCAGTAAATTAATAGTGTTATTTTTAGTATTATAAGCTATGTTAATAGATACAGATATCTCTTACAGATCCAGTAATTTTCAACTTTTAAAGATATAAAAGGGAGTTTAGAATGTCAGTTTTCCAAACTGCACCTAGTACAGGGCAGGACATTATCATCTATTTGAGTTCAAACTGATCATTCTCTCCCTCTCGTACTACCTAGATCTTTACTCTCTCTGCTCAAGAGAAACTGCATGTCACATGCATTTATTTTGCAGTGTCCAAAGCAGGAGGATCTCTTGATGATCCAAAGAATAATTAAAAATGCCTTGTAATTTTTCAAGTTTCCTAAGATAACTTGAAATGCCTTGCTTTTTTGAGGAAACAAGAATTTCAGCAGATATCAGATGAATGCATGACAACCATCTAACCAGCCTGCAGATTTAGGAATCCACGTGTAGGCTGAGAAGATGCCTGCTCACACACACACAGAGCAGTTTGAGGCTAAAGAAATTACTAGAGCAGCATTGATATAGTGCTCATTTGCCCACTGTTTTGGCAGTACTAAAACTTGGTAAATACCTTAAATACAAGTGATAACAGCTATGGTGCCATTTAATTTACTCACTAAATTAGTTCCTAGCAGACACTGTAGGAACTAAGCCTGTGTTAACATGGACACAACATTCCTACTGCCAGGGAGCAGTGATGGATTTGCCTCAGTGACTCAGATCTAAGACACAAAAGAACTCAGAGATTTCAGCATGAAATTCTGCAGTGACTATTCACAATTTTAGGCTCAGAGGCAAATAGCACAAAAGGTGCATTTATTGAAAAGAACTCATGTAATCTAATATCTGATTCCTAGTTTCAGCTTCGAGGATAGATCTGGGATGGTGTTACTACAATTCATACTTGTTATTCCTTGTGTCTTCGGAGCACAGGTCAAAATAATTCTAAGATTCAACTCTGTCCCTACATCCAATTAACCTGGAAACATTAAGCAAAAGTTTAAAGAACACTACTCTGATACCAAAAATTATTATTTACTCTAATGTTTAGACTACCAGCTACTTCTTTATGTCACTGTTGTTTAATGAATTTTGCATTACAGTGAGAGCTACATTCCTGTTCGTCTATTGCCATAGACCCTTCTTTTTTGCTTCTCTGAGCACAAAGTTCATAGGGAAGCCAATACAGATCTCTCACCTGTTTCTCTGGAGATCTAACCTGATAGTGGCTGCTGATATTACAAGTGTGAAGCAAGCCACAGCTGACTTAGCAGGTCTCTAAAAATATAAATAAATAAATAAATAGAGAAATAGATAAATAAATAAATGAAAACATAAGCTCCCCATAGTCACTGCAATAAAATAATTAAAGAGTAAGTTAATCAGCTGTCCTGTGATTTTTTTCCTGCCACTAGATGGCAGGAAAATGCAGGTTAATTTTCCCAACCTGATGAAGAATTCACCCAACAGATCACTTACATCTGATGTAAAAGGTAATATTATCTATCAAGCAATGTCAGATAAAGGATGACAGGAAGGCTGTTTATCTTTCTCCACTAGGGCACAAGGTACCTTGACTTCTTCTAATCTGCTGTAAAACTTTAAAAATGTTTAAGTGCTGGAAAACTCAAGTGTTAAAACAGTTAAACTCTACACCTACTTTCATTATTCTAGAAAGTCCACCTCGACAGAAGTAGGGTCAATTTTGTTAAAGATGTTCTATTATCGGACTATCACTCCATTTAATATTAAAATGACAGAATATATGGAGAACTTATCTCAAGATTCAAATATATAATGGCTGCTTTTCTACCCAAGAATGATGTGAACAGTAGTGGGTAGTGAGGAGACTGAAGCAAGGGCTATACAGAATAGTCCAGGGAGTTTGAAAATAAAATAAGAGAAGGACGATTCTGAGTTTTCACAGAAAATCCTATTTCTATAGCTTTATATATGGCTTTAACCTTATTTTAACAACAGAATTGCATGGTTTGTTTTGATGAAATTACATGCACAACTTGAAACTTCATACATTTGTATTAACATTACTTCCAGGGGAAAAATTGTACTCTAATAGTTTCACCATTTTTAAAAAAAAGTACATCAGTTTGGTGTCATTGCTATGGGCTTTTTCTATGTGTACATTTCCTTACTCTGTAGGTATTTATTATTTATGTAAATTTTTGTCCTTCTTTAATGGTCATCATTCTTTAATATTCTTATTGGATACTTCAGTGACTACAATAAGAAAGGAGAGTGGACAGTCTTATTTTTTCTACATTTCCACTGTTTCCTATTCTATATTCCTACCTTTTGGGAGACAAAAAAAAACCTAAGGCCATAAGAAAACTGTAGTTCAAAATGAAATACTTCAAAAATTATATAATGAGGAATTGTATCACTACAATCATTGTAGTAACAAAGAGAAAACCTACAAAACCCAAACTGTTTTACAGCAATTCACTCAGTTTCCTCATGCATTCCCTCCTACATGTACTGTATAGCAGAGGGACCTAAGCAAACATTACTTTTAAACCAACCTATTTTACATTTATCTAGTAAGATTAGGACTATCTTTTTTACAGATAGAACCTCCTTTTACAAAAAACTCTCAGCCAAACATTACCATAGTTAACCTTAGGTTACTGTTCCTAGTCTAGCTCAAGATTCTAGCTCAAGTGCAATCAAAGGGGGTTTTACTGAGATCCAAAAATGTACTTTTTCAGATGACACTACTACAGCAACACAGTCTTGGACTACAAGGTAGGAGAGCAAGCTGTCTTTACTGCACCCAAACTTAAGCCTAACATTGTGGAAAGTAAGCAAAAAGACAACATAATGGCAAGCCTTTCATCCTACACTCTCCCATCTAAACTGATGTTGAAAACCCCACAAAAGCAGAAGAGATCAAGGAAGAAGCAAGTTGTGTTTTGTCTTAAGTAAAAAAAAAATGACATAAAAAAATACTGAGAATTTTCAAAGCTTCATTTGAAGTAACAATTTGTTCTGTAGCAAACCAGCCACTGATTTGGGAAGAAACATGTATAAGCAGAACATCTGATACAGACTGAATAAATATGACAGTATAAAGCTGAAATTTCTTCAGAACTCCTCTTGAACATTGTTTAAAGAGAAGCACTTTTAACACTAGTGTCCCAAGAGGAGTTCGCCATAAAATTATATAGCTGCATATTACGCTATAATTCATATAGTCAGTAAAGCTTAAAAGCTTAAAAATTTTTGTATGTGTTTTGTGGTGAAATTTCCTGGTTAGTTTGACTGACAGATTACTGCTTGGTACTTAAATATTAAGTGAAAACATGTTTACTACAAATGCCAGGTAAGTTACTTACTGAAGTAAAAGCCAGAAGTTCCTCTTCAGTTAATTTGTGTATTGGATTGTTCTTTTGGAAGTCTATACTGTAAAGAGAAAAAAAATAAAACAATGTTGATTTCATTGTTAGAATTACATTATTCAGAACACATTTTTCAAACTTGCAGAAATCTAAGGGACATTGTGGAAATGACAAATGGGAGTATAGCATGTGCAGAAAATGACCTAGACCTAGAAAGTAACAGAAATAAAGAACCATTTAGAGGACCAAGATATTTTAAAGCACCTTTCCAATACCACTCTCAAGTGAAATGTCTTTAGTAATTTCACAAATCTTAAAAAGTTTAAATTCCATTGTTTGCGTTTACAGAGTTCTGAGTAAAAATCTTATAACTAATTGAATTAAGATTCTGCAAAGCAAAAAACTATGCTCAAGAAGCGCTGAAGGGTAATCTCAGACAAACACTCTCTTCCTAGTCACTCAAGACATATGATCACTGGAGTCCATCCCTCACTAACTAGCATTACCATGACCTTGAAGTACTCACAGGGGGAAAACCAGAAGAATACACAGAGGTGAGAATTAAAATTATTTTATTCAGAGTTGGATATGCTTACAGAGATAATAAAGAAATTATTGGCTTACAACTCTGTGTGGGTGCATGTTCTCCTTGGACAACAGCTCCCCAACACTTACAATCATACTACAAGAAATACCACCAAATTGCACAAAAACCAACAAAAGCTGTAATTCAGCCTCTCTGTTAAAACCAAAGATACCAAGTGAAAATGTATCCTAAACTGTACCACAGATGATGGATCACCACCAACCCCATTCAATGGCTATATACATAAGCCCAAATTTATCACAATAAATTCTGCAGCAGGCTTCATATTCTAGGCTAAAATAGCAAAGACACTTATTGTGATAATAGGTTACAGACTGAAATTACACTCTCTACATTACATAACTTACTTTGGAGACAAGATTTTGCCTCATTATTCATGCATGATTTTTTCTACTTAAATGCAAACAGACTACTCACAACAATTTCCAGAAGAAGGCTTGAGAGTCTTCCAGCTCTTCTTCCTGCACTACAAACCTCTAACTTCAGACAAATGGTTATGTAGTCTGTTCTCACTGACCTCCCATGATGGAGGTTCCATACACACTTCACACCATTTATGCTGATATTTCAGCAAGCTATATGGATGTGGCCATAGGACATAAAGAAAACTTTATTAACTATTTCTTCAGTACATTTTCCCTCACCTCCCTGCATTAAAAAAAAAAAAAAAAAAAAAAAACAACCTGCTATGCTGTTGGTGGACTGTACTGAAAGGTTCAGACAACATGGCTAGGAAAGAAATTCTGTATAAATATATATGTCACTGTTTCTTCCCTTCCTTGTGAAAATTTTCATGCAAACAGGAAAGTAATAAAGGATTTCACTGCTTCAGCTACTTTTCCCCATATCTAATGTCAGATGCTAGCAGAAAGACTTCTAGCTGGCTTGATGTAGTCAAGTCACTAAACACTAGTCACTAATACAAATGTGACTTCAGGTAAACAATAGCAAGTTTCTCTATGCAAAGGAGGTGGGAGACAACCAAAAAAAAAGATGAAAAAAAGGCAGCAAGAAAAGTTCAAGTATTATACCAACTCAACAGCAGTCAGGCAACCAGAATGCTAAATGACATGACCACAGCTTTTGAAAAGCACAGGTTAACCACAGGACAGCTAAATTTTGACAAAAGTGGAACTTATTTTCCATCATTCTAAAAAGATATTGATTCAGGAAGAAAGGATTAATCCTCTTCTTATTCTAGATCAATTTTTGTCACAGCTTTTTGAAGCACATAGATGCAGCTCTTCCAGATCAAAGCAGTGCTAAAATAGATCTCTGATTTCCATTTCTGCCACATCCATTTACAAAGCTTGAAGACAAATACGTACGGAAATGTAAGTCTTGAAAGATAGGAGAACAAGTAAATTGTTTTAATTATTTTCCATACTGAATCAAATCAAATTTAAAGCTACAATTTTAATCTGAATCTAGAATCAAATTGTACCTTGGTTTTAAGCATTTCTAATGACTGTGTTAGTTTTTGTCAGACTACTTTATGGAAATTTCATTTCTGTGACCTGTATCTGTTCTGGTCTCAAGGACTGGTTAACCTGGTTCATCCCAGAGAATTTCAGGAGTTGAAATCTGAGAGGAATTCAGGATCTACTGTGTAAGATCTATGATGAGTGGTCTTTTCATAACAATATGAAGTCACTAATCATCACATCATTCAATTTTGTAAGGCATTTTCTGTCCACTCTTGAATGATGTCTTAAGGAGTTTATTGAAATAAAAGAGGGAAAGAAAACAATGAGAAACAAACATTCTTTAGATAGATAAAACGGAACCTTGGAGTAAGATGTACTGTGCACCAGAAAAAAGTATTTTCTAGTAAATCAGAAGAAGCTAATTGTCAATAGATTACAATCAATTCTTAAATCTGATAATCAGGTCTACCTTGACAGCTTAATGGATAAAGTATCCAGCTTAACTAATGAGTTATACACTTTGGGACTCAGTGAGCCATATTTGAAACAGTACAATTAATGGCAAACAAAGTATCACTTTCTGGATTATGAGTACATACTTCTGTTTCAAGAACTGATTTTGAAAGCTGAAAAATGTTAAAGAACATTGCTAAAGCTATTAAAAATAAAACAGCTTATAGGAATTCTACAGCTAACTTATTAATTATTAAACAAAGTATTTACCCTCCAGAACTGCAGTCCTCATGTATGAAAAAAACCCACAGAATCTGCTATAGCCAAGGCTTGAGAAAAATGTTTTGCTTAAAAGCCAATGCTAAATGCTTTAACATATCTATGCTTCCTCACAAACTGACATACCAATAGCTGGTATGGACACCAAGGGTATAGCCAACAATCCAAGCCTGAACTCTACTCGGTTACAAGAAGAATAATTCTCAAAGCTGGCATCCTACTACATCATCCTTTCTGCAGTGGCTGGGTATCAAATCTTGTCTCCATCCTTGACCAAGACAGCTTCAGACGATTAACATTAACCCACCCACTGAATGGCATTTGCCATTCCTATAGGGAAGCAACAGTGAATTTTGTTTAGTCAGTTGTTGTTAGTTTTGTCTCGCCTCAAATCCTACCAAACTCATATATACACACAACTGGCAGCCAAAATGGTTCATAGCCACTGCTCAGAGCATGACAGTGGTGGCTTCAAAGTCAAACACTGTGATCAAAAAACCTATTGTGCAGCCAGCCAGTGTAAAACTCAAACTGCACCTTTAAAGAAAAAAGAAAAAGAGCAATAGGCAATTTAAAATTTCCTTCAGAATGGAGGGAACAGGAAGGATCATATAATCTGAAGCTAAAATGATGCTGTGTTAAAAAATTAAATCCTCAAGAAATGGCCTTCAGGAAAGTGAAAGGCTTTGCCTTGACTTAAGTGTGTGACAGACCAAAAGTGACTGGGATAAGAATTTATGTCAACCCACTGTTCACTACATGGTCCTCAAATTGGATCAAATAGAGTCCATCATTTTGCAACTCACAGATCAGAAAAGCACTTTGAGATTTGGTGATGATGAACACCAAACTCACACAAACTCACTGACTGACTACACTATATTTCTACATGCCATACCTCCTGATCCTTAGATTTCCAGCTGCTTTTTGTTCTTCTACGTTATTTCCAAAACCCACGTAGCAAATCATTTCTAAAAGCTGGGGGGGGGGAAAAATGAGGTGCAAAACCACAAGGACTTTATACCATAGCTTTTAACTACCAATAGACACTGAATTTATACAAGTATTCCCATGTCACTGAATAGTAGGGCAGTGTATTGCCGATGGTTGAGCCCCACAGAAAGCTGGCAATTACAGAATCTGAAATATGTTTTCAAAATTTACTGAAGTGCTATCACTGCATGATAGCTTATGCCAGCTGACATTTGAAATGTAATTAACCTGAAGCACAAGGAGTACAAAGCTTTTTAAAGATAAAACAACAATATAGCTAGTAATGAAATATAGCTAGTAATGAAATATTGCTGAAATTTTGAACTGGACATTAATGTTCACTCTGAGATAATTGAAATGCTATCTGTGTATAATGCAAATCTTCTAGCCTTTTAGCCAGACTGTATAATAAGGAAGGAAAAAAGTCCCATCAACTCACCCTTTCATTATTTCATTGTCACAATGATTAACGCAGTTGTTAGTTTGGGGTTTTTTTAAAGTAACCATAAGCTAACTCACCATATTCCAAGGATTACAGCAAGCTCTTCTGCACACAAATCAGGTACCTGGTACTGATCAGCATCTGCTAATTTTATCTCATTAAGCACTGTGTCATCATTTAAATCATAATTCTGTTGGAAGAGAAAAAGAGTATTTTAAAATAGATAGAATTATGCCTTCAAAATATGAAAAAATATAGAGCTCTTTTAAAAGTATAATACTACCATTACAGAAAGATATCATGGAAAGCAATTTACCATTATGACAGAATCACTAACTAATGAAGACAGTATAAGGAATTATCATCCAAAACACTTCTGCTACAAATATATTGTTTCTTATGCATGAGGAACAGCATTCAGAGCAACTTGAAGGTTACCTAATATCAACTTTCTATTTAAAAAAGGGCTGAAGGCAGATTCCCTTTTCAAACTGTTGCTCATAGAATTAGGAACAATTAAACACATACAGACAACTGAAACAGACCAATGTTACGGTCATTAATGCAGGTTTTCATGCTAGCCACCTTGGACCTCTGGGAATTTAAGGATTTCTGTTTAAGTACCAGGAAAACCCAACCACATAAACTATGACTTCTGGCAATAAAAGTAAATTCCTTACAGGGATTTTTTTTTTTTTTTAAGGAGCTTTGTAAATAAATAAAAAAACCCAAAAACGTAGACTGGAAAGACCCCACCGAGCCAGCACTTTCTGAAGATGTTGCTCCCAGACAACTACTTGTGACTTTCCATAAAATTTCCTCTGGAACACACTTTTTATTTAAAGAGTATTTAAGTTTTACAAAAAAGCATGCTACCTGTAGTTCACTGTCCACCATTCAACTTGAAGAAGAAAATATAATCTCTAGCTGAGACATGTAAATTACTATGTGCATAGAATTTTTGTTTGTTTGAAAACAACAAAAGATTTCCTTGGCAGGAAGCAAAGAGGACATAGCTATAATACTACTTCATGCCTTGAAAAACAAACCCAAACCAAAACAATTGTTCCTGAAACCAATTATCATACTACTGGTTCTTAGTTACCGGTAGTAGTTTTTACAATCTATTAAAAACAGATAATGGATTTATACTAACAGTTTTTCAAATTTCCTATTAATTTCCTTTCAATGTCCCAGTAGTAGCTGTTTCTCATTCACATCTTCCGTTGGCAAGGTCAAAATGAAGGTCCACAGAAGAACAAAGAGCAAACAGGAATGCTTTGAAGTGGGCTATCTGCATTCATGACCAGTATTTTATCACTACATAAATGAAAGGAAACTGATTTGACAGAGAATGTGAAAAAAATTAACTTTTTTTATTTTAAGTGGATAAAGAAGATATTCGCAGTTTTCAAGTCAAACTTAACACCACAATTTTCTTCTCTTACTATGTTAGACTATATAAGGATTATCTACCACTTCCAGTGGAAAATTATTTTAGAACTAGTATGATGCAACATACATTGCAAATTAATTAATATGGCAATTAGTTAAAAATTTCCACCTTCAGGTCTACATAATTTTTAAAATCTAATCTGTATAAATAGTACTAATTACTTTAGCTTCACTATGAGTATTGATCAACTGAACTCTAGTGCAACTGTATGCCAGAGCTTTAAAGCATGACTTCCATTCCTGGATATAAAAAGAACTTCCTCATTCCCCCCCAAATCATAAAAACAACTCTGAATTTTTAAAAACTAATCAAACTATTTTAATATATCGCTTCATCTCAAGGGTCTTTATGCATCACCTCAAGCCCGAGGCTTTCCTTTTACAGAAACTGACCTGGAAGCAAAATTTTGAATTTACAGTCTTAAATATTTATTTTGAAATGCGAATAGTTCTGCCTCTAGTGTCACCTGAGAGAACATAATTGCTCAGCACCAGAGGGAAGGATGAAGCCCTTGACCAGAAATCAGCACAGCTGCCAGTCCAACCATCAGACACATTATTATTTTGATTCTATTTTAATGGAATTAAATTACTCACTGCTTAATTGCAAAATAACTTGTTCAGTCTTCCTACTGAACAAGACTAAGGGGAAAACTTTAATACCATAAAAGTAAGCACCCCAAAACAGGAAATGAAAATTAGGCGGGACCAGTCTCAACCTGGCATTTATCCAAACTGTCAGAATTCATAATTTTTTTAGGAAATTTTCCACTCATCCTGGACAAATAGAGCATTTTCCTTTATCTGCAAATGGCAGAGGTAAAAAAAGAACTCTGGAGAGAATTGGAAGAAAAATTCCCTATTATAATTTAGCTTTCCATATGCATATGTTAATTGTGTAGAGATTCTCAGCACCTCTTGAAGACTTAACTTCTATGTATTTGCCATGAATAGTCTTTTAAAAGTATACAAGACACAAGTATTTTCCCTAAACTTAGACAGGGATGCAATGATGTTGTTGGTTGCTTTTGGCAGAAGGAAAATAGCATTAACTCAAATTATAGCTACAATAACTTCAAGATGCACTCAAAGCCAACAAATCTGAAACCAGATGTGGCAAAGGAATCACTAGGATTCACTGCTAAAGCTAATTAAGTTGCACTGACAAACTGTATTATTAAGCTGTATTTTGATACCACATTATCAATAAAAACATGTTTGGAAAAACCAAAACCCTTTTACTGGTAATTCAATGCACAGATGAATTGAAGAATCTACTTAGTCAAACCTGGTCTAATACCTGTGGCAGAACACTCACACAAATGTCTGAACTTGAAATACCTCAGGTTTTCCTCGAAGCAGCACAGGTTTTTACTACAAGATTTTCTAGAATTTGACATATAGAAGATGCAGAAATAAAAAGTACTGATTTTTTAATTTTTAACTTTTTTTTTTAAAAGTAGACTGTGGGGACAGAAAGCCTCACTTTCTTTAATGAGGAACCTGAGTAACTAGTTACTCAGAACTATATGACACAGGCACTCAGATTTGAACACAACTCAACTCCCTGCCTGTAACCAGAACCTCTTGTTTCTAGCATCACCTTTCTACTTTTCCAAAAGCATAGATATGTTTACTTTCTCTAGCACTATTTTCAAGCTACACTCAGTAAAATTGTAGTAGGACAGTATGGATCACATCAGCCTGACTGCCTGATTTTTAAAGGTACTAATTACCCTCATTTCTTTCTCAAATTCTCTGCTAAACTTACATCAGAAGGTCTGTGTCTGTTCACTGAAAGGACATATGAGTAGTAGTTGATTAGCAAGGCTAAAATATTTCATTCTGAGTTATACCTACGGCCTAAGCCAGTGTAGCCATTTTTATTGAAATGATGAAATAATTTTATTCCAAACTCAAGTCCTTATCAGAAACAGACTACAAAGGCAAATGCTTCAGAAAGTTGTGAATAACTGGAAAAAAACACTCATACAATATCCCAGTTAGAGTTAGGAACTCTGAGAACAATGCATGCCATCATTTAGTTCTAGGTAAGTTGTAATTGAAGACTATAACTAAGTGTGAGATTCACCAGGCAGCCTCCCTGAGCTCTCACTATCCTAGAAGGGGTTGCTGTATGTAGTGCTACCATAAGCCTAAGTTGTGACACGTGTAGTCAACCTCAATTTCATCAAATCAAATGCAACACCAAGGACACGCTAACGGACAAAGGAAAAATTCTAATTAGTCTCCTAAGATATTTATGCATTCGATTTAGAAATAGAGAAGTAGTGACGTTTTTTTTGGTTAAGATCCGTGCTTGACCTGGAAGTCTATCAAGGCATAACATTTTTTAATAAAAGCTTTCCTACTTTATGATCCAAAGTTTATGCTTCATGCCTCAATTTATCTCCGGCTTCTTTAGCAAGTTCAAATAACTTTAAATTTCCTTAGGAAGGAAAAATGCCATCCCAAGTCAATTCAGTGGTTCTCCAGCAATTTATAACTGAAGTCATCATGCACACCCTTAAGATCAGTAGGACCAACTCACATAATTCATGCCATAGGAATAAGTAGAGTAATTTCCTATCTTTGCACTGTAACTGAATACATCTGTCAGTCCATAGGAATCTATGCAATCCTGTGATGCCTTGCAGGCTATTTTGAAAATCTGCCTCTCACCTGTTTTCCTAGCTCCATCACTCTTAGTCACTAAAAATTAATGCATGCACTGTAGAAGATCATATTTGCAAACATGTTGAGAAGCCACATCTGTCTTGCAGACATTCATATGTAGTTTTACCCCATGTCCTTTAATATTAGGTAAATTACTGCCCCACAGCTCTTCCAAAAACTTTCAAAAACCCCAGCTAAATTTCTTTAGGCATAACACACTTCTCCCTAGCAGACACCCAACAAAAGCTTCAGAACATTTTTATTTTAAGAAATTAAAGCAACTTTTCTCAGATACATACTATGGTTAAGCTTTCTAGAGGTGTTGGAGCTGGACTTAGTTCACTGTGAGGAAGGAGGAATTCATCTGTTCTTTGGACATCCAAAATAAGCTGTGCAACATATTTTTCCTGAAATCGTGTTCTCTTCCCCAAAGCACCTACAGAAAATATGTTTATATTAATGCACACTAAAAACCAGTAATCAAATAATATACTAGAGAGTTGCTACCAAAAAAACCCCAAAAAACCAAAAACCAGACAAAATTAAGAAATACAATGAGAATTAACCTATGAAATTTAGCAGTGGTTTAACTCTGCTTGATCTCTTTACAATGAACTACATGTGTACTCACTGCCAGCTGAGACACACAAAGTAATACACGTTGCAAACACACAAACACAGCCATATGGGTCTTGCAAAGCTGATTTTAGTTAAATTCCCCATAACCCAGCGTACTAGAAGCTCATAGTCATCAAGTTTCATCAGTTCCCTGCTTATTCCCAAGCAATAAACCAGAAACAATTGTTCAATTTGCCTGCTAGAAGTTAGTGACTACATGGAGACATTCAGGCAAATGAAAATCCCATAATATCTTACAGGCCATCATTTTAAATATTTCAAATCTTCATTTGAGGAGTCAGGTCTTTGAAGAAGGATCACAGACATGATGTTACCAAAATATGGCATGTAACATACTGTAAAAGTAATATTGGGAGTGAGTGACACTGCAAAACAGTGAAGGCTGTACAATGAATTAACCAATATTCAGAATGCCCGAAATGAAATTCTTCTCAGTGTTGTTTCTTCAGTTCTTTATTGTACCCACTGGCAATTTCGATCAGTTTTTAAAGAGGTAATTGACATTTATACTAAATTGTAAGGAAAAACATGTCTGTTCTTCCTCTGTTAGCAACTTGTTTGCAAAATGCAGTCAGAGAAATAAAAAATTAATTTCAAGATGATAACTTAAAATAACAGAACCCTAACCAGAGCCAAAATGGAGCAAAAGAGAACTCTATTAAATTTGGATGTTTGCTTGTTCATACAATGCTCAAACAGTGTGAAATGGAGGAATGAGAGATAATCCACTGCTGCTTTTGCAGAACTAAGATAAAGTAAGTTCTTATTTTCATGATAATTTTGAAAAACTTTTAGTATATAAAATCTTGGAGGTAAAGATGATTGAGTGCTCATGTGACAAAGGCCTGAAGATGAGGCCACTGTCCATGAGAATCATCCTGCAGAGACACAGAAATAGCAGTCATCCACTTTTCTTCCTGAAAGTGGCAAGAGATGAGGAGGAAAGCCAGAAATTAAATGGATTTCTCCTTTTCTGCCAATTACCGCTTTTAGTGGAAAAGCCCTGTATTAAGAGTTTATGAAGAAATGAAAAATTCCAAAAATATCACTTTAAAAATCACGCAGCACATTGCAGAGAAGAGACACAGAGAAAAATACTGGCTAATGATTCATACTAATTTTACACAGTAGCATTCAATTTTCTATTTTAATATCACTTGAAATCACTATGCTATAATTTACTTCCTATTATGTCTTACTGCCTAAACAGATGAAGGAAACACTTGCAAACCTATTCTGGATACCAATAAAATTGCTTACTGCCACTCAGAAACTGAGATTTATTTATGCTCTCATATGCACACATCTTCCATCCCATTTTTTATACCTAAGACTTCCTTACTATTACAGAGACAAACCGCTATTTTTTTACTTGAAAAAATATGTATCACACATGTTAAAGTTGAGAAAAAATTTGGTTGGTTTATACCACCATGTATGGCAGTGTTCAAGGCCAGGCTGGATAAGGCCTTGAGAAACCTGCTGTACTGGGAAGTGGCCCTGTCCTTGATCTTTAAAGTTGTCCCTTTCAACCCTTCACATTCTATGGTTCTATGGTACATCCTCACAAAGTAAAAGGAATCTACACAGAAACTTCCCATTTCATGTTAAAAGTTCCCGGAGATGTGTTATTGGGCATGAAAAGAATAACAGATCTCAAAGTTCAGCATTATTAATCCTTTAGATCTGTTGACCTTAAATTTATTTTGGATTATGACCCTTCAATTCACTAAATTTATAGGCAAGAAGGATCACAGTGTTCTCTTTTACTGGAAATTGTTGTGTAGAGTTATTGATGGTTATGACTCATTGTGAGGGACATAACAATGCTTTTTAATAAAAGATTAAGATAATACATATTTGGATTAATGGGACTTAAAAAAAGTACACAAACCAAGTATAATTTAATCACACATTACTGAAATAACTGCAAAATATTGGTCTTAAAATCTCTGTTTTAAGAACAATATATATTTCCATGCTGTAATACAATACTCAGCTAGTATGGATTACAAACATTAATGCACATAAACCTCTCAAAATCCTTTCCTAAAAAGGAAATTCCTCCCAAAAGCCTTAAAAATGTCTTTGCTGGAGATTGAGTTTTTACATTAAACTGAAGTCTTTTTTGATGATGTAACATTCCTCCCATTTAGCCCAAACATGCATGTCAAATGAATTTGTCTAGAATACCAACAATTCCCACATGTTCAGTTCAGTTCATTTGCCTTCAGGTTAGACATATCTATGCTAATAGATTTATGGAGATAAACCACAGAACATTTAGGAGTTTCACAACATTTTTCTGAGATACTATATCACCACAATCTTTCTCTGGGACTATCATAACCTCTTGGCAATAAAAAATAGAAATAATTCCACTGCATCCAATCTTTTTATTTTCTCCTCCAAACAAGAAGGGTTTTTTTCTACATTAGATTTAAGGAAATTATTAATCCAAAATCCGAAGATCTCCTTTAAAGGAAAAAAAATCCAACATGAAGACTACCAGTGAATAACCACCTGTCTCTTTGATTTTACTTGTTCTCAGTTAATTGCATTTTTATAGCTAGAGTACCATCATAGGAACTGATGTTTTAATTAAAAAAAACAAGAAAAGTTTTGACTAATTTTAAAGAAAAGTATTTTATAATACCAAGTGGGCAATAAATGCCACACTTGGAACACACAACATGCACAGATTGTGTTGCATACAGGAAAAAAAGGGTAGGATCAATTGAAATGCATAGATTTCCTTCAGATATAAACTAACATGTTTTAAACAGATACCATTGAATATAATCAATTAATATTTAACGAAAAGCATTAGACCACAAGATTTCCAGTACAGATCTTTCAAAGTAAGCTTTTCAAACCTTTGAATAAATGAGCATGGAGTTCCACATAATCTGTTAAAAGTTTGTGTTTCTTTGGGTTACTGTTAGGATTTTTGTGTGTTTTAGGGGGTTTTTTTGCTGCTGGTGGCGTGGGGGGGGTTTAATAAATTATTAAACTGATTAATGGCATAAACAGGATTAAATGCAGCTCCAACCTAGGTATGAAGGAAAATGAGCCTTGTGAAATACAGTGATGTCAATAAGTAAGAAAGCTGCAAGTTTCAGTTCCTTAGCACTTTCCTCTATTAAGTCTACAGAAAAAAAATAGATAAAGATTTTTTGCATTTCTACTCAGGTACAAGCATAAGTTCTCACACAGAAAAGGTGATTTTATGTCATTTTGATTGCCTAGCAGGACCAGCTAAATCATACCCATATCTATCCATGTGAAGTTGTAAGTGCAGCAATCTGATCTTCCTGATGCCAACAAACAGGTTCTGAGAGGATAAGTATAAAGTCGCCATAGGGATTGAATCCCTGGGATTTCTGTTCATCAGAAATTTGACTTCCCTACTTATTTCCTGTGATAACACCACTCCAAGGAGTGACTTCTTAAAGCTATGTCCTCAGCATAGATCTAGGCTAGTGGCACAAAAGAGGAAAGACAGAATCAAATCACATACAGACTCCTTTATAAGTGTCTCCAAACAAACAAAACAAAACAAAAAATATTCGTCATGGCACCAGCAAATGCGACTAGACCTAGAATTTGACATGAAACAACAGAAAGAAGGATTATAATACTCCAACTCCTCAAATACCCATTTAGGAATGATTTTTAAACTAGATGTCATACTTTTCTTCCAAGCAATATTAATTCCTGCAATACAAGTAAGATTACCTCTTAAACATCAAGCTTTTTCAAAGTACAGTTCTTTATTACTTGGATATGTGAAAAAAAACCCCAACAAGCCATAGGTTAGTTTGGTCCAAACAATTATCCTCCTAGACTTTACAAATAAAACTTACCTGTAAGGTTAATCTGCAGTTTTGTTATGTCTTTAGCAGTATTAAAACAGTGTTTAGCTTTTTTATACTCATAGTAAAACAAAAATGTATAGGCAGACTCAAGATGGAACTGAACTGATAAGTGCCAGCTTTCACCACCGGTGAACAAAGCTTCTGCTTCTGTCACTGTAAATTAAAAAAAAAGAAAAAAAAATTAGACTGTAGTCCAGGAGAATGATATTTTAAAAATATATTTAAAATATCATGAGGGAAAGTCTGTTGTTCTTTACACCTTCACACATTTAAAAATTCTCTGACAGTATATAAAAGATGCATGTGATGTAAAGCATTTTTCAAGTTTTAATCTAAGGATTGCTCCTAGAATAAAGAAAAGTTCAATCTTTGCTTATATTTAACAGCAAAGCTGAACTGGGAAATATCATTTCTGCAGAAAACAAACAAGTATGATTGCATTGGACCTTCTAAAGAACATAAGAAAAAAATACTGAGCTAATACCCACCCCTTAAATAGTAAGCTTCAAATGGAAGTTTCAACAGCAGATGGAGTATTGAATGGTGTGTTAGGATTCTTAAGAGATTTTTTGTTTGGTTGCTTTCTGTTTGTGCGTTAAGTTTTTGTTTGTTTGCTTGTTTTAAGTAATTATTGATTTTATGAATGATAAAGACCATGTTCTCCATCTGAACAGGAGAAAGTATTTTTGTTAACAGATCTGAAGTCTTCAGGAAAGAAGACTGGACATTTTTTCATCCAGTATAAAAGCATTTTTATTTCTTATGTATTTAAGTTCTATCAAAGTACAGTAAGTTACAGAGAGTATTCCTGCAAATACAGACTCTTACATTGAAAATGACTCATGCCAATTATTCTTAAGTGGTTTTTTGCTTCATGCTTTATTTCTGCATTTTGCAAAAATATTTAGATAATAAGAATTCCAAAAAAGCCCCCAGCATCAAAGTACTTAAAAAGGACTAGTTACCCAGTTATAGCACTGAGTCTGTGTTCATTAATGGATGCTTAATTTTTCAATTAAGTTTTATTTATGGTGTTAAGAAGTCTTACAATATGAAAAAGTGGTATCATCATGGATTTTTTAAACATTTTCTCTGACTTGAATTTAGAGACTGGCTGTCAACTCTAGCACAAGCAGACTTTACTGTTTAAACCTCCTAGGCTTTTTTTTTTGTTGTTAGTGCTTGTTAATCCTCAAAATCTTTCACTTAATATAGAAAGCTGCTTAGTCTGAACATTTTACACTACTTTTTTAATTCACTAAATCAAAATTTGCTTAGATAAATCCTGCCTAGCAACAACTTTTTCAAAGATGAGAATTAGAGATTTTTTTAAAGAAAACCACAAACCAGTAACTTGAAAATATTCAAGCTTACAAAATACTGGACATGCAGTTACACTTGGAAAACACACAAAAATGCAACTTTTAAACTGTGTGACACAGATAAAATTTCAAAGGAAAAAATAAATCAGGTTATAGTCTTTAATTGTACATTACAACTTCATTTTCCATAGCTAACAAGTTTAAACCAGCTGAATACAAGATTACTTGTGCTAAAGCCATATGATGAACTCAAGCAACACATTGAGAAGCAGTCTTACCACTACCTAAATATCATTTACTCACAGTGCTTGATAAGCTAAGGCACTTTGAGACTTCAAGGACCTTTGGGGAAAAGCTTCACATCATTACTAGTACTGATGTAGTGGTCCACAAGCAGTGATATCCCAAATTTATGACATCCTTCTGGCACCCCATACCATGCTTGGTACATGGCCAAATGGATGGAAAACTGCACTGAGTCCCATTGGTTCTGCATAATGGCTGCTACAGAACAGCAGGGAATCATTGCAGCTGTCTTCTATTAAGGTGATGATACTGACCTAACACCCGAGAAAAATGTAATTTCTCCTGAATTTGAATGTCATCTTCTCTAGTAACTAACACAAAATTTTCTTGAGAACTTGATGTAGACAAGCAAGTGGGTTATTCAAGCCCTACTCAAAGACAATTTAAAAGGTTTAAAAGTCTTTATTTTATGGAACATGAAGGTACTTGTTTGAAATACCACAGCGCCTCAATGAAAATACAGACAAACTGTTAAGAGACACCAGGTAGCAAAAACTGCCAGAAAAAAACTCACTACAGATTCAGGTGAACTTTATTTCTGAGAATCACATCCAAAAATCTCAAAACAAGACACTGTCAAAAAAAAACTTTGTCTACGATCACATTTCATCTTAGAGGCTGTAAAATAGCACGTGCGTTACAAGTACATGCCAACTTAAGTGAAATTCTGTTCTCTCTCTCGTCATTGCAGTTGAGTGTCTGATAAGCATTATAACAGTTATTACTACAAATTTCCCTCCCCTGTGCTATCTTAAAAGTGATGCTGCAAGCCAATAAAACAAGTAATTAGAAATATACCTTGTTTTATACAGGTCTGGGCCAGAGTAAATAGCTCAGGTGATCTCTCCTCCAACAACTGCTGGTGAATATTTATACATCTTAGAGTCCACCAAGGTAATGTCTAAAATAAAATATGGATACTTCAAGTTCATAACAAGTATACAGCATTAAGAAAATCAAAGAAAAAAAGGAAAGTGGCTTTAAAATAGATTTTGTAGTCTAGAATTTTCAATTCTAGAGTCTAAAAAATAAAACAACTATTTTGGACAGGCTTGTATTAAAAAACCAACCATAACCTAGCATAAAGATGAACATATCTAGGCAGCTCTACAGTGCTCCAAGAGTTTGATGGACTTTCCCTCTGTTAATTTCTCTAACAGCTCTTTGAACCCTGCAAATCTTTAGTACCACCATCTGGTAAGAAATGCTGTGAACAGCAGAAAAAAGAAATACTTGCACGCACTTATTTTGGAGCAGCCACTTCCTACTTTGATTTCATAGCTCCTAACTCGTGTAACAGAAAAGGACCAAAATAAAACCGAAAACCAAAATCCAGCTGTTTCCTACTTATCTTCTTTTGTGTCACATAGATTACTTTAATAGAAAGCCATGATCTCATTCTTCAGCGATCTTTCCAGCCTGAAGAGTCCTAAACTATTTAGTTACTGTTTGTATGGAAGCCATTCAGTATTTCTGACCATCCATCATCACCCTTCTATGCATTTTTTCCTGTTCTGTTTGACTTTTTTTATTTCTTCAGGTGACAGTATATAGGAGCCTGAGAGAGGCAAAATAGGAGGAGAATTGCTCTTGAGAACGTTACAATCACAACTGAAAATCCTAATGTCTGTATGTTGAGCTTCAGAAGGGCAAAGATGTTACTGAACTAAGCAATCACTCTACAGCAGGCAGAGCTGAACCACAGCCCAGGAAATATCTAATTTTAGAAAGCCACACAGTATAAGTTTCCCAGTCCCTTAGCCCTCTCTCTAACTGCAACAGGTGAAAATGTGTGGAAAAGTTAATTTTAATACTCTAGTCTCAAAATTATACTTAAGATTATAATCTGTGAAAGTAGAGCACACCTCTACAGAGGCTCTAATGATTGCTATTTATTCTGGTGCTGCTAGCACACCAATCATTTTCTATGAAAGATGTTTGAGTGCTTTAGAGGCACCCATCTTCTGAACTTTTTATGCAGGTATGTTTCCATCAGACTGACCTAAGGGCTGTGCAGTATTCAAGCACAAACATCTAAAACAATTACATGGAGCTGACTCTAATGTCCCTAGAAAGGAACCATCAAAAAGAATAACAGCATCAATTTCTAAGAGCAATGAAAGATGACTTTTGATATCAAGTTGGACAGAGTAAGGCACACAAACAGGCTTTGTGAAAGAGGTCAGATCCCAACATTTTATCTTTTATTTAGAAACTTAAAGGCAATTTAAGTAAGAAGTTTCAAATTACTTCAGTTTAGCTTTATACCACAAAGTATTAATTCTCCCACACAACTAAGTATTCAGTTTAATTATACAATTTCCTGAGGCCTTCTGCTTACCACTCAGAAATGCTAGAATCAGTGAAAATATATTTTTAAAGTTTCAGATAAGCCAGCTGAGCTGTGTACAATATTCTATCAGTAGTGTTTTGGGAGCCAAGTTGAAAACTTGCAGATGATTTTTAAGCATTTACTCTTCCATGTAAAATAGCATACAGGGCTTTATTAATGCTTTAGATAATATATTTTGAAGTATTTTACCTTGTTTTAAATTT
>JACBWW010000002.1:24639860-24707572 GCA_020086605.1 Lanius collurio
GCAAGAACTTAGCTTCCAGAAATGCAGTACAGCCAACATCTCCCACACAGTTTAATTCATCACTCATACAAAGACCCAGCTGGGAATGGATGTTGTCAGCCAAGCATAAGAGAGGCCATGTGGCATTTTGATCTCTAGCCAAATTCTGTTCAACTGGAATTCAATAGAGAAGTTGTTGCTGTTAAAAGTCCCCCGCTTCCAGAGAGCCCTGCTACCAACCAGGCTGCTGCTGACCTACAAGGGAGGTAGAGGCCCTCTAAGAAGCACTTCATCGTGTCTTCTTGTTTTTAACACACATACACAACAGAGATTTAGACTTGGAATTAATACAGTAATTGTTAACAGTATCTAAAAGCTTGTTAGAAAGGATATAGGGGATGTAAGCTGCATTATAGGGCATTCACAGCTACCCCCTGACAAACAATATCACAAAGTATGTGTCTTTAAAAAGCTGGTTGTATTAAATTTTCTAATTTTTCCAGCTAATGAAGACACCTTTCCACTCTTTTGGGGAAGACAGTGAGTACAGCTTATCTTTAAGAAGAAGATACTTGTCAATAATGGCAATCACTTGTCCCAACTGTTTCTTAGAGGGAAGAACCTCAGAGCTATAGAAAAAGAAATGGAAGTTAGAATCATTCAATAAGGTATGAAGAAAAGAATGAGAGAACCAATTAAGGAGTAGCTGGTAGTCAGTCATTAGTCACATATTTCTTACCTGGAGAGATGTGAGTTTGTGTCTTGAATTCACAAGAATTATCCTGGCTAAAAGTAGCAAAATTGGATGAGAAGTCAAGGTATAGACTGATTCACCATCTAGAACCAGCATCTTCAGAATAGTTGCATGCAGCATTTTTGGCTAAAAGAAGGGGAAAGAGAGAAAAAAAAAGACAAGTTTCAGGAAACTTAAGTTTATTAAAAAAAAAGTGTAATATAGAACAGGAAAAATATATATTAATGCATCTAAGAAAAAGTCTGCCCAAAAAAAACCCCAAACCAACAACAAAACAAAACAAAACAAACAAACAACCAAAAAAAAAAAAAACAAACCAAAAAAAAACAAAAAAAAAAAAAAAAAACAAACCAAAATAAAACCAAAAACTCAATCTCTTGGAGTCTCAACCTTTTACCAAATCATGGTAAATTCTGCACTGTTTCTTGCTGTCCTGATACACCTCATCAACATGATCTGAAAGACACTGATTTCCTCCCACCTGAAATGAATGTGTTATCCAGTCAACCATCCCCGAACACATTCCAATAATATAATCCTTCCCATGATCTAAGGTGAAAAGCTTCTGGTAAATCCATGCCATTCAATTTGCAATCACAGAAACAAAACAATTTTATAATTAAATTAATCCTGCAGCACTGGAATACACTAGATATTCCTGCAGTGATGTCAGTATGTGTTATCATTTTCTCTCCCCAGAGGGAGCTTCCTGTCGGAGTGGCATCAGAGCAGGAATATTAGAGTCATTATTCCCTTTGTCTGACAAATAAAAACTTCTCCCTGCTGTGGATACATTCCCATATGACGTTCTCTATACTAACTCTTTTACTTAAGAGCCTTGAGGTAGCTCTCCAGAGACTCTCTCAGTGGTGACTGTCACCTGACAGTCACCTATTCTCCCCTCCTTTTTAATGCAATAAAAGCATTTGAGCAGTTTATCTTCAGGCTCAGGGAGATATCCATTCATCAGTCTGTTCCTGGTTCTCATATGGCAGATTTCTTTAGTGAACAAAAAAATAGGGTTTTAGATTTCAGCTGGTATAAAAGCAGCAAGAAAAGGGAATGGAAGGTAAAAAGCAGAAGTTAAATGACAGCTTACATTGAAGTCACTTGCCTGCGAAAGATTCTTAATCAGTCTACACAACCAAGATTAAGTTATTTGAATCATATTTCAGCTTTTTAAACTAAACAAATAACATAATTCCTGAGTTACTTGAAACTCTTTGCAATACCTGTATCAACACATTACATTGAAGACAAAAATTGTTAAGTTACATGAATCCCCTAGATTGCTTTTTAATAACAGAGTAATCTTCAAGTTTATTCTGATTTACTAAAGGGTTTTTTAGTTTGCATTAGTATTGAAAATACATCTACTTTGCAGACAATGTTTTGGGACAAAAGGGATTTCTTGTACGACATCACTGCAGTCATTTCAATCCCACTGCGGAAAGGGATGATCATAACAGTCTGACAAACCACTTGAGAATAAAGGAATGAAACTGCCAACTGGAAATATACCAGATCTGTTGCACCTCTGGCCTTTCAGAATTGAAGACCTTTATCAATATCTGTGACTTTGAGAGGGGAAAGTCATCAGTCAGTACTTCTAAAGATTAATTTTTCAAATACACACATACACACATAGTGGGACACTCAATACAATTCTCAGTTTAATGTAAACTTTTTCCCCATCTGCATGTTTTTGATTCTTTCTATAATCAAAGTAGGTCACACTTAAAATCCTCAATAGGAAAGCAAAAGAGATTTGTTTTTAAACCTTTTTCAGGAACAGCCTTGCAATGCTTTAGTTATTTACCTGTTCTGTAGAAACAAATAATTCTCAAATTCACATTTCAAGTCCTTTCACTACAAAACCCAGTCCTGCTAATGTAACATTAACAAAGAATGAGGAAGGAGGAAGGGAAAGTTGATGAAATACTACAGCCTTGAAAAGAAGCCGAAAAGTCTCAGAGCCAAAAAATTATCTTCTATTTTAACAAATCCATGTCCTTTTTCATGAAACAAATCCCATACACAAAAGCAGATGTCCTTTACCTTTAGCTGAGAAAGTCTAAACCAACATTCATTTTTGCAGCTTATGCTTTAAGACTGCATTATCCATGCAAAATTCACTGCCCTGAGGTAGTCTTTAAGAGAGAACAGCTACAAGCAAGAGGTAGATGTCTAAGGGTTACAGCTTCAAGGACTGCAAAGTTAAGAATCCAAGTCCACCAAAATCTCTAGAACATTGGCTAAGAGCAAAAAGAAATTTCGAGCTTGTGTTCTTGTGTTTAAACACCTAAACATATAGTGTGTTGAAACTATCTTGTAGCTCAAAAATTTCATGTTTCTCAAAGCAGCCACAACCCAAGACTTGCTAAGGTAATGCTCCTGATCTAGTAAACTTGGGTTAGATTTTTGAGTCTATTCTTTATCAAAGTTGACATCAAAAAGTATAATTATTTTATCCAGGAGTAATTTTTTTAAAGCACAGAAACATATACTAGATAACTACTTCATGAACATTTGCAGAGAAATCACTGGGGTAGTCATCCAGTTTCTGTTGGACCTGCAGGGGGTTCTGTTCGACCATGTGTTGACTGAATACACACATGAGGCTCAATTCACCCTAGTTTCATATTTTTTTAACCTCTGAAGCACAGCTGTTTCTGTATTCAACTTCCACACAGTAACTTAATGGCTACTTTTAAGTTACTACTACTAAAGCCCTAAATCAACTGCAAGCTGGATGGTACTCTTGAGTATTTCAATTTTCACAGTATTTCAAAAGTACACAACTGGTGCCACCTGAGTAATGACAAAAATCAGAAAAAAGCTTCTGCATTCACATTCAATAGCTCTAAAATTAGATTGTATGAGAATTTCAGTTTAGGGAATTAGTGTTCTTTTCTTGCTAATGATACTGACTAGAAGCAAAGTGATCATTCAGCATGCTTTTACTTCTATATTGAGACCCATTCTGTCCTTTGTAGCATTTCATCAGCTCTTTGTGTCTTGGGGATCCTTCCCTTATATATAAAAAGTGCAGACATAAAGAAGTAGACAAAGCCAGATTAAAGGCTCAGGCAGACTTATTAAATGGAAGTGAAGGTGGGATGGGGACAAACAAATTATCAAATCGGGAAGCTTCTGCATGTGGCTACTAAGCCATATATACTGGGCTTCTCAAATTTTAAAAAATACAAAGACTACTGCACAACAATTTGTCATTTAGCAAAGCTAAGGTGATGGATCTTCCAGATTAACAGAGGATATTCTGAAGTTACCTGCCAAGGGTTTGGTCCTTGAAAACAGAATTCACTCTATAGACTTTAAGGTGATGGAAGAACTGCTTTTGTTTGTAACTGCTTTTCTCTTCAACTTTCTGCAAAGGAGGTAAGGTTACAGAGGAGGCTGTCTCCAGTTTTACAAATCACATCAGCAACAGGCAACCTATGGAGAGCTGAGGTCCAGACTGAAGATAATCAAGGTGAGCGAGTGCAAGCAAGTCTTGCCTGAGAGCGCCACGTGTAGAAGAACTTTGGTTATGAAAGCTCTTGTTCAAATACGTGACGAGGGTGACTTTGCTCCACTATTAAGAGAGTATTTTCCAAATGACTGCATTAAGATTCCCCCTTCTTTTCTATATTCATAGAAAGAGAATGCAGGGCAAGACTGAAGGCTACTTTAGCAGACTATCTTTGCTTACAAGACTCTGCCTCTCTATTTAGCCTTTATCATCCAGCCTTACACTCCCCACAAGAGGGAGAAATCTGCATATTTTTCAAAGCCTATGTCTTGCTGGTCAAGCACAGACTTTTTTCTTCCTAGCTAGTTCATGCTAATGGAAGCCAAGCATCCGGCCCTGAAAAAAAGGAATTCACAACAGATTGAATTAACAAGACCAAGGAATCATACTGGATTTGAGACAGTAGTGCTACATAGCGCAGTGCTGTTTTTCATAGTAATTATGAACATGGCTATAGATGCCAACAGAAGTGTGGCAATATTTCAGTCTCTTCCAGAAAAGGATCAAGTAATGCATAAAAGAAGGAGTAATAAAAACATAAGGAAGAAACATTATTCAAGTTCATTCCAAAACTTATTCTTTGGGATCAGCCTGGAAGCTACAAAAAGAAGAGCAGGAGCTGTTGATACATGTATTTGGAGGATTCCTACCAGTTATTTACATGTATTATCAATAACAGACTAAGATCTTCCAGAAGGAGTTTCTCATTGTTACCAGATACATTCTACTTGTGAATATGAAATCAGACAATAAATAAAGCAGCAAGCAGCTTGTCCTCACAACATTCTTAATCATCAGTGGTCTTCATTAATAGTACTACACATTTTTTTCCAGTTCATCCACTGAAAATACTAAGCTCAACTGTATGAGGTAATACATAGAAACTCTGAAACCTAAGGCAGGATAAATATGCTCCAACTTCAACAGTTTTGTACCTTTTATTCCCTTACATGCAAGGAGACAGTGACAATTCTTTTAAGACACAAGGAGCCCATTACTATAAGCCACTTATTATAAGCACTGAGCTTATTAATAATGTTTCACTCTAAACCCAGCAAGTTTAGAACAAGAACTGCTAATCCTTTTTAACCAGAATTCAGTAATTTTTAATCTTCCTTTACCACATTCACTCATTAAAAAAACTCAGTGTAGTATCAGTCAGACTATTAACTGCTGTGGTAAAGTCTCACAGTTATCTTAGAAAACTGAAATATATCTAATAACTAAAATGCTTTTGAGTGGACTCTGAAAATCACAAGCCAGTTCTGCAGGACATAAAACTAAATCTTAAAAAAGTACATGAATGCAACCATAATTTAAAGAGAAGGCTGGAATCAATTTGAGGAAAGGGAAATAATATACACATACTCATGAATATTGTTCATGGAAGACATCCAAGAGGGCCCCTGCTAGCAACTCATCCTAAAGAGGCTATTTTATTTATTCTTCACTAGAACTAATTATATTCTCATGCACCCTCACTGCACTTGTAAGAAAAGAAGTTATCTGGGAGCAGAAATGAAACTATGTCACTGATCCAGAGGTGAAATCTTCCAAGGACAGAAATGGCAGCAGTTATATACCCTGAAAACAAAGACTAATCCAATAAAGTGTTCTGAAAATAAGAGTAACAGGTTTTTTAATATTTCTGAAATAAATGAGACATTGTAACGCTGAAATTTAGTGGCATTACTTAGAGGAGGCTAAAAGAATCACAAAGACCTAATTTTTTAACTTTGATATGGGAAAAAATCATTTTAGTTTGAAAACCTGAAAAATGGAAGATCTGTTTAAAAATGGATTGATGACAGAATATGGAAGGTTACAACAGACGGAGAAAGTTAAGAGTTCCATTTTTAACCCACTTTTTCTGAATATCTGCGTATGCAAGAGAGGAAAGCTGGACTAAAGGAAACACAGAAATGTCACTTTATTAAGATGTTCATTTTTACCGAGTGTTTATATACTAAGAAACCTTGGAATGAAAAGTACATAAAGATATTTCAAAACATAGTTCAAAACCTTTTGAATTACGACTTTTAATAAAAAAGAGAGCTAGATATTATATTTTAGCACATAAGTGGGGAGTGCTCTTGGAAAAACAAAAACAAACATTAACATGTCAGAAGACAATACAAATAGCAGTAATAGAAATAAAGGTAAACTTCTCCCTGAATGCATAAACAGCTAAACCTTGAAGCAATATGCAAGTCTGATGGAACACTCATTAGAAATAAAGTATGTTCAAGTCTGTTTTCCTTTATAATCTCTTGCCAGTTTAGTTTCTGCAATACTACCCCTGCATAAGCAAACATATTTCAATGCATCATATTCACAACCTCTGCAGAAACATAACAGAAACTAAACAGGAGATCATGTATTTCCTTACTCAACAGAGAATTAGTATCTTATTCTTCCACACATTTTATGAAATTGCCTGGAAAAAAGAAGGATTCGGGGTGACTGAACTGTGGCTTTCCAGGACCTGAAGGGGACCTGCAAGGAAGACTGTGCGAGGCTATTCACAAGGGCATGTAGTGACAGGACAAGGGGGAGTGGCTTGAAACTGACAGGGAGTAGGTTTAGGCAAAGAAATTCTTTGCTGTGAGGGTGGTGTGGCACTGGAACAGGTTGCCCAGAGAAGCTGTGGATGCCCCTTCCCTGAAAGTGTTCAAGGCCAGGCTGGATGGGGCTCTGAGCAACCTGGTCCAGTGGAAGCTGTCCCTGCCCATGGCTGGGGGTTGGAACTGGCTGATCTTTAAAGTCTCATCCAAGTGAAACCATTTTATGATTCTATTAAATGGTTCATAGAAATTATGAACACTGTATTTCCCAGGTCTCTGAACTCTGTCAGTGACAGCAATCCTATGAACATCATCTTGGGCTGCAGATTGTGTTAGATTGCAACCTGTGCATACACACTAACATAGAATATAGCATTCTCCAGTAAACAGAACCCAAAATTTGTAGGAGTATTTCAATATGGTAATATTAAATATTATAAATTATAAAGAGAATGAATGAAATTAGGTTTAATTATTTTTACTATATATAAAGGCTACTTTCCTCCTCAGAAGTAGCACACTTCAAAATTTCTGCTAACTCATTTCACACTCTAGAAGGTTTAGTACACTTGGCTTCCACTGTTACTTATTCAGTCAACAGGAGATGAGATTTGCATCTCAAGTACCAAAAATCAAGAGAAAAAGAAGCCTATATATACACCCTGTGCCAACCCTAAAAGATAAAATAAAATTATAAACATCTATTTAAAAAACAGAAGCAATACTGTATCTCAGTTAGTTATTTAGAAATACAACCTTGCAAATGAACCTAAGGCAGGACTTTATGAATTATGGAAAACATGCCACAGTAAGGCAGCAGAGCCAACAGTTTCACGTGGAACTTTTCATATACTCAAACTTACCCTCGTTTCACAGTTTGCAGTATTTACATTGCTCATGGTCCGTACCTTACTCCTAGTGAAATTCTAAATTCAAACTCGTGTATAGATTTAGCATTAGCAGAGACTATTGATACATTCTTCACTGACACACTGCAGTAGTCAGTATTTTACCACAGCTTTAACCCCAAGAAAAAATCAGGAAGCTGTGCTGAAGCACAGGTGATGAGAGCCTGGACTGTGGTACTGCCATGAGAAACAATACACACATCTCACTAAAAAAAGTTAGGGTTTTAATTAGTAATCTACATAAAACGATGACAAAATAAATAAAACTGACAGTCCTCAGTTTCATCTCCTACATTCCCTTTTGCTTCCAAAAGCTCTATTTAAATTAGCATTTTTATACTAATATTACCTCAACTCACTTGG
Organism: Lanius collurio; assembly: GCA_020086605.1. NCBI lineage: Eukaryota > Metazoa > Chordata > Aves > Passeriformes > Laniidae > Lanius > Lanius collurio. The sequence continues at coordinate 24,647,961 of JACBWW010000002.1, forward strand.
CATTCAGGAGCCTAACAGGATACTGAGCATCTAAATCTACTGTTAGCATCTGCCAAATATTCTGCTCTTTGCAAGAGATGCAACTTCTACCTTTCCCTAAGGAGGGAAATTTCTAAGCCATTTACAAACATCTTTCTTTGATCCAGCTAAGAACGTATCCCAAAATAAACACATAAAAAGTTTATTGATTGCAAATGCCCTTTGAGTAAATGCTCACCTATATTAAAGATATCTTCTCCATCCAAACCCAACATTTCCAGCAGGAAATATCTTAGGTAGAGAAACAGTAACTACTTTTAGGACACTTGATATAACTGAAGATGCTGCAATAGCAGGCAGTAGAATTCATTGATTCCTTCTAGCACCCCACCTTGCAGATGTGCCTTCTCTGACACGTGTGTTATGGCTATTTGTGAAAAGCAGTGACAATAAAAGGACATCTTATTAAAATCCAAACATACCTCATGGAATTTTTGTAACAATGTAGGTGTCAAAAAATCCTGTAGCTTTAACTGAACAGGAGGCCCAGTCCAATTGCTTTGAACAAAGAGCTGCAAACTGCCCACACCAAGCAGAAACATCAGCCTCTGCCTGCAATATAGATAGATAAGAACAGCAATTAGCAACATATTATATTTCCACTTAAATCTTGTGCTAGCTCAAAACCCTCAGCTTTAAAGAGAAAAAAAAAATCACTCTCCTGTGAGGAACATACAATGAATAGAATATTCAAGAATGCACACAGGAAACTAGAAGTCTTCGAAACATGTTTGTTTATAAAGGTTGCAACTAATGCCAAACATTCTGGAGGCAGAGTTAGTTCACATATTTCACAATTTAAGGCTGTACATAACTATCAGAGATCATAAGATTAGCAAAGGATGCAGATAATCCAATATTTGCCAATTGCATGGTTATTTTATTTTTTTATAACACCTCTAAATCTCAGCATTTTCACAGAAAAAATACTGCATTAGCATATGTTCTAAAAGAGCAAGTTTATTTTTGTTTCAACATGTTTATTTTCACTCCCTCTGTCAAAAAAATTAAATCAAAAAAAGTTCAGAATACTACCTCCAAGTTGGTTCAGATAATTTGGCAGTAAATAATACCTAGTTTATCATGGATTTTATTTTAAATAATAGTAATTTATTGAAAGATTAAATTAGGAGACTTTGTTTCATTTCTGAAACCAGGTATGGTAAAATTTTCTTTATCTACAAGACTAAGCTCATTTTACATTACTATGATTTCTTTAGCACACAAATAATCCATGTGGTCTGCAGAAGGCAGGGCACAATCTCTCAGAATTTAATGGTCCATTTAATGGGTGTAGACTTTAAAGATTTATATACAAACTTCTGATTTGTTTTATAAAACCTTAATGACTTTATCAATAACGGCCCAATCACATAGAGAATAGGCCTCCTAACTACAAAAAGTTAGCATTTTTATTGTGCAGCTTTGATATAAACACTGGTATGTTAAGGAGCATAACTGAAACAGAAAAACCTAGTCCTTTCTTTCTGTAAAACAGAAACTTAGAGATGGAGGAGCCCTCCAATTGAAAGAAAAGGATAAAGTGTTATACAAGCCCTTAAAAACCAAAGTAAAATAGAAAAGCCACACACAAACAAGCAGATGGTGGGCAAGAATGCAACAAAAGATGTAGAACAATAAGAAAGCAGGGGTGGGGAACATTTAATTGAAAAGAAAAAAAAAAACAAAACAACAACAACAAAAAAAATCATCCTTCAGAGGAGTTAGAGAACAAGGACTGGCATAAAGAGTTCTTGTCAAACAAAACAAGGTAACACTTACTAGCTATCATTATTCAGCCAATAACTATCTATTAGAAAACACGAAAATACATTCAAGAATACCATTAAACTTCCAAATGATTCAAGAACACAAAGCACTAACAATTATTGTATACTAAATTATTACCATTACACACAAAATATCCACATTGGTATACATTTCCTAATTTTTCTCTCATGATAAATTATGCTTCAAAGCTTCTAAAAGGTAACACAGAACAATCAACCATCCCTGCACTGTGATTTTATACATGTATTCCAGTCTTTTAAAGATCATTTTCATTATTTTATCATTTACACAGTTCCTGCTAGTAGCATTTTATTTATTTAACATTACTGGTATCTATCTGGAAGGCAAACTTGCTTAAAGAGACACAGTTTTATCCATGCAGAACGCCTCTGGAACAACTGATAACCAAATCCATTACTTTGGCTGGGATACTGTTTTTCCACTGTTCAATTTGTCATCACCATTTTTTTTTTCCCCATTTTCAGATTCGTGACCAACTCTCAGTCTCTTAATCACTCACTCTGTATCAGAAAACCAATTTCAAGCTGTAATCCCCACAAAATGCTGACCTCCCTTGCCTATCCCCTATTCTTTTTTCCAAGAAAATTCATTCTGTCTCCCTGACTGCCCTTCACACTTACAATGCAGACCTGCAGATGTTCACCTCCCAAAGGCTGCCTGAAAACTGCTCTTCTGTGCTGCCTGAAAAGCAACAGAGACTGCTGCAAATATTCCCCTTGCTATGGTGACCTACATAATTTATTTTGCATTTATCCTTAGATATATGTCTGTATCCACTGATCTTGGTTTTCCTTCCTCTATGTGAACTGGGGTTTTGCTCCCTTTTTTTTAAACACTGTTTACACAGAGTCTAATTGTTCTTCACGATGCAGAATCACATGCTTATCTATACTCCAATATTCATATTGCTGTATCAAATCTTCCTCAAAAATAAAGAATAATGGTGCATTTGTATTTAAAAAAAAAGGATATGTGTATGTAATCTAGCATTTACAAACAAAAGAAAAAATATTCATTAGCCAGGTTATGCTTAGGAGGTTACAGGTTTCTGTTCTTTTTAGTGATGCCAGAAATTACAGGAGAGTAGCCAAAGCTATTCAGTCTAACTTTCCTATTTTTTTAATTCATAAACATCGAAGTAAGCTGCAGAAACAGCAAGAATTTCTTCATTTTCATTTTTCATTACATATAGCACATCAGTTAACCAACCATCAGATGCTCTATGAGAAATACCAGTAATACCATTCAGTGCTCAGGTTGGGAAATGATAACAAGCTTTATTGTACGGATTTCTTTTGCCAAGTTTGGTATTCATTTATATGTTGAATAAGGTAAAAGTAGTATATACATGCTCAACAAAAAAAAACGTGTTAAAGCTCATTTCCGTATTCCTTTAGGTTTTGGAACCTGCACACTATTTCCTTCCAGTCTTTTGAAGCAAACTGTAGGTCAGGCAAGGAATGTACCTCCTTCATACAGGGTCCAGGAAAAAAAACAAAAAAGTCATTCCCCCTCTACATGGTTAACATATATCCTATTGCTTCATCCTCCAAATTTTGCTGATTAAAATACAGCCATGAAGATACATTTTCTATAGAAAATAGTTGCCAAGCATTGAAGTGAAGAGCAATAGCAGGAAAAAAGCAAAAGAAAAAAATCTCATATTCAACACATTTATTATAAGGAATGCTTAATTTTTAAGCCATAAAGGCTAAAAATGCCATAGTGAAAATATGTCTAGGGCGGGGAAAAGAAGGCAATCAGTTAAAAGGATACAAAAAGTTGCACCAAATTTTAAAATGTTGCTAAATCATTTTCCTTACAGAACCATGGATTTGAAAGTGGAAAAAGTTACAGGCTATGTCCAAAGAAATTACAGTCTAGATCCAAATTTTGAGCTGTTTTGCCCTCAAGCTGCTCAGTTTTAGCTTCAGAAAAAGAGCTCCTCAAGAGTTCTTTTAACACTATTACAAAACCATACTTTGCACTGTTTATATTGTGCAAAAAGAATAAGATTCACATTATCCAACTTTCTGTTTCCGACTGAATTCAACTCCTACTGTGTTTTTAAATCTCCAGAATTATAACTTTCAGTTCAAGAAAAAAAATTATTTAATTTATCCCATCTTCAAAAAGTCACAAGAAAAGCAGTGTCTTTCTGAATTTTCTGGGCTAGAAATTAAAGAGATTTGCTGTACTTCCTTTGAATCACTCAGTAGAAAAAGAAAATTACATTTTAGGCATTGAAAAAAAAATAATAATTAAAGAAACAGTTTCATCATAAGCAATGCAAACTCTGGATGCAAAAGTTATATTTGTTCCTTTCATAGGCCTTCACAGGACATAGGGCCTGCAGGTAGGAAAAATAACTATGTGACACATTTTAACTCAGAAAGTCATCGGAGACCAAGACACTACAGATCAAAGTGCTGTGCAGTGCCTACCTAAAACAGGAAATTATGTGTCTTTCAGACAAGCAACTTCAGTAGAAGATTTTCTGTAAGAGAAAGTCACAGCTTACTTCCCTCAGCCTCCAAAACTTCTTAAATTATTACTAATGGAGCTTGAAAAATTCCCTTGACTGCTACAAACAAAACTGTTTCTGGCAGACATTGATAAGTTTTGAAGACTCTGCTTTCATTTTGAATAAAACTTCAGGCTGTAATTTTGGACAGAAAATCCTCTGTCTGCTTCTGAAAGGCTAAATATTGCAGATCTGCCTCCATATCTTCTGAAAATGGGGCTTCTAATGCAGCCCAGATCTGCAGAGAGAACAAGAAAAACCTCAGACCAAAGAGCTGGAGCGTGAGCAGCCAAGAAACAAATTCCTTTGCTGTCTGCAGTAGGAGTGCACTATACAAGGATACATATAAAGTTCCACTGATACAGATTATGATTACCTTCAAGAAGCTGAATGGCTTATAAAGGCAGCAACACATATTTGAAGCAGTAATTAAGATCACAATTAAGTCTGTTTCAAGTCCTGACTGATTTTTCTTTCCTTGTCACTTCAAACTACTGCAAGGTGACAGAATATAGAAATATTGAAAAAATTCTCCAGCTAGTTTTTAACAGTAATAGCACAACAAAGTAAGGGAAAAATAAAATGAAACAAGAAACACCTAGTAAAAACGCGCACAGGAAAAACCTCTGAACGCTCCAATTCAGAAAGCAGGAGTGCACTATATATATTGTGTACCACACCACAAGACGAGTTTTTGACACACTATGATCACAAACAAATCTCAGCTCAGTTTTTCAAATGTGCCAACTATTTTTTTACTCTGATATTTTAGCAAAAACTCTTATGTCTGTCATACCAAAACACACATATTTGTACTCTGCCAACACTAACTGGTAACAATTAGCTTCCTCTTACTTTTTTAACCTTTATCATCTCTTATCTTTTACTCTTCTTTTGGGAAAACTTTTTCACCTTTTGCAATATCTATATATATATACAACACACATACAGTTTTCTGCTTCTACTATCCCTAGCATGTCAGATTTCAGTCTGTTCATCATTTACACAGCAAACTGTAAACAGTAAATTCAGGCTCCTTAACAACAAAAATTAGCATATGTAGTACAGTTAAGAGAGACTACCAGAGAAATTGGGAAGAAAATAATGAATTGATAAACAACATCCATGAGTAACACCCCACTTTTTTTTTTACATTAAGAAGAGTAGAACAAACTTATAATAAGTCAGACTTAGAAATACAGGCATTGCTTGGATAGTAACATTATGTAATACTTCAAGTACCCACATAAATGTAATACAACATTTCAGAGAGAAAATTGTTAATTGTTTGATGATATATGGCAAGATGAATTTACATTTGTGGCTTCTTTATACCAGCAGCTTCTGAGGTATTAATCACTGTAAATGAAGCTAATGTTTTCAATAAACCCCCATATCACAACATCATTGTTTCTTTCACTGGATAGTAATAAATAGATGCCCAAGGGAGTGGGGGGAATAACACAAGAAATTTGTTTTCTGCTTTACGTCGCTGCAAGGATTTTGAAGGCTGTATACAAATTATACATTTTTTTAAGTGCCCTTTCTAAAAATCAAACATGGCCTCTATTAATCTTCCATATAATAAATAATATTTTCCACCTTTCCATGTTATCAGCCTCTGCAGAACAATCCAGGTATGCTAGAATCTGTTTCTCCAAATAAGTGTCAATGTTCTCTTCCATCACAGAAGACGCACTGAAAACATTCTGAATGGCTGAATTTGAAAATATTGCCTCGTATTTCCCATCAAACATCAACTGCAATAATGATCCACTTTCTGGAAGAGAGAGAAAAAAAAAAAACAACACAGAAATCAGTGTCAACTTTGAAACAATTTTGTCTTTCAAGACCTATTACACCTATTCAAACAAAAATATTTACCACTCCCCTTTTAAAGAATGTATCTTCATTCATGCAGTTGAAACTCAAGAGCAGCACTAGCAAGTGTCACTTCATTCAAAATAATCTGTATTAATGTTACAGTGAAACACAAATGACCAGATGAATGTAAAACAAAAACCTGCACTGAAATTACAGGAAAAATAAATGGATGCCCTTTCAAAATACATCAATTATAACAAGAGGGTTTTCTTCCTCCAAAACATTTTAAATGAACAGTAAAATCCTATAGATAAGACAAAAATTTCACAGACCAGACAACTGGTCTAGGGGAAATGAAACAAATAAAAATGATGAAGCATTTCCAGAATTCAGTGAATAAAGTCTTATGTAAAACTGCAGAAACTGCTCAGTCCTTTATTTACATGCTTAAAATACCCACAAGCAATGGGCATTGAGATTTTATCTTTACAAAAGCATTATTTCCTATGGTAACTATGTTATCTCAAGGAAAAGCCTGCATATGGAGCAGATTCTTAGGAATAACTACTAAGATGGATTTAGACCCATGACTTAAACCTGATCTCAAGACAAAGGGAAGTCAAGAAATGCTATACGCTTATTTCTAAGACGCTTCAGACCCATCAAGTTCTTGACCCAGGCTACAACTTTATTTACAGAAGCTGCCTTCAGATATGCTACCATGCAATCAACACAGCAGCTGTTGGAACAATCTGGCCATGTTAAAACCTGCTATTCTTGAGCAAAACCATTATCTGCCTACCCTGCAGCTGTGGCTGCAACTCATGCAGATGTACTAACTGGTGTCTGACTGGATGATGCAGGTGTTGGTAATGGTGCAGCAGAGCAAATGCATAAGTGCCTTACTATTAATCTGTGATTCCAGCTGGGAACTGCAGCTCCCTGTTACAGTGTTACTGTAGCTGCACCAACATCAGCAGCCGAGATAGACAATTTAATTAACACTGGCAACAGCCATGAATCCACACAAGCAGCAGCTGTGCAAAGAAGTGATCCGAATACCAACCCCAAGCTCATCCAGCTAAACAAGTATCTTAAATTTCAGAAACACAGGAATACCAAGGGCAGAACCACCTTCACTAACAGCAATGGATGACTGTAGGAATGGGTGAGAGAGACTCATTCATTCTAATGTCTCTGCACCACGCTGTCGACCAAGGTTTACTTCTGCTCTCCACAGTGCTCTACTGAATGATAAGAGATAATGTGTGCTGTGTATTATTTAAAAAACACTTTAAGCTCTCCTTGTAATGACATATACAAAAGAATAGCAGTGGTTCCACAATGCTGCTGACATCGTACCCTCACAGAGAAGAGAAATAACAAGAGACTTTCTCCAGTCTAGACTTTGGAGACACTTTCTCTCACTAAATGACAACTTCTTTATATTGGATTATAATTACCCAGACAGGCAATGCTGTAGTTGGTAGAACAACTATGGTTTGTGAGGACACGTGACGATGAATGAAGAATACTGAGGTCCTTCTGCTCCCAGTAACATAATTGTAAGCACATAAAATCTGCTTTTGATTCTGTGTGTAGCTTTTTATAGGACACAGCTTTTAAATTTATTTTCAGGATCATCAATAGGAAGGGCCCATGTAAATGATGACTAAGAATCATCACAAATCTCACCATTTTCTATCTCTACTGCAAGATGCCTTTCCTCAACAAGTTTTCCCCACATTTTATAGCAGCACACTACTTAAAGTGCCTCAAAACAAAACAAACCTAAAAAAACAACCCGACAAAAAAAGCTATCAGCAAAACCCCACACCACAAAAAGTACACACAACTCTCATTGAAAAGATAGATGTGACAGATGTCAGTCACATCAGCTATCATTCCTGGGCAGTATAATGATTAAGGTCAAATGAAACGTCACATAATGAAATAAGAGCTGATTAACACTGTATGGTTCTTTTACAAAATTCAGTCAGTGCTTAGTTAAGGATAAATGAGATTTTCAATATGCTACAACATAGCACCTGACTTGACAGTGTCAAGTACAACTGTACTTTTTAGCCTGCCTGAAACATGGAAGTATCTTTACATGACAAAGGTTACATTTTAAAAAGCTGTTGCGCTCCTCTGCAGGAAAGCTGGGTCTAACCAAGTCCCCTCAAGAGACTATTTTCCATTGACCCCTCAAGCAACGGTGACCGAATAACTAATAAATACCGAACAGGCAGCTCATGGCAGACTCTTCCTTCCCACGTTTTGCTCCAAGGGCGCGTTTCACCTCACTGCCAGGTTCCAGCAGACAGCCTTTCACACGGCAGGCAGCCGGAGGGAGCTCGGTGCTCACGAGCGTCCCGGGCGGCGGGGCGTCTGCCGGCACCGGCACCGCTGCGGCCGCAGCCTCCGCCGCTCGCCCGAGAGCGACCGCGGAACCCTGCGGAGCCCCGGCCGCTCTCGTCGCCCCAGCCCTGCCAGCAGTGGCTCCCGCACCTCCAGCCTGACAAGCCCACGGCCTCCCCCGCGAGTTCGGTGAGGAGCAGACAGAGTGCCAATGGGAACACGCCCGCGGGGGCAGTGAGCCGCCAGCCGCGGCCCCGGCTCAGTGCGGTGGCTCCGGACACGCACAACGAGCGGGTACCTTCCCCGCGCCGGGCCGGGACCTCACCTGCGGCCGCGACTTCGCCCTGCTTCCACTCCAGGGACTCCGCGGCGCTGAGGAAGCCCCTCAGCAGGGCGCGCTCCAGGGCCAGCATGGTCCCGCCGCCCGGACCCGCCCTGCTCCCCACAGCCACCGCCGCCGCCTCGCTCGAGGCCGCGACCCCCGCGCCCACAGAGACACGCGCGCTGCCGGCGCCAACCCTCAGCCCATGTGCGGGCAGCGGCCGCAGGGAGCCGCCATGACAGCGGCGCGGGGCACGCCGGGAGGGCGCTCTGGCCCCGCCCCGCCGGGTGCCGCCGATGGCGTGAGGGGAGCCTGACAGCGGCCGGGGCGGGTGCGGGGCACGGCCGGGGGGGTCCCTCCGTGCCCCGGGGACAGGCCCTCCCCCCCCCGACAACAGCTTGTAAGTTAGTGGGGTTAGACGCAGGCATGCGTAGGTATCTATATAGAGTCTGGGCGATCCCCTGTGGAAAATCACCGAAGGGGTCAGGTTAGAAGGGACCACAGTGGGTCTGCTGGTCCAGCCTCCATCGTCCGACCTCCCTGCTCGAGCAGGGTCATCCCAGAGCACATGGCACAGGGTTGCATCCGGATGGTTCTGGAATAGCCCCAGTCAGGGAGACTCCACAACCTCTCTGGGGAATTTGTTCCCGTGCTCAGTCACCCACACAGTAAAGAAATTCTTCCTCATGTTCAGGTGTAACTTCCTGTGCATCAGTTTCTGCCCGCTGCCTCCTGTCCTATTGCTCGGCACCACCGAGCACAACCTGGTTCCATCCTTTTGGCACTCTCCAGTGCCACTCTTCAGCTAGCTTTATGTTTTCTGTGGAGAGCTCTCTGGGATCTCGGGCAGGTGCAGGCTGAGGTGCCCAGCCCTCAGGGCAGGCTGGTCAGGACCGTGCTTTGGTCTATCCCGGCGTTAATTTCAGCACCTGTCCAAACACAATGTTGATAATATTAAAATTAAAATTCCTACTGTGAGATTTTGTCCATTTTATTTCCAGGAAAACCAGTAAAGTAACATTTTCTGTGAATAAATAGTTGCTAAATGAAATTCCTTATTAAAAAGAAGGAATACTTTGCTGTCTTTCTCACCTCTTCTGGTTCCCCCAAAGAGTGGGGGTTTACCCTTACAGTTCAGTTCTAGGAGCATCTAGAAGCACCTAAAATCTGCAGAAGGTATGTGAGCAGGAGTATCCCTGGCAGGAATTAGTGCACTTCTCCCTGGCACTGGACTGATTGTTGAGTTTGGGATGTTCGGCCTGTTTCCATTGCCACAGACTTGCTGAAATCTGCTGCTTAAGTTTGCTTCCCTAAATTATTTGAAAAATATACAGTTATTTCTCAAAGAACAATCAATGTGTTTTGTTTGCATCTAAGGATAGCTTCTGCCAAATGGCTTTCTTCAATGGGGAAGAAAGTCTGTGCAGGGCTGTGTAGTGCATATTCAAGATTTTAACATAGTGCTGCTTATTATATCAAAGCAGGAAATAGATAATCAAAATTTCTGTTACAAGAGTTTTCAGAGAATAACCTTCATCATTAACTTTTTTCTGAGAGTGTAAGAAAATTATCCATATGAAGCGTGCTACCGTGGTATCTGAGCTAGCATATTTAATGTCATCTTGCAAGATTCTTGTGCTGCTGTATTGATGCAGTATTTATTTTCTGTTGCGGGGTTTTTTTTCTAAAGCATTTTGAAACAGATGATCTCCTTGTGGACTACCAGAAAAACCTGCTAACTGTAAAAGAAAAGATTTTGTGAGCTTCAAATAATTAATAATAGCATAGATTTTTTTATTATGACATTTTTAACAGTGAGCTGCTGTTTGTAAAAGCTGCTGTTACCTGATTTTTAAACTGAACCTCAATTCTAATTGCCAGGTCTCTGGTACTGCTGAGGAAAGAATCAATCGTGTTGTGTGCAACAGCTGATTTGCTATTTGAGGAGTGGGGAAAGGGGAGGAATTGTCAAGGAAAAACTGGTTCATTGGTGTACCAGGATGAAAATTTGCAGGATTGTGCAACCAAACCTCTGCAATTCTAAGGAACGTGTTTGATGCACCTGGTGAGAAGAGGGGAGATGCAAGGCTCGTATTAGGAATTCTATCAGTTTTTCTTGCTTTGGGTCTGTAAGTTCAGTCAAGCTATATCCCACTAACCAGTTGGTCTTTGTGATTCATCCTATTTAAGGTTACATCATCTCAGTTACCGTATCTGAAACTTCAAGCTCGTTGGAAGCTTGGTGGCTCCCAACAGACATCAGCTAAATGTTCATACCATGTTCTTGAGTTTTGCTGAGAGTTAACACCAGGCCCTCACTGTAAGGAGGGTGGAGTCCCTCAGAAGATTCCCAGCATATCTGCTGCTTTTCCAGCTACATTTGCAATTTAAAAATAATCTTAGACTTGCAGTCTCAAGGTGACAAGGGCAAAAGAATGACAATTATTACACAGCTGTTACAACCTCCTAGCAGGATATCTCAGGCACAGGGACGGATGTGATGCTTGACATGGACTGTAGTTGCTTCACTGCACTCACCAAGCAGCTCTGCATCCCTTGAGTCTCTCTGACCACTTGGCCAACTTAAGCTCTTTCTTCACCAAACCCCAAAGAATGCAATCACTGGGCAGTCAGTAAAGTGGAGGTAGAAAAGCTGCTTTTCAAAAGTGCTAAAATAATAGAGGCCAGGAAATTCTTCTCTTACTTACGACTTTATAAAGCAGTAACAACGACAGTTAGTGTAGGCCACTGCACAACAAGGAAAGAAAGTGATTCAAACCACACTTTGGGAATGTACAACAAAGAATATGGCCAGTTGCAAACAACCCAGGACAGCTCTTCTCCAGTATTGTGTCAACTCTTCTAGAAGCTGATATTAATCTTCATTAATGATTTGGAAAATACTATCTATTAATATTACTGTATCTCTTTTTGTATGGTATCCAGGATCAGTAAATGACTAGACAAAGAAGTAAGTCTCCAGCAAATATACGCTGTCTGTAAAATACAGCTATAATATTTGAGGTGCAGTCTTCCCCCTCCTAATAGGTTAGTTTTTCTAAAATTTAGCCATTTCATAAAAAAATCTCTTGTCATTCCCAATGTCCATGAATAAATATTTGCTGACCATTTTGCAAATGTTGTTCTGTTCCTTCTTTTTTTCTCCTTTTTTGTCACATCAGAACATATCTCATATGAACTTTTAAAAACTAATTATTACCTGGTTAGCAGAACTTTGCTCTGCCTCAACTACATAACATCTGTGAGTTTGCAGATGAGAAAACCAAAGCTTATGTGGAAATAATTCAATTTACTCTTCAACAAAAGAATTCAGAGATTACTCTTCCATTAACTAAGCATGTAATATCTGCCTAAGTTTGCAAAGTATTTAATGCCCTCTTATATGAGCTCATACGGAATCATTATCTTACAGTGTCTTAATTTTTTTATAAAGCAACACTGTCTTTGCTAGCTTCAAAAGGAGAGAAGGATTTAATATGAGATAAAAAAAAAATATTAAATGGCTCTCATTAAATGGATTCTCTTTGTTACTCTGGAGAAAGAAATCCAAACAAAATTGGTTCCAGTCACACTACATCGAATAGAAATTTTAGCTGAAACAGATAGAATATTTTATTAAAGCTCCATGATAATTTTAATCTCTTAAGTGCACCCACAAACATGATTATATTTTTGAACATAGAGTGTGCATGGTTACCTGTAAGCAGAAATGTTTTTGAGATTATCTCACTTTGAATAAAAGAGTAGATAGTTCTGGCTCTTGGAATGCGTTTGTGTCACAACTGGTCATGGTGGCTCCTGCTGGGACATCCCTGTGGGACTGTGTTGGCATGAGTCTGGTGGGTTCCTCAGAAACACTAATGGTGACAGGCAGCAAACAGGGGAGGGGTGATGAGTTCCTTATCTGGAGATCCCAGCTGAATCCTTAATATGTTGTGTTTCACCAGGGAACAGTGAAGCTCTTGTGTAGTCAGCTCCGATTGTGCTTGAAAATTACTCACGGTGATGCTTTTTATGTTGGGCCTCCAAAATTTGGGGCATCTCTGTGACTTTTGACTTGAGTAACATTTGGTGCATGACTTAGGGAATAAGAACCATTGGTCATTCCTGGTTTATATGTAATATTTGGTGAGTTCTATGGATGAAATATGGGATGTCATGTTAATTACAGAATGTTCCATGTGAATTGGCAGAAAATACCAGCTATGGGTTTGTAACTATTTTTATAAGAATATAACAAGCAGTTCTTTTCATCTTTCTATCTTTGATTCTTAAAAATATGAGCTCAGTTGTTACATGATTAGACATTAATGCATTTTATACAAATCGGATTCCAGAATTATTTTAGATCTACGGAATAGTCACCAAACTTAGATGTTGCCTTCCAGTACAATTCTTCTAACTAATTAGCATGAAGGATTTAACTTTAACAGTGATATTAGCTTAAATACGCCGGCAAATCCTTACAACAATAAAATACTCTGTAGTCATTTGTAATGAGAGTAACATAACAAGAAACATTCTGCTTGACGAGAAGAGTATTATCCTAAAAACTTCCCGTTACTTACAGCTTTGCCAAAGAGCACAAATACCAAGTTAGATGTTTTCTATTTGGAAAATGTCTGTTAGCTTGGACTTCTAAGCAAATGAGGTGCAATTTCTCTTTTTGTAAACACGGGCACAAAAATGTTTGTTCCTGTATTTTCTGCTCCTCTCTGAAATGTGTATTTTGGATGAGGATGTGTTTAGTGATTGGGAGTGTGGTGCCCTGTATGTCAGAGAAGTACTTTTTACCATCACAGTTTGAGTTTGTATAAGTAAAAAATTCAGCATAGCTCTGCAGTGTGATAGAATTACAATAATAGAGGAATAGAACTTATGAGAACAAAGTGTTTAGTCAGGAGGCCTCAAATTCTGGAAGTGCCTGGAAAAGACAGAAATCCAATTGTTCTAGTGAATTTAGTCTAGATAACCATTTGTGCAATATTTATGAGAGGTTAATGTTTTATGGTAATTTCAAATGTTAAATTGGACAATACAAGACATCACTGTGGACGCTGTTGGTCCTCCAAAGTTTGAGGTAGGCAAAACTGACTGCAAATGTTAGTAGTTGCAAAGAAAAAGGTTCTTGTAAAATAAATAACTAGCTTATGGTGGAAGGGAGTAGATGGAAAAAGAGTATTCACACTTAGAACTACAGTAGATCTCAATGTCCTTCAGCAACCAAAAATCTTCCCCAAAATGATTTCTCATATTTTCAATAATGAGTTACTCCCTAAATCTTTGAAATTACTAGCTTCTTTGAGGATTATCTGTCCTGGCAAGAACAGCAATAAGATAAATGTTCTCTTTCAAAACCTGCCTCAACACACTTGTCAATATTTACTATATATTTATAACTTGACACAGTGAAGGATTGATGAGATCATTACAGTGGATTAGGATGACTCATTTCCCTGTCCTTCATGACTGCTTCTGCTGAGCTCTTTACTTCTCCTGACTGCCCAAAGGAGAAACTCTGACGTGTTCTGAGCAGGCTTCCAGAGAGCTGGAAGAAATCAATCCATTCCTTTACAGTCCTTGAAGTTGTCCATAGGGTTCAAGTCTAACAAATTTTCTGTGTACTACCAGCATTCAAGTTATTTTTCATTCATCTTGCAGTTGTTAATCAACAAACATTAGGAAATCTGTTTCTGTCATTCACAATCTCTTACTTTCCAAAGGCAAAACTCTTGGTATCAGTAAAATCAGGCTTTGACTTTCACTGAAAACTTCTGTACAATCTTTCAGATCCTATGGTAAAGTGAGTGGTATCATATTCCAATCCTCTTCCAGGTTTCTTTTGGCTAGTAGGAGGAAATTAAATTCCTATAGGTTTTCCAACTCTTCTGAGCAGCAGAATTATGCCTTACTTTTGTGGTTGCGGGAAATTCTTTCTTCTTTCTGATATTGTAGGTTTAGGAACATTCTGGAAGGGTTATGACAAGAAAGCAGACTAGAAATGCATATGATGAGAAAGCACTTTTTATACCTACTGTGTGCCTGAACTCTGCTGACCTATTTATACATCCATTCTGTTCAAAGACTGACAGTAGCAATTATTAATGAAAATAGATAAGGAAATAGTAAGGGATTAGCCCAGGTCTACAGGTTAATTTTGTTCTACCACAAAATAAGTTGCAGGATGTTATGATCATGCTTTGAACAGGAGGGTAAGAAAAATATTCAACCTGTTCACCTGAAAGAAAAGCAGTTGCTTTAGACTTATATTGTATCTCAGAGGAAGAGCTCTTCTTGTTCATCTTTATGAGTAAAAAAATTTTTAACAACAAAACAGTTCTGGTTCTTGGTCTTGGTCTTAGGATATTTGTCTAAATTGCCTAAGGCTCTTTTACACTATATAGTACCTCTAGGTTTCCTGATAAAGAGTGACACAAAACAAATACAAAAATTTTACTAAGGAGCAAAAGTTGTGTAAATCCAGATTTGTGGTAACAAATTTAGAAAAGAAAATTAAAAAAAAAAAAAAAAACTTATTAGAAAGTTGCTAGAGATGTAGGAGTCTATTAAGAGTTGGAGAATACTTTTATCTTTGTATGGATTCACACACAGCACAAATATGTTGATGGTCTGACATCCCAGAGTGGCTTTGAATTGTCTGAATCACAGAACTGCATCATAATGACTCATTCTCATTGCATCCTGACATCCCAGCTGGGAAAGAACTGCTGTCTCTCCGAGCAACTTCATGTGGCACATTTTTGTTTTCTCCTCCCAACGAAGTTCTTGTCCTGACAGACATCTACAGTGGAGCTTCCGTTCTTCAAGAAGACAGGCACTGTCTTGCAGGTGCAGGAGGTCATTTATTGCTCTATTAGAAGCAAGTATTCACTCCTCCAAATGGAAAAGGAATATAAAATCCTACCTAGTGCTTCTGGGGACGTTGCTATAGCTGAATTCCTTCCAATGTCAACACACAAGAGGGTAACACAAGCAAAATGCCAGTTTGTACTGTTTGTATGTGCCTTTCCTTTACAGATGTGACATCTAAACCCTTTAAAATAAAGATGCTAATCCTTATAAAACAATCTTGCATACAGCCACCAAAAGAAAAGCCTCTCTAAAATAAGATCAGTCAGTGCTATGAATTCTTTTTATTGAGTTCCACTCAGATCAGAACTATCCAGCCCAGGATGAACCAGGACATATTCCGTGATTTTTGCCATCATACATCAGTCCTAGATTAAGTGAACCAGGAGTGGCACACAGAGTAGATCCTTCACTGACTGTTGTGCTTCTCATCTCTCTGGATGTAGATGAGGCCTTGTGTTTGCAGGGCAGATCTCCAAATTCATGCTGAGGGCAGGGGGAAGGGAACTCAATACATCCTTTTTTCCAGAAATTGTGATGATTTTTTTCCCCCTCTTTGTATGCTCATCATTCTCTATAACCTTGGTGACAGAGTGGGTGATCTTTCCTTCCACAAAGTCACCAGAATTGTCACTCACTGCATTTTTCAGAAGGACTTTTCAGGTGAATGTTAGTATTACTGCCAAATTCTCGTCAGCACACTTGGGCTAAGAGCATATGACTTAATGTCTGGCAAAAATCCTACAGGATCTGCTTCTGAAAATTGATAAGCCCTCACAAGTTGAGGAGAGATCAGGCCAGAGAGGCATAATCAAGTGCCCTCCTGAATAAAAGCATCCTTTCTTAGAAATATGTTTTGGGTCTCTGCTGCTACCTGTATCTTGACAGTGTTCTTAAACTCTCTTGTCCAGACCTTTTTTTTTAACTTAATGAAGCTATGCCTTGACTTTTCTTACCCAGGAAATTGATGCTTAGGTTATTTTATTCAAATTTTCCTTTGGAGTTGGCAGTAATTCTAAGGCTGAACTATAGATTCATCATTCCCATGCTGGATACTCACATGTCTTTTCAACTTTCAATGCAGATAGTTTTTCCTTTATTGTCAAATAATCCTTTTTAGAATCTATTTATAGATTCTCTTTCACACAGAGCTTTGTTGAAGCGATGAAATATATTTTTCATTTATACATTACATTCTAATGATTAAGTTTTTAAATTGCTGAAATGAAGTATGATGATTTCATTGAGGAAATTTCCAGTTGATGCATCATCACAGGATCTGTGCTAAGAAACAAATAAATTTAGATTTCTTGACCCTTAGGAACAGGTGTATTTGTTTTGGTTTGGTGTTTTTCTGTCAATGGATAGAGAGTTAGAGAAACAGACGTTTCTCTTATGTTTCTTAGCTTATTTCTTTCCTGTTAATCAGTAACTCTCAGGTTCTCTCTGTTTTCTTTGTTACATTTTGATATTTTCTTTATGAAATAGCCTGTGAAAAAAAAAGTTATGATGGTGTTTAGTCAATAAAGAGAAGTCTTAGAGGAATTCATTATTACCTTCCCATTTGTAAAAGTTGCTATAAAAAAGACACACAATGTTCAGCACACACTTGGACTTTTGTGCTCTTCTGAAGCTGCAAGCTTTGCCTAAATGATCTCCAGATGAAGGTTTTTCCTTGTGATTTTGTCTCCTCTGAAGTCTTTCTTTGAGCCATGAATCCCCATGATATGAGATGGCTACATTCACGTTTGATGACAATGAAATGTTGCACAGAATCTGCTGGCATAACTTTCATCAGTACAGACCTTTCCTGATCTGCTCCATTGAAGTTGTAGTCAGGAAAAGGGGAACAAGATCTGTCATGGATAGTTGTGATCTGACAAATAGACTTAAAACTATGTGTCCCATTTGCAGTGCTGCTCAATCATACTGTAAGCCTTTTTAATGTTTTTAGAAAAATGATTCAAAGCATTTCACAAAAAAACCCCAACAACAAAAATGAACCTTTCCTCCTCTTCTTCCTCTGCTGTTTTAGCTTGTTATCTCAGTCTCCTCTCAGCACCCAAGCAGAGTCCTAAAATGAGTAATAAGTCTCATTGTGGGAATGACACCTGCGTGACCTTAGAAAGACCAGGCAGAATTACAGCTTTGATTGGAAATGGCTGCTGCTTTTTCTCTCTCTCTTTTTTTTTACAGTTATGTATTACTCAGTCTTAATGGTGTTTCAACTACTGAAATAATGCTTTAATACTTTTCTATAAAATTAGCAACGTAAGCAACCATTGTGTGTTGCTTTCCTTCTTTTCTGTAGATAAATATACTTTTTAGTAGTTGAATTTAGTTTGCAGAGTCGACATTGAGACTGGCTGGTACAGAGCCAGATTCTGATAGCATCACAGTGTGTTACAGGTCAGGACTTAATTTAGTCTGGCTTCCAGTGTGGATGGATTCTCCTCTAATGTCATCTCTCTGTTCCTGACATAGAATAATAGCTAGTTCTATTTACATCTCATTTTCAAGCCACAAAGTTCCTGCTAGTACCAAAAAGGTGACAAAGGTACAGGATAAAAATAGTGCCCTTGCTGTTGTTCAGTTGTTCCTGGAAGAATGGAGGTGGTGTTGGGGACCACCCAATAATGGTAAGATAAGGATTTTTATCTCTAAGTCACCAAGTTAGCGTAGCAATAAGTGTTATGTTGTGAATCCCTCCAGTTTCTAACTTATAACAGTTTGGGTTGGAAAGGACCTTAAAGATCATTGAGTTTCAACCCCATGACCATAGGCAGGGACATCTTCCACTAGACCAGGTTGCTCAGGACCCCATCCAATCTGGTCTTGAAGATTTCTTATTTAATTGCTTGCTAAATTTCTGAACATACAGGAATCTGCTGCAGGTATTTATTATGTGCAACTTGAATTTTGCAGAGCCTATTTGTCCTTGTAAGAGAAGTTACGTCTAGCATGTATTTGTAGGCAATATTGTCTTTTTTTTAATTGTGTTTTTCCCCTTCTTCTAGTTCCTTACCTTTCCTTGCAATGATTTTTTTCCTTAAAGTCCTTCTTAACAAAGTAACAAAGTGCATTTTCTCTGTATGTGTCTCTCAGTTAATAAGCCATGCTGTCCTCCATTTCTGGCAGCGAAGTTTCTGGTGTTTCCAGGTTTATAATCACTTAGTTGGGAGCTCTGCTGCTGGTTTTGTTTTGTAGTATTTGTATTATCTTCTTACTGCTTATTGAGATTTGAGCTTTGTACGCATGGGATCTTTAATCACCCTTTTTTGGCATCTTAACATCTTGAATTAATTTAAACAGATGAAAGAGATCAATAGGTAAGGTCTTAAATATCCTTGATAGCCAGATGCTCCTATATTTCGCATGCCGAAATCTTCCATCTGCTGTCAGGTTGACAAATGAACCGAGTTCTGAATGTGTCCCCTGTTTACTTTAATGGCTGAGTATTCAGAGATTCCAAACTCTGTGTTCTGTCTCTGCACTGAAATGCAGAGGCCTAAGTGCAGGGAAGCTTCATGTTTATTGTATAGTACATACCTGATTTAGATATGTAAAATAGTTAATTCAAATAGTTAGTTTTGAAACATTTTAAGTAACTTCAGATAAATTCCAATTGCAGAATCTTTTAAACTGCTCCAGACTTGCACAAGGGGCACTGGGGAGAGGAAGATGAGAAGCTTTTTTCACTAGCTGGCTTTTAAACTCTGGGACTGAAAATGTAATTCTATGTCACCTGTAAATGTAATTCTTTTTCCCTAGCATTATTTGTTGAATTTGATACGAAGTTTCTATAAATCAAATCTTTCTTGCCTTGGTGTGTGCAGAGATACTTCAGTTGGTCTTAGATATTATTGTATTGTTCCAACCTTTGAAAACAAGCTTAAAAAAAATCTATAGGAGGTACTATATTCTCTGATAGTATTTACTGTAGTAACTGGGATAAAAACACACACCGTGTCCTGATGCAGGAAGGTCCCACACCCAGACTGTACAGAGGACCTGTTGTCACTATATAAAGCCTGGTGATTGTTGATGCATAAATTGGAAGCTAATACAGCATGTGATAGCAAAATTTAAAAGACATTATAAACTAATCTTACCATCATACTACTAGAACAATGGTTGTAAAATCCAATATATTAGATAGCATAAAGATTTTATTGTTGCTTAATGACTTAGTAATACAAAAAGAAGTAAATCCCACAGGTCTAAGCACAGCCAAAATCTCTGCCAGCATCCAATTTGGAAAGATGCCATTTAGCCTCCAGGAAAAAGTTCTGCCAGCAGCTTGGACTAAAAATGTTCAGACTCACTGCCTAAATAAACAAGCAGTAGACTTCAGAGTCTGTTGGATGATGGTGACACATAAAAGTATATTAACCAACCCTAATAATGGGATAATGCCAACATCTTACTCCTACACGTGACTGAAAATAAACAGAACACTTTACATAAGGGGGCAAAAAGAAGTTCTCCAACCCCTTCACTACTGTCCTTATTCGCCTGATTTCCTAGGGAAAACCAGTCTGTGCTGCCTTATCTCAGTGACTGCCCTCAGTTAATACACTCAGAAGGCGCTGGCATCATTCAGCCAAGTGTAAACAGAGGCATAACTTGTCTCTAAGATTATTAAATTTTTTCTAGGTTAGTGAAAAAGCTGGATAGATAAGGAGAAGAGAAAGATGTCATAGTTGTGATCGTTCATGAAAACTTTTGTATTATTATGTAAGAGAGAACTCAGCCTTGGGAGGGTAAGGGGTGTGGGAGAGTGGACCATTAAATGTCCTAAGAGCAGAAAAGGCTTCATTTGTAGTCTGCAGTCAGCTGAGGCACCAATTTGCTGGAGGCCCCACCTCACCAAGCCTTCAGCATCCAAAACTCCTTATTTAGTTATGTCACCGTGATCCTTTACATTACTGCTTACAGCACACAAACTTGGAAACTGTTTACTTTTCCCAGCAAATTTTTCTGTCTCTTAAATTCTCTTTGCAAAACAGAGGGGTTTTTTTGTCCTTAGACCTATCACTGTTTTTCCTGTGTCATGGCATCCATGTTACATCTCAGCTAAATTCTGCTGCCAGTGACAGTGCAAGCCGCTGTCATAATTCACTTTTGTCCGGTATTGCAGCTAGTGATATGACTTTATTTCACAACCAGCTTACATTTAAGTCTACTTTTCATCAATAAAAATGTGCAGCTTAAAATCTCCACATTCCAGTACTAAACCAGAATTTGTTTCTATAACTCATGCTGATGTTTTCTGGGAAAGAATAGGAAAATGATTCTGGCATTCAGAGAATTTCTTTGTAAAGTTCTCATGTCTTTGTGGTTGTGGTGTTAATCACTGTCAATATGATCCAAACATTCTAACATGGGGAATGCTTTGCTACAGGTTACTATTACAGTTCTAAAAAAAAAATTCTAAAAAAATACTAGCTAGAGTGAAAATATGAGAGGGAGAGATGAAGGATAAAGGCTTGACATTTTATCTCTTGAGTCAGGTATGCCAAAATCCTTGGATTGCAAAGTTGACAATTATTTTCTTTTGGCATCTTCTTAATTTCACTTGGGATGCAATATATTCGTACTGAAATACCATTGACTTGCAACAAGCCTTTATAGGGATGTACGAGTAAGATATGTAGCATCATCTGTGATCTTGCAGTTTATCATTTAAATAAAAAAAAATTGGGAAAAAAGTGAAATAGTCCCATAAAACACCCTTACCACACCTGCCTTTGCAAAGGACAGCTGGATGTTGCCATTAAGTTCTCTATATTTCAATGAAATCAAAATTTAGTGCTACCACAGGGGCACCTTCATGGCAGTTCCCAGCTGCAACAGCACTGGTTTCTTCCCTCTCACATTTAATGCTTTGTTTGGACCCAGAAACACAGCTGTGAAATCCTGGAACAGAGCTTCTTTAAGAAAGGCATTCCTGTTTCTCACTGTGTAACAAGTTACAATTTTTAAAAAGCTGATGGAGAGAGCAAGGCTTCAGTCTCTAGATGACTGAGGTTAGAATTTGCTTTTTTGAAGCAATGGTAACAGATTAAAGCCAATCAGAAATAACCAGATTTCAAGGATTTTCCTTCGAACATTTATTTACAAAACTTTTTCTCAGGCATCAGAGCTATAGTGATAGTGGAAGTCAAGTATAAAATATTTTGTGTTGTTGCTTTTCTGTAAAAAACCGCTAAAGCAAATTATAAAGCAGAAGATGTTACCACTCTTCAGCTGT
This sequence comes from Lanius collurio, assembly GCA_020086605.1. Classification (NCBI taxonomy): domain Eukaryota; kingdom Metazoa; phylum Chordata; class Aves; order Passeriformes; family Laniidae; genus Lanius; species Lanius collurio. The sequence goes on from JACBWW010000002.1 coordinate 24,669,987, forward strand.
GAAACTTGCATGACTCCTAAATCAGTTTGTATCTGGCTTCACATTTTAAGCCACAATTAATGGTAAGAATGATTCTAGGTGACATTCTGTGTACTTCTGAAAGAGCCCACCAAGAACTTGGGGCCAGCCAGGCTTTTCTCCTCCTTGTTCTTTGTACAGCAAAAAGCATCAACCATGGCCAAAAATAACTGCAGAAAAAGATATACTGGGGAAAACTCCAGTCTCTTGAGGTTTCATGGAAAAATCATCTGTTCAAAATATGACTAAAATGTGAGTTGGGTGACTTGGTTTTCTTTTTTCAAAAAAACCCAAACCCAGATATCCTGCCTTTGTTTTTTTTGTCATCCTAATGAGTTTATCTATACACTAAAAGTAAAAGCAAGATACATTCAAATACATGGATGAGCAGGGAGTCTAATTCAAGACAGAAGACTAGTCTGAGACACAGAGAAAGGATCAGCTCTTGGAAATAATGATCTCCCAGTACTTCTGCAGTCTTCAGGCTTTCCCCAGGCTCGAGTGAATTCACTGCTTCTGTAATTTGTAACTTTTTCAAGAAGATGGAGTAAAATGGAACTGCAATTTAAATAAAGCCAATGTTCAGGCTAATGCAGCAACAGTCTGGAGGGTTTTTTTTTTGGCACTCCAGTGCACTTCATGGAGAACTGGAGCACTCCATGCTCCAGTTCCATTGTAGTCAGATACCTGCTCTTGGAACATTCTAAGTATTTCTCAGATAAAATATCTGCTTTTGAATTCTCTTATGGTTTTTGCAAATGAACCTGATCCTTACTATAGAAATGGCTAGTTAAGAGGCAAAAGACATGTCTCTGACAAATATTGCCTGATGGTGCAGGACACTGGTTTTATGTCTAATTCTGGGCAGCCAGTAGATTCAAATGTGAGAAATTTGGCAAGTTCAGCACAGGATAATCTTCAAGCTGTGACCAGCTTGGACAAAGCCACAGGATGAAATAAAACCAAGAATGATTTATCTTAAATGTGATTCATCTGCATTCAGTCCACGTAAGACGACAGTGACAGTTTTTTCTCTTATGTTGACAGTGCAGTTCAGTGCCACCAGCTTGAGCTTTGCTTACAGAGTGCTCACATAACAGAGCACTTCCAGTCTTTCTTATTTATAAAATTATTTTTTAACAGAAAACATTTCAGTGGCAGTTTTTAAATCCATATGAATGAAGGTTGAGGTCCTTTTTGATTTTCCAAAGCTGTGTTGTTGTTTGTTCATATTAGGGTTGTGCCTCTCATAGATCCTGCTATTCCACTCAGTGTGCAAACACAGCATAAGAGGTTTGGCAGTGACAGGGAAAGTCTGATTTCAGCTCTGCAAACTGCTTTGCTAACTCATTGCCTAGGAAGTAATTTCATAATTTTTAATAATCCATATTAAAATAGGGACCAGAAATCTTAATCATAACAGAAGATTTTGGTAGCAGTCCTTGCTATGAGGCTGGCAGGCAGCAGTGAGTGCTGGCTGTTCCTTAAGGCTGGTGAGGTGGGAGAGGAGATGCTGGGGACAGAGCTGGCAGGGCCCACTGCCCACAGTGCCAGAGCAAGGCAGACCCACAGACAAGTCCAACCAAGTCAAGATAATTTCAAGAACTCACCAGGTCCAAGGTCAAGGCAGCCCAGGGGGGGGGGTCACTTCAACAGAATCCATGGCTGTGGCACAGCCAGAAACCAGCACTAGCTCAGCTCAGTTCAAAATTAATAGCCCTGAGCTGCGTTGGCTGGATTTAAATACTGCTTCTGAGCCTGCAGGAAAAGGGGTGTGTGAAAGCCCCAGGTGAGGCTGTCAGGCTTCTTAAGGCCAAGGCCCATCAGTGCACTGGGGGTCCTGACAGGAATTCTTTAAGTGTTTAAGGTGGGAAGAGTTGTTACAAGATACACTTGGAGATGCTGTGGGGAGCTGATGTAGTAAAAGGCAGAGAAAACAATCTTTTCATAAGTCAGCTGTGTAAACAGCTGCATCTTGTCAGATTTTATCTTTTTAATGAAAAGATCAGAATGCTACATAAATAACGGAAATTGCTACAAACCCTTCATGTATTTACAATCAGGACTTTGCAGGAGCTGTCATGGTAGATCCTGGAAAAAGATGAAAAGAAGAGTGTGGAGAAGTGGCATTGCAGACAAGCCTGGAAGGCTTTTGTTTTAGTTTGTCCATAATGTAGTGTGAAAGACAGATGAATGTGTTTGTGGAGGAAAGGGTAAACAGGCAATGGAAATGAATGTTGCAGTACCAGTTTACCTACATGTGTATTAAAAACTCTAGTGCTTTGTTCAGGAAGTGATGAATAAGGGGAAAAGGTGGGCATATAAAAGATCTGATACACTGCTGTTACTGACAAGGAAAAGAAATATTAAATGTAGCATTTTGTGCTGAGAGTCATGTTTGGGAAGAACCTCCATGTAAATTGTGGCGGCTCTGCTGGTAGAGGTTAAGCACTGGGACAATGGGTTCAGTGGTTGACCAAGACTCCTTTGAAGTCTGCTTTATTTCTTTGGAGTGCAATAGAATTTTTCAAGCAAATGAAACCTAGTCCATGTTCCTTCTTCTCTCACAAAATTTGCATCCTTTTCTGTAAAACACCTCCTATTTTGTCTTGGAATAAAGGGCATTTTAGCCTCATACCTCAAAACCAGGGCAGATGGTGCCCTTGAGGAATTTAAATAAGATCTCAGCATGCTGACACCTGTAAGTGCAGTGGTTAGAGTAATTCTGCAGTGCAGTCACTGGGATGTCAAAAACAGAGAAAAGAGAAATTTTACTTCAGCAAATGCTGCATAGAGCTGTTTTGCAAATTGCTTAACGTTATTCTTTGGCTCACTGCAGTGCACCTGGCAGAAATTATTAGAGAGAGACACATATACAAGGATAAAAAAAAAATGTAATTGATTTCTGCATGTAGTAGGTTGAGGGAATTTAATATATCCATAGCTGGCAGGTTTAATTTGTCAGCTTTTAGCATGGCTTTAAAGGATAAGAGGCCTCAGCATTACTTTAAAAGACATACTATCTTTATCAACATCAAGGAGTACAAAAGTTTGACTACTCAGTTTTCTTAAACTAAACACAAAGTTGACAGCTACAGTCTGTTCCTACACTGAATGCAATATGGAGAATGTGTGCATACATTTTTCTTAATTTATGTTACTGCTGTCATTACCATTTAAATGTGACATTAACATATTGCTGAATTGAATCATTGTTTCAATGACTGGACTCCATTTCATATTTTCTTCCTAAAAGGGGCAGAAGGGGGAAGAACTTGAAAAATAATGCAGATGGAACACATTTAGGGTGCCATTTTAAGAAAAAATGGTGAAGATTTTACTGTCAGCTTAGGAAATACTGTAGAAGAGAATTGGGCATCCAAATATAAGTTAGGTCCTAAACACTAATTAAATAGCCTGGAGTGAAGGGCCTCACATTACCAGAAGAGAGCATTTTCTAAAAGACAGAAGTCAAGCATTGCATGAGCAGGGAGAGTATAGAAGGGAAAGAACAATGTAAACTTTGGGAAAGATGATAGTAGTTTTTGCAGTGAGAGCAAGATAAGTGAATGGGATAAATCCATGAGTTGACAAAAGGAGTCATGCAGGGAAACAGCACTTGAGAATACAATGGTTGAGTTTAAAATGTTTTAGTGGGAGGAATTAATAATTAAGTCAATTTTTTAAAATATCTGATTCTGTTTTGAATCTCTTGAGAGTCAGCAGTATCAATTATACCACCCAGATCCTGACTGATTGCTGCCAAGGATTGTTCTCATTTAATGTGGCATCCTCCAAGATGCCAGGGAACCAGTATGCAGCTATAGATGAACCCCTGGACACTTCACAGGAATCTGTTTTCTTTCCCCTGTATCAGTATTGACAAATTAATGAAGCTCATCAGAAGCACAGAGAACATGTCATACTTGCCAGAACAAGGCAGGGTTATTTCATTTGGTTTTGCTTTCCTGTCATGATCAGTGGGCTGGCATGCAAGTACTGCTATGGAAATACAGTCTCCCTTTATGAGGATGAGAATAGAAAGAAAAGGGGAAAATAAGATTTATTGTCCCTGAGGTGGCTGGTTTTTATTTTGATGTGGGATGTGGGAGGCAGTAAGATTCCTGGACAGCATGCAGCAGTATGGAAAAAGAAAGATTTTTGGTTATTTTCTGTGTGTATTCAGGAGGCTTTACTGGTGATATTTGTTTGGTTTGGTGTTTTTTTAGTTTTGTTTTTGGTTGGTTGGTTTTGGTTTGGTTTTGGGTTTTTTTCCCCCTATACTGTGTACTGAGGTTTTCCTGGTGCAAGGCCATGCTAATGATATGCCTTACCCCAAAAATGTATTTCGGAGCCCATCTAGAGGAATTTAAAATTGGTGAGCTAATCAAGCTGAATAAAAATAAATAAACATGACTGGTAAAATAATTTGGTTGAATTCACCAAGAAACTGTCTTTTTGTAATAAATCAAATTAATTTAAGGATCTATTAAAATATATACATAGATTTTTAACTTTTTTTCCTTCTTCTTCTTTTTTTTTAAACAGAGAAGGAAACTGAAAGTTATGAGGTAAGTTTGGAAACTGGCCAGGCAGAAGAGCTGAGGCTTCGCTTGAATGAGCAGCTGAGCTGGCCAAACAGGTCACTGCCTCTGAAAATGAGAGGTCTCAACACCCTGCCCTCCTGCCTTGCTTCCATCCACACTGCCCTGTGCATTCCTTGGGGGCTGCAGTTCCTGACAGGTGCCTCTTTGTTCAGGCAGCTTCTTCTCAGGTTGAGGATGACACTGTCACAGTGATGGCAGTGTCAGATGAACAGCAGAGATCAGCTGGCAGCTCAGCTCTGGAGCGCTGGAGACCAGCCCCATTCATGCTGCAGTGACCCACTAGGTCAAGGCTGTGTGCTCTGCTTCAGGATGAAATGGCTAATTAAAACATTTGTGTTAACCATTGTGCTTAACATCGTACAGAAATTTTACATTTTACAGAAATAAACTGCCCCAACAAAATTGCTTCTGCTTTGGAGTCAGGGGTTGAAGTATAATTTGAACATGAAAAGAAACAAATAATAAACAAACCCATACTTTTGAGTGTTAATTCTCTTTTGCCCAAAGTAGATGTTGTGCATGATGGTATTTGTTTCTTTGGAGTGTCTGATTTCTGAGTTAAGATATAAAAGTCTTATGTACAAGAACCTGGCTTTAAAGTTGCTGACTGGGAAGCTGAAAGAGCCACAGCCCTGTGAAACCCAATTTAAGAACTGGATAAATGCTGAGGGGAAATCCAGCCTTCCATTTTATCTGTATAGGCAATAGATGTTTTAAAAGGGACTTGCTTTTTCGTTGCAGCTGTTCTGTGTGGACTGTTGGCACACCTTGGATTAGATCAGCTGCGTGGAAAGAGAACTGGTCTGCCTCACCCAGCAGGGCTGGGGTTGTATGTACCATGGCTACACCAAGGGGGAGGTATTAAAGCTGAGTGAAACAGATTTCCAGCTGTTTCTCCAGTTTGTCTTTCATGTTTTCACCAAAGGAATAAAAAAGAGCAAATAGAGAAAAAAAAAAAGAAAGTTTTGAGTCAAACCAAAATTGGTCATTTCTTCCAAAGCTTAACTTGAAGTTTTACAGAGAGAAATGGGGAGTAAGAGCTTTGACTTCTAGGTTTGGTCCCAATCCTTCCATTTGCCATGATGCCATATATATATTTGTTCCACCAGGCTGCTGCAGGATATCAGGAAATAGTTGTATTTTGGTTAAGGTATAAGCTGTAATTCAGACAAGGTTGCTTGCTTTTGGAGAGGAAGAAGTAAAATTCTATTTCTCTCCTGTACTACTGCTTAGTTGTTTGAGGATTCTTATGCACACAGCCAAATAAGATGCAAAGCTAATTTCAGTTTAAAGAGTTTATGTGTTCAACTCTATGTGCCTGTACTGTGGTGAACATGAAGCCCTGAGTTTCAAAAATCATGCTTAAAAAGGGAGAAGAAATCAAAACTTGCAATGTTAATTAATATTTTAATAATCTTTTACAAACTATTAGCTGGAGCTTGATTTTTGTTTTATATGGGTTTGGGGTTCTTACTGCACCATTTTTAAGCCATGGGTATATTTTCATAGTCTGTGAAAGTGTGTCTGTGCCAATACAGTATTTAGGTCTATTTAATGAAAATTAAAATCAAATTTTACTCTTTAGCAGCTGACATCAATCATGTCCCCTCTCTCCCCTCCCCCTGGCCCCCATAACCTTTAATGCTAAACAATGTTCCAAAAGGAAAATTTATTGCATCACCTATTTCGATTCTCTGACATCATTCTGTCATGGCAATGAAGTGATTTACATGGAAAAATGTATTACCTCTGCTTTTAGACAAAATGAGTTTATGATGATTAATGGTTTTAGTGCAAGTATGTGGAAATGGCTGGCCTTTTAAAAGTGAAACATGACCTATGCTCAATTTTCCTCATTTTCTTTAGTTTTTGTAAAATGGTGGTGGTTGTGAGTAAATTAAAATGTAGGAATTATTTCTGGTAACTGAAGTAAGCTATAAATGCTGGGGTATCCATGGTAACATCACTACAGAACTAGAGACAAAAGGGAGAAAGCAATCAGCCTGAAGCACAGAGTCTAAACTACAGTGGTGGCAGGGGACTTGGATCACGTATTCCATGAGGAGTCAAAAGTCTCCTGGGAAGGCACATGTTTAGTTTGGGGAAGAGCAGGCTAAAGGGTGATCGCCCCCAGCCGTCCCTCCTGCTCACCATTCCTGTGATTCTATAACTCAGTTGACTTCAGGCACAGAAGATAGAATACAGAATGGTCATATGAATGGCGAAATATTATTTTAACAGAAAAGCACAGAGCAAATCATCTTTTCTGATGCATGTCTTAAAATGACACTTGAAACATTTCCTTTAGCTTCATACAGAGCTGTATTTTTCCTTAGATGTCATATAAATAACAAGTAATACACCAAGGCCTAAACTAAGATGAGAAGATGATGCTGAATAAGAACTCTGAAATATTTTCTTTACATATGTTAACTGAACTAAAACTCAAAGGCCATTAAGGCAAAAGCTGTTCAACTACAGAAAGACTTAAATTCAGGAAAAATGTAAAGAGTGGCATTTATTTTTCCAGGGGCCATATGGAACAAAATCAGTCTGCTAAAAAGAAGGCAGAGGTTGAGGTGAACACTGCTGGCAATTTAATCTGCATGGAGACTTTGCATCAGTCACAAGATGTAATATTTGAGAATGAACAGAGAATAACTTCTGTATGACAGATCAACTACACTTCGCTTTTGGACACTTAATCCCAGGCTGTGATGGATGCTGGGCACTGAGCACTGTTCTGCTGCCTCAGTGGAACCTTGGTGCCTTTCAGTGTGTTGAAATGTGTAAAATGAACTATCAGGGAAAAATGAAAACTGGATGAATTTACAGTCATGGCTTTTCCTTAGTGACATTGACTGGACAACTGTCTTTGACGGCACACTTGGCAATGGAAAATTACGTGCTGTTGGGTCCTGTGCATGGAAATGCATTTGCAAGTAAAGCAAAAATGGATTTAAGGTAGTGATTAAAAATGCACAAGTCATACTAGCATTTTCAGGAAGACAGCAGTATCACAACAAGCCTTTTAACTGTGTTATTTTTATTCAGACGATTAATCCAAATCTTTCATTAGGCATATATTGAATTTAGCATTCTACTGCAGTTCTCTATATGCAATCTAGAAATCGCAGCACTGTCCCTCATTGATTTCTGCTACCAATACAGGCTCTTGAGAGCTCTTCAAGACAGAACTGTCTTTCCTGACTTACACAGTTATTTGTCAGGAGCCATGAACTGCTATTCTCCTGTTCTTTGTTCAAATGGCTTGACTTTTCCTCTGATACAAGTTATTGATGTTCAGTTCCCTGCTGTGTGTTGTTTGTGCATCTGGCCATTTGTTTTCTAACATGAATGATTTCCTTGGAGGGACAGCTAGAAAAGAGTGAAAGGAGGTTTAACACATCAGTAGGCAGTGCAGATACAAAAGGATATTTTGTTCTTTGCTTCAGTCACAGTTTGCTCTCATCAACAGCAATTGTTTGAGTCTGAGTGTACATAGTGTACATTTGTAGTGTTGGTTTTTTTTAACTAAGTGAAATTTGTATGGAGCTAAATCAATCGCTGGATGTAATTTCCACCTTGTTTTCCCTGTTCTGTCAGGTGAATCAGGTGGTCTCTACTAGACCCTTCAAGTTGCTGAAGTCTCCCAGGGACCTGTACTGGAGCAGTGTTTCAGTGTCTGTGTGACAAGCCTGCACTCTGTTGCCTTTAGTGACCCTAAGGCAACTGGGAGATGTGTTGAATTCAATCTGATTTTTTTTTTCCCTAGTCTAAGGTTCCTGTAATGTTCTGGGACTTATCCAGAATCCCACATGCTATGGCAAAATTCAGCCAGCCAGATGGTCGCATGATTTCTCTTGTGACTGCTGCTTTGCTGGAGGCCAGCCCCTGTGAATTTTATCTATCACATCAAGTTTCTCTGGTTGAAACTGCCTCAAAATACAGTTGAGATTTGCAGAGTGACTATTTGGTAGCTGAGAAGATGGGTCTTGTTGGCAAGCATGTAATTTCCTTTCCCACAATCCTGCTGCTGGCTGTTAGGTTTTGATGTGCCATGTCACCTCTGTTCCCTCTTGAATCACTGCCACAGTACATTGCCAGCAAACAGCTGCAAGGTTTTCAGGACAGCCTGAACTGCAGCTATAGCCAGGATGGAGGCAGGAGTTTGCATCCTGCAGACCATCCCCAGCCATTGTGCACAGGGATCTGGCGTCCTGGATTCCCTAATGTGAGAATGCTGGTGCTTGGCTGGGCTGGTTGTGCATATGTGATGATGGTGGCCTTGTTACAGCCTGAATTAACCCCACTGGTACCCCTCCTGCAGTGTTAAAGAGTTGCTGTTGTAGTGCAGGCTTAGAATTGTGCTGCACCAGAATCCAGTAAGGTCATCTTATTATGAGCTGCTTAAAATACTTGTAGAAATAAGTTTAGTATTGAAAACTCTGGAATAAACGAAGACATTTTGACTGGAAAAGTTCTGGAAGTTTGCACTAATATGCTTATTCCTAATTTAGGTATGGGCGAAGGTTTTCTGTGGCTGAAAACTTACAATTTCAAGATGAGAGAACAGGACTTCTGGACACACCCAAGCCACTGTTTAGGAGTAGACTGCAAGACATTTTCTGTTGGTATTCTGTTTCTGAATCACATGCTTGTTTAAGTGGCTTAATGAAAACAGAAGAGATGGAAATTCTCCCCCAAGTTTTGCTTTTCCCATTTGCTTTCCCAGTAAATAAGAAAATCCTTAATGAAGCAACACAGAGTCCTTCTAGATGGCAAACTGAATTTTTTTATCATGACATTTTTAGTTTGCTTTCATTTTTCCAGTTTGCGGGTCTTACTATTTTTTTTAATATGTTTGTGTTTTAATATGTGTTCGTATGTTTGTGATCAGGGACCAGGATGTGGTCATTTTCTACTCACAGAGCTTTATGCAAAGAGTTGGTGAACTACTGAAGGCTTTGTGCATGCCTGTGGACATGGGCTAATAGGTGAGGAAGAGGGCAGTGAATGGAGGTGTAGGACAAAAAAATCTAAAAGAGAATGCAGTAAGTGGTTGAGCTGAGCCTGGAGCCCAACAGTGGCAACAGCAAAGCGTCTGCAGGTTTTTAAATGACATGGTATGTTTGAGAAGCGTGCTCCTCGTGTAAAACCACGCCTGGCTCACTGCTCTAATACCTCAGTAGATCAGCCTGCTTGCTACTTTTGCAAATATACATCCATACTTGGTTTAAGTATAATTTTGGACATTACTCTTGTGGTTTAACAACTTCTGTTCCTGTGCAAGCCTCACCATAGTTGCCTCATTCCTAAATGTCTTTGAGGGTGGCAATAACATGCCTTTTCTTATTCCCAGATTTTCTTAGGGCTTTGCTTGCACTGGTTCTCATCAGAAGCAGGGCTGTTAGATGCCCTGCATGGTCTCTGATAAGGAACTTCTTTCTGGACTTTCGATTAAACAATCTTAAATACAAAATTTTGCTGTGTGAATTACAGAAATGTTCCCAGCTCTACCATTTGAAGATGATACTGTGTTATTAAATAGTAAGATATTATAGGCACTCTTAATGCAAAGTTGCATTAATACACCTGGAGAACTGAGTGGACCAGGTTATTTTTTGGGAGCCAAAACTTCAGCTCTGAGGCAAGAAGACTCCACCTGCAGAAATGACAGGTCACAATATGCAGAACTCTCTCAATCCAGACAGAGAATTGTGGTTTGGGATTTGTTCTCTGAGCCTTTATTAAACAGAGGCAGTGGTGAGATTATTTGGGAGCTCTGCTATAGTAACTCAATGGGTAGATAATGTATTTTCTGCATTCATGGTTTAGGAGAATAAAACAATGGCAACAATCAAATTTCTGGAGAATTAAAATGTTTTTACCTGTGATTCATTTTAGTAATTGTGGAGCTTACTTTTACCCTCACTCAGCCCAGTGTATTTCAGAATGCTCATTGTTGTGATATAAATGCTCAGTGTTCCTACTAATGCTGTCACTATCTGTGGAGAAGGAGAGGAAAAACAAAGCTCAGGAAACTTTTTCAAGACAAGTAACTGCCAGACCGGACGCATGTATACGTAGATAGATGTGTATGTGCGTTGGTAAAAAAAACTGAGAAACAGATCTGAAATACCTTCTGCACCTTGTACTTGTTCCTTATGGCAAGTCAGATAAAAATCTATCTCCTTTTCTTTGAAAAGTGCTTTTAATTTCTGTTTTCTGTACAGAGAGCAGACATTCCAAGGAGGTGAGTCCACTTGGTGGTGACTGGCTTCCGAATAAATAAAAAAGGAAACTCTTGTAAATCACACTAACACAAAGGCAGCATGGAGTTATAAAATGAAGACATGCTTGAGGAACTCCAACTAAAAGTCTAAGCCTAAATAATTCTCCTTCACAGGGATCAGAATAACACAATATATTCTTGGCTTAAAGGTAGGTCAGCTGGGTTTGTGTTCAGGTATTTATAGGTATACAAAATAAATGAGTAATATGGCTGTTTGCTTATCAAGTTGTTTGCCTCAGGGTGTAAAACAGAACATTTCTTAAAGTGCCGCCAGAAACATTTTGAAGAAGTAATGGATGACATAGCTGGAAAAAAAGACCATTTTGTCATAATGTTTTCTTAACAACGGGATCATGCCAGAACCTGAATGCCCTACTTGATAGAGCTATCAAAAGTAGTATAATACATTTCCTGTATTGTATGGGAGCTTTCTCCTTTTTTTTTTTTCAAGTGAAGAACAGACACTTCACTGCTGCTAAACAGACCATCCAAGCACAGCACTGGCACACACATTGAAGCTTCCCAGCAGTGATCAGCAGCCCAGTGCCTCACCTGTGTCAGCATGATTTTACCTGAGACTGCAGTAGAGGCTCCTCACCTGGCTGGCAGAGGTGCACAGAAACTACCTTAAGCTTATGTAAAAGATTTACAGAAGAAAAACAGTAATAAAGGCCAACCAACAATGCCACACAGGTCACTGCAGATCCAGTCAGTCTATAGTCACACATATTTTATTCTGCTTTTACCTAAACATTCAACATGTAATTACTGGAGTGAAACTTCAAAGATGTTTACAGCTTTGTCATGTTTTAAATTTTCTTGTTTTGTTATTTTCCCTTTTTTTCTAGATTGTCATATTTGTTTTTTTTCCTGTATGGGAGTGATAGAATTACAGAGGAGCATTAATCTGTACATTTATGCACATCTTTTACCCGGAGGAAGTTCCGGAGGAAACCATCAAATCCTGCAGCAGTACCACCATTCCTGTCTGTATTTGGAGAGTGCTGTGGCTACAGCTGCAGAACAGAACAGCTGTTCATGTGCAGCAATCAGTGGAACAAGGGCTTTGCTCTCATGGAGCACAAGGTCTCCTCGACTGCTGAGCTGTTTCTTCTTCCGTAGACACTGCAGTTGCACCAGTCAGAAAAGCTTGGCAGTGTTGTCTGTGAAGCACCAGGAAACACTCCTGCCTTACTCTGTGGCGCACTCTTCCTCTGGCAGAGTGGCTACAGCAATTCCAATGGCTGGTAACATCCCACATTACACTGCACAACTGTAGTGTCAACAGTCACTCCTGGGCCAAAGGCAGCACCAAAAAACATGGAGTAAAATTCCATAATGATCTAACCAGCAGCTTGCTGCCCTCTGCACTTTTGACAATAACTTCTGTTGATTTAAAAACCATTTTCTACAAAATCAGCTTAACAGTTAAAAACACAGGACTTAAATGGATGGTTAGAAACTGTGATCGATCTGTACAGGTTTCTATTCACTTTGATGAAATGGTAAAAGATGAGTCTACCACCTCATAGGATTTACTGTGGTGTTACTGCCAAGTAGCATAGCTACCTTGTGTATTTAAAAACCTGAAAATGCGTATTTTGTATTTGTTGCCAAGTTCACAGTTTACTTACTAGACTGTAACACAGTTGCAAATTAAGGACTGAATCTCTGCATTAATTTGGTACAATACCATTCTAGCTCATGTTAGAGCAAAAAAAGGATAATTGGTATGTAATGCAAATTAGAGTTTAATATCCCATGCAGCTGTTTACATCTGCTTAATTAAGCAGCAGTGACTTCACATTAGCATTGCTATGAAACCGTAAATACACACCAGAGATAAAGGTACAGTCATGTTAACCACCTTCCTCATGTCAAATCAATGCAAGATGGGTACTTTTTGTTTCAGTCTTGTGTTTTAATGGCAAAGAAAAAAGTCTTCACACTTAAAGAGGATCTTCGGGTTCAATACATTTAGACTTGGTACACGTGCCAAGATTTTATAAAAAGACTGCTCCTGCAGGCAGACAGTTTAAGCAATAAATGTACAGCTCTAATGGAAACTCCTAACAAATATAATTGGAAGTCAGTGGGTAATTTTGCTTTTGGAGCCTTTACAGGACTATCACAGTAATTTTGTACAGTAACAGAAGGTAAGTAAATACCTATCTGGAAAAATGCAGTGCTGTTTTAACACTGATGAACTTCTAACACTTGGACTATGTGGCATAAGCTCTTTGTTTCATCCAGCAGTGCTGGCACAGGGCTGCTTGTTTTGCTCTTTGACTAAGGACCCCTGAAGTTACACAGATTTAGCCAAGTTGGTATTTTGAGAGGTATGCACAATCCGAACAGGCCTTGGATTAACACAACAGATCAGCAGAACACAAAAACTGTTCTTTTTTCAGGACTACCAGAACTAACTGTTAACCATCAGCATAAGAACACAACCTCAGTTGGTGCCATTTTTAATGATTAGAAATAATACATTGTAAAACAAAAAGTGAAAAAATTCCAGAGTGATACTTATAAACAAAGAACAAATAGAAAACAAAAAACCTTTCGGTTTTGCCTGATTTATAGTATTTATCATACAACAGATCATTAGTCTGAGGTAATACCAGTATTAACTTTTTAGTCCTTTAAGGACTGCTCAAAAATTAATAACAATGATAGCAATGCATGTTATGTTAAAAGTGAGACTTGATTATTAAAGCAAGCAAACCCCTTACCCTTTTACTTAGGGATCTGTGGCTGCAAGTATAAAACTGGAAATGTCTACACAGTTCTATACAGAACATCAGCGTCCTGTGTGGCGTGTCAGTACGTGAGAGCACAGCTGAGTACGTAAAAATCAGACATTTCAATACAGTAAAGACTTTGTTCCAGAATAGCCCTTAAGAAATTTAGAATACTGTAAGTTTGCATAAAATAGCCAAAAAAACTCAACTAATTCAGAAGTCCAAATTTTGGCATGAGGTAAAACCATGTGCATTTATTCCATCTGCATTTTAGATTTAGCAGGCATAAAATTAAGTATGTTGACTGTAATGAATTCAGTCATACAAGTGCAAGTCTTCAGCTAGAACGTATTTTATGGCAGTTTATTTAAAAAATGTACCAGTAAATCATAAAAGAGGGATCATGTCCATTTAACGTTTATTGAAGTATACAGGAGGTTTTCTTTAGAATCAAATATGAGCATGAATATATGGCCAAACGTAAAATCTATCAAATTCAGTGAAAATTTTCTGACTTTAAATAGTAGCTGTAAGAATGACCAATATATATTCTTTGTTACAACCGCCCTCACTCTACAAGTAAAAAAAAAATAATAAACATTCAGTAAACATTCTTTCCTAAGGTAGTTTCCCTTATATATCAGTGATTTATCCATTTTTTTGTATACATAACTTTTTAAACATACCAATCAGTGGTTCTCACAATTGAAAAATAAAAGCACAAAAAAGTTTACACTCTTGTACAGGTAAATAAAAGATCATTTTTAATTAAACTGTATATCCTTAAGGGCATAGTATAGTTTCAATTTCATTACCTATTACATAATTAACTTCTTACATACAAATATTGACATATTTGGCTTGTGCTTCAAAGCCGTTGTGTCTACAAAGTCCATGTCAATGCAACTCATGACTTGAAATCAGTGGGGACATCTTTACTGCTGCTGGGTTTAACCTGGTCGTGCAACATGGTCTCTTCTGAGCTTGTGGCACTGCATTTTTCTGTGGAGTCATCAGTGTCTGGATCCAATCCTTCAGGACAGGGAAGTTTTAGAAGTTCTTCCCGCAACTGAGCTGTATGACGCTGGATATACAAAAACAAGTCAGTGTGAAGGCCACAGTTAAAACCATACTTTTCTCAAGGTTAGACACTATAAGGCAAAAAGAGGAGTAAGTAGGAAAGGCTTAAATGTAGTATTTCAATGTCTGGATCAACTTCTCCCCTGTATTTAAGGACTGGTACTTTCCTTTTAGTGACAGAATAATTAGCAAGTCCTGCTAGGGACAAATTAAAGGTGGTCAACAGAACTGCAGCCAACAAATACACCACTATAAATGCTACACCATTGGCCTTGCAGTTGAGTCATTTCTGTGTTTGGGGGTCACAGCAGAAACTGGCTTGGACTTGGTAGGTCATACAGTCAAACCAAATTTATAAAGAATTCAGGAAGAGACCTGTCATAGGAACAGATATGCAGAGATTTGTATACTGATCACAGTAACTTCATTTTGAAGACCAGTCACACTGAAAGAATGGAAGTCTAGTAATAGAAAAAAAAAGCCTATAAAAATTTGGGGGTTGCACCTCAGGGGAAGAAAAAAATACTAAAACCAATATAGACCTGTTGTCTGTGTGGTCACAAAATACACAAATGACAATACCTGGTTAGGAAGGCAGAAAACATTTATAATGGTTAGAACTTGATTAAAGTTAACACAGGGTAAAAGTGATTGTAATGGATGACAGTTCATTAATTGCTTGTCTAATCTAAGAGCTTGTTTTCTGGCAAGGAATTGGCTGTAATACAACTTTATCATTAATCCCCACCCACCTTAGAGTGAACAAAAAAACCTCTCTGTAATCACAGAATATTCTCAGTAGGAAGGGACCCACAAGGATCATCACATCCAACTCTGAAGTGAGTGGCCCATAGGGGATCAAACCCACAGCCCTGGCGTTATCAGCACCATGCTCCAACCAAACTCATCTCGGGGTCCCTGTATCCTATACAAATATTCATAGAAAAAATAGGCAGGAGAGGTGCTAAAGGAAAATCCAACTTGCAGTACAAATACTGAGGTAGTGGAGTGCACATACACATCATCTCTTGACAACTGGGAAACTTAGATTTGTTATAAACGTCTCACCTTCAGAGCTGCTGCATGATGGGACATAGTCCTGCCTACCCGTTTGTCACTGCTGTACTGCTGTATGTCTGCTATCCACTCCTCACACTGAGCCATGATCTCTACTCTTTTCAAGTAGAAGTGTTTGTGGATGACCTGGAAGAAAATATTCCCAATGTAACACGGATGGAAGAACTATATACTTCAACAATACCAAATTTTCAAAATCTCTGTGGGTCTAACTGAAGACAAAGAAAAAAAAAAGCAGTATGAAGGTAATTCAGAATTGAACCAGGTTGTAGATAAAACTGGATTTTCTGTCCTCAGAGGTTTCCAAAATCCAACTGGAAAAAGCCCAGAGGAACCTGCTCTGAATTCAGCTGGTGCTGTTTTGGGAAGTTTGTTGGTCTGGGTATCTGTTCCAGTCTGTAGGAATGCACTGTTTGCCATTTCAGCAGTCACTTGTGTTACCTGGTTGCAGGGTAAGCGAGTGCCAGGAACACACAGAGCAGAAGCAGAAGGGAGAGCAGAAAGCTGCTCACATTTGCAGTTCAAAGCCGAACATCCTGTGCAGGCACAACGTGTGGATGTTCATGTTCACACAGGGGCAGAGCTATGCAGGTGCAGTGCTGAGGCTTTCATTGCTTCTGTCACTGCCCTGTTTTGCTAGAGAAGCACAGCCTAAGTAGAAGCACCACATCCTCGCCTGTCACTGACCATGGGCTGAACAGAAAACAGATAAGCAGAAACGCTGTCAGCAGTGTGAGCACAGAAACATTACGTGCCTCTGCAGAGAGAAGGATCATAGAAGCTGCTTCAGAAGAGATACAACCACTTTGCGCTAAGCAGAGGCAGCACCTTTGGGAACACTGGAATTCTGAGGCCACAGCAGCTGAACTGCCCACACTTTGGATGAGGGTAATTTTGGTATTGAAGTACATATTTGAGTTTAAAAAAATCTAACCAGTCAACAATCTGTACACAAAGTTGTAAAACTCTACTTGGTGCTGGCTTTGTCTTAGACAGTTTTCTAGAACTCTGAATGGTGAGAGAAACAATAAAACCGAAGAAATTTTATTGAGCACTCTGAGTTCTTGGCCATATTGCAACATAATAGGAAAAATAATTTTTCCCTCTGGAGGTCAGAGAAAATAGCTATCTGTCTAAAGAGAAATTGCATTTTGAAAATGTAATTGACTTCAATTCTGGATTCATTCCTTAAATCCATAATGGAACTTGGAAAAACTCCCAAAGACTGGCAGTTAGGTCTCCTGAGCCTACCTGTCATTTAAGAGAAAAAGACAAGACAGCTCAGATTTTTGAAGACAACAGATGTCAGGATCTACATTCTTAGACCTCAGTCTTCAGGATGACTTTGCATCTATGTTACTGAATTGATTGTCACTGTTAAGGTTTCTAAGATAACCCTACAAAAAACCTAGAGATCTTTATAAAAAGTGAATTTCTCAAAGAAGTGCTCAAATAATCTGAGAGATGAATTTCCATTTGGATGGGGCTGCAGATGGAATCGCATTGTTCCAAAGCTGCCTTCTTCATACTAGCAGTGTGAAAGCTGCGCTGTAGAGTAAGCACATGATTGCTGAGACTCTGGAAGGAAAGTGCTGTAACAATAAGCAGCAGTTTAGTTACCAAATGGAGTAATATTGCATAGCCTTCATTTCTGTACATGTGAGAAGAATCAGGGAGCCCACTGCTTCTTATATTTTCAATTAATTTAATCTTACTGCAATTTGAGAATGCCTTTTGCCAAAGTGAAACCATTACATTAGCTAGAAGAAAAAGACCTATTAGCAGAGGTTATTGGATTATGTGTCCGGATATTATCTTTATCATGGTCTTCTACTTATTGAGTAGAACATTTAAGAGGTAATTCTGAACTATCACCAGGTTTTATTTCATTAATTCAACACCCCTACATAGCTCTTTCACCTGCATGTGGATAAAAATATCTAACACTTGTGCAGGTGACGTGTCAATATCTCCTTATTCCACAGGACACAGTAATTTCAATGAAAAAAGGTATTCCAAAGGATGTTTTTTATGATATCAAGGAAGGGATGGGAGACCAACATCTCAGATGCCACACCTAGCAATGTGCATAATCCTAAAACAATTAGGCTTTTTCAACATTTATGATGGAGACAATGGAAAGTATAGGTGATACTGCCAGATGGTTCCACACTTCAACACTGGCAACATCTGTAGT
Organism: Lanius collurio; assembly: GCA_020086605.1. Classification (NCBI taxonomy): domain Eukaryota; kingdom Metazoa; phylum Chordata; class Aves; order Passeriformes; family Laniidae; genus Lanius; species Lanius collurio. Next base: position 24,688,005 of record JACBWW010000002.1, read on the forward strand.
AGTTCAGAACAAAATATGTTTTTCTGGGAATACTCACTGGTAATACTGTGAGATGACTCAGGTTTGACCAAACATTTTGCATTAATATTCATACAGATTCTCTTAGTGTTTCTTCAGCTATTTTTATCTTGAACTCTTTGCTGTGTTATGTCCAAGTCCCTGAGATCTAACTCATCTGCTTTGGGAAAGGAACTGGACCAGACACTGAGAGAAGTCCCTAATAACTAAATTCTTCTATGATGCTACAGGTGAGTTTTAGTCTGTCTCCAGGAAAGTAAACAAATTAAGCAATTTGATTTGTTACAATAATATTTTTAAGACAACATGAATGCATGAAGGTTAGCATTGCTTTAGCAGCATCAAGACAGTCATTTTCAAAGGCACAGGATTCTAGTGCAGATGCTCTGTACATTTTTTTAAGATATTTTTCCAATTTGCATTATCTTGGTGAATCCAAAGTGTTTCTTAGTATTTGCTTCAAATTCATGATCCTTGGAAAAATACTGCCTGTTATTTATGCAGAGTAGAGAGCACAGAGTGCCCTTTGTAGGGCTGATCAACAGGTGTCACAGGCAGTGTAGAAGGTACTGCTCAGTAGTAAGAGTGAGCTGAGCTGATTGACCCATGTTTTATCCAGCTGTGCTCCAAGATCCCATTCAGGTCAGTCCCACTTTGCACTCACTCCTGTTTCCCAGAAAAGAATCTGTGAAGTTTGGTGCGTCCTTATTCACTGCAGTCTCTTCAGTCAGTTGCACCAGGTTAAAACAGACATCTCATGCACGGTCTTACCAAATATTTGCATTATTCTTAATGCTCAAAAAGACAAATACTGCCTTTAACAAAACCTACCTCTTTAAAACACGGTGATGGATTTCGCATTTGCTCAAGCATTGCCCACTTGACTGTTGCCTGTCGGATATTTCCATCGTATTCTCTGGAGCTCTGGGTACCACTCGGAGTGCCGCGGGATCGTTCGTAACCTGGTTCATTGAAGTACGGTTCTGCCACCAGTATTAGGGACTGGACAGACACTAACACCTGTTTAGAGAAGAAACCAAGTATCACAATTGTACCAACCAAGTATTCTTACAAACATACACAGCTCTGCTCACCTTACAAGCCAAACCCACTTCCATAGCAAAGAACTCTCATTTGTGAAACAGGCACAGAACATCCACACTTTCCAACCTAAACTGTCACTACACATAAAAACCACCAAGTCCTGTGGCTGCGTATTTAGCTCAAACACTGAGAAAATGACAAATGTAAATTAAAACCCTGCAAAACAAACATACAGATGTAAGTAAAAGAAGGTATTTAAAGGAAGAAATGTCTGGTTGCACCCTTTTGTGAAAGAAAGTGTATTTGTCAAGTTCTCAGTCAACAATTTTGATTTTTTCTCTGTGGCAGAGCATACTAATTCTTCTAATTCTGAACTAGATGAAAAAAAACCAAATGAGGTGGAAAACCAGGTAAACCACTGATATTAATCCTGATCTACATGGTCTCTAATTTTTTCTTTCAAATGAATGTTCTTAGCCCTTTAGTTTCAGATTTTGCAAACAACACTGTGTCAATAAAACAAAATCTCAGTATTTCTCTTAAGATAAGGGGAAAAAGGTTTTCAGTATTGTATCAACAAAGCACCAACTATTCAGTAATTAGGAAATAACAATTTTCCTCCTTTGAATTTTACTATCTAGCACATATAGGAATAGATGCTTATATAAAATCAAGGCATTTAACTATATACTCAGCTATTCCTAATAAAACCCAAGGAATTAAATAGATACATAAGGCTCTTAAGTATCCAAATGTACATGTACTGCATATTCATGATTTGATGGCTTGCTAGTTTTTCCAGTATTAAAATGTTTGTCCCTGTCAACTTCTTTTTTTTTTTTTTTTACTAAGTGAAGGGTTTCTTCTTTATGTAAGAAGCTTTTCATATGTACACTTAGGACCAAATGCACCAGCAAAAATTTTACGGATTACGGTTCTGTTACACAAACTTCCAGAACTATAAAGAATTCAATAAAGGTGATTTGAACACTTATATTTCCTCAATTAGTGAAAAGCTGATGATACGTTACAGACATAGGAATGGCATTTCCAGCACTGGGCATACTTAGGAGTAAGTTACCCACATGTCAGGGCAGCTGTTTTCTCCTCCCAGTCTAGGTACAACGTAGAGCTTTAGACCTTTACTACTTTAGCAGCCTAGTTTGTGACTCTGGATATGGAAGACACCTCCTTTTTCTTGGTGGATGCAGAATGTAGAGCTTACATCAGATAGATGCCACGTCAGCAGCAATACAAACTCTGACTCTTTCACAGGCAGTGCCCTGACAACCACAGCTGTACTCTGTGCTCAAGTGTTGGATTCTCCTGGAGTTTCTCCTGCAGCAATGCCAGCACAGAAGTGTTTCAGCTTCCCATATTCTCCATGATGTGTCCCGACAGACACAACACCAGATCAGTAACTTGTATCAAAGCAGCAGTCCAAGAGCCAGCTGAATGACACAGGTTACCCTCAGTCCCAGCAGCACCTCACAGGAACACCCCCTCGCTCCTTTAGGTGCTCTGGCATTTTGTCATGTAGTGGCTGTGCTTTCATTACAGCACATTTGGGCAGTCTAGGGCAGCCAAGCCTTTATCCTGATGGATTGGACACGTAGCTGTGCAGTGGGAAATGTGAACCAGCATACCTTGTTGGGCTGAGACGGAAAATTAAACAAGGTTTTCTGTTTCTCACGCAGGTGCTCCAGGCAGCTGCTGGTACTGTGTGCACCATCAGAGTCTCCTGTACCTGCCCTGCACTCAACTAGAAGCAGTCATGTTAATTAGTTATTTAGTGTTAAACCTTAAAATGTAGGTAAATGCATTAAAATATATGGAATGTGCCTCACAAATGACGTTCCAACAAGCAAATGAACACCTGAATACCAAAAAAGGAAGAATATTAATGCAGATGGGCTAAGTCACAGTAGAGTGACTTCAGGCCCAAGGCTTTAGGTGTGAAAGGTGTTTTGGTGATCTCTGTGGCTTTTACATGTGTCTGGAAGAATAGGCTTTCGCTTTTTAAAAATTTTTTATTTTAGGTATTTTTTTTTTTTAAAGTAGCTATGGTAGAGAAACTTGACACTACAGCATTGCACTTCCTGGCCCTGAATAAGCAGATGATACTTTGAATTACAATTGTAATGAATGTGAAACTGCAAATTGATCTTCTAGTTTTGCTGGGCAATAAAAATTAATTTCTGAAGTATTTTGGGTGGTCTGACAATAGTTGAATCTGTAAGCCAGAAAAAACATGTAGTGCTTAATTCTTTCCAAGCAATTCATTTAGTCGTACAGCTGATTTCCATTTAACAGTTGTAAAATGTTTTTTCTCCCAATATGATGCAGACGGGACTTTTTCCAATAGTTTTCTTACTATTCTTAACATGAAACACTAAAAAAAAGTTTTAAATTATAAACTTCCACACTGTATGTGATTTCTAACAATCAAATCTAAAATTTTAAGAAACATGTAAGGAAACAGATTTTAGTGAAAATAAGACTTCCTAAATACTTGCAACTTTCTACACTGATTTTACAGCTGAAGTCCAAAACTGCAGTTCATCTCTTGATTAAGAAGTTGGATCCTGGGAGACTTGCACTCAGTAAGGAAGTCTTGGATACCTATCCCAACTTGATCCTCTCTCTTGCTGATCTTGAAGCTGAGTGTGAGATTCGCCAGGAAGCTCCCTTGATTCTTCTGCCTTTCAAAGATGAGAGCTAATGGCTTTGCAGTGATATCAGCTGGCGCCCTCAGCTTCCCTGGATTCATGGGGTTCTGGTCCCATCAACATGTGGGTCTAAGAAGCTTCAATATTGTTTCCTCTACTTTGGGTGATTCCTCATTCTCACAGACCTCAGGGACATGGGAAGGCAAATCTTGCCCTTAAGAGTGAGGAAGAGATGACCTCTGCCTTTTCCATGCCCTTATCAATAGGTTTCCTGCCCCACTGAGCAGCTGGAAAGCCTAAGGAAAACGTGCTCTCTTGCTGCCAGCATAGTTACGAAAAGCTCTTCATGTTCATCTTTATAACCCTCAAATATCTTTAATGCCATCTGAGCTTTAGCTTCCCTAATATCTCTCCTGAATGTAGGGTCAATGTCCTTTTATTTCACACAAATAGCACATCCCCTCTTTCCACCTTCTCTTGCTTCTTTTTGCAGCTGAGCTTAGGCAAGAGCTCTTGTTTATCTTTGCTGGCCCTCTGCCTCTCTTGCCTGACTTCCACACACTGGAATAGATAATTTTTGGACTTCTAGGAGACTGATAAATCTGCTCTCCAAGGCCAAATCCCGAACAAGCTGAAATCTGTTCTGCTGAAGGAAGTAATTGTATTATGCTGAAGCAGTGCAGTCTTCTAGGATTTGGAACAGAAATTGCACCTTGTGCTACATAATAATTACTCCAAACTCAGAATAAATTCAGTAACTGCCACAGGAAAGAAGCCATTGCAGGCTTTACTTTTACTTAATGTCTTTGCTTATGAGTCAGTACATGTCTGCAAAATAAAGCTGAAAATTGTAAGGACTGTATGCCCTAATAAATTCTGCTCTAATGTAACACTAATTGTTATTGAACACAGCATACCTACACTTCCCTTCATCTTTATTCCTCTATTCAGCTCACTTGTACACTTAGGAGGAGTGCAGACTGTAGCCTTCAATAATATACTTCACTTCCTCATCTCTCACACTGTGGAGCCTCTTTTGTCTTCACCATAAAAAGCTTGTGATAATTCCATGAGATGATGTCATCTCCCAGACCTCTTTTTTTTCTTTTTAAAAATAAAATAAACTATTTGAAATCATCTGAGCAGAGTTGGTGCAGGAATGAGCTGCACACATGAACAGCCACTCTTCAACACCAGACCAACAGAAATAATCACTGGAAAGAGCACTTTGAAGAAGCTGTCTCCTCAGAAGGTTCCTTTTCTAGAGTTCCAAGGACGTTTTCTGGACTTTTGTCTTATTTATGCTTATTTGAAGAAGATAATTCTGGTTTAAATGTTCTAGAAAAGGAATCCTTACGAGCAAGAGACAACTCACTACTCCTAAATGACATTTGAAGAGAAAGAAGAAATTGCTCACCTGCAAAAAACTTGATGTTTGGGGATTCCATTTCTCTTCTGGCCTCCCATGCCATGTGTTAAGTATGCTTAAGCACACCTGAAAAGGTGACATTATTAATACCATAGACAAATATGACGACAGAATTGTTCTGTTTGGACAGAACAGAATGTTGACATTGCCTTAAATTTTTGACAAACTTTTTTACAGCAGCATTCTAAAAGATGAAGTTGTTTCCTATCACAGAACCAATGAAGCTGGAAAAGACCTCAGAGATTGAGTCCAACCTGTGACTGAACACCCCCATGTCACCAGACCATGGCACTGAGTGCCAGGTCTTGTCTTTCCATTCAACACCTCCAGGGCTTGTCGGTGACTCAACCATCTCCCTGAGGAGCCCACTGCCATGTCTAATCATCCTTTCTGTGGAAAAATTCTTCCTTATGTCCAACCTAAAACTCTCCTGGCCCAGCTTAAGACCATGAAACTACTTTGAAAGGAAAACAGATAAAAATAATGTGGATAAGTAAGAACAGCATGTTAATAAACAAACAAGACAAGGCAGATTACTTTTCCTCATGGGAAACCTATGGATTCTAGCGGCTCCAAAAAAAAAATAATTACCAATATTGTCTGATTCTCTACTTTCTGTTGTAAATACTGTTATAAAACTTGCAGTTGTGGGTTTTAAAGACAGTCATTCTGCTTAAGCATGTAAAAGGTGGTTTCTGTCACACAGATTATCATGAAATTGGAATTAAACTTCTGTGACCGATTTGAACTTTAGGGAAGTTTATGGTGTTCTTGAACCTTATTGTGAAATGGAACAATCCAAGACAGGGAAAACAAAGAGACAAAATAAATAGAAGAAACTTCGAGGCAAGTCTTTTCCAAGACTTAAAACTAGACATAGAAAAATGGAGATAAAGTCTTCACTAGGAATTATATTCTGCATCCACATTAATAGAAAGGGAATGGAAAAAAGAGACAAGGCACTCAGCAAACCTTCAGCTGCAGGTGATATGAAGAACATACTTTGTCCATGGAAAGGGTATTTCAGCTATCCAAAACAGACTTCTAACTGGTTCATTTAGCAAAAAATGGTGGAAAAGAACACTTTTCTCAGTCAAAAGTAATTGCTTTTTTGGTTCAATCCAGCTCATAAAGTCTGGATCTCCAAAAATCTCCATGACTATTTAGAAAGAGGGTAATTCCCACTTGACACTGGCAAATCCCTCTTCATTTCAGTCTGAAGACAACTATTAACCAAAGAGCTTCCTCCTGGTACGTTGGGAGTGGCTGATCCATAATTCAATCACAAGAGGAAAAAACTTTCATCTGTTTCACTTCCTTGTTACATCTAACACAGGATCCCAGCTGACCTACCTTGCCATCATTGTAGAGGTTTGGATTAAATCTCACGCTGTGGCCTCCAGTTGTTTCCAGGTTCACAAGTGGAGGGGAATTAGGATAGTCTTGCGGGAAATATACATCAAATTCAAAGCAACCATTTGCGTACGGGGTGTCTGCAGGACCAGTAATGAGAACCTACCAGTGTTACAAAGAGAAAAAAAAAAAAACAAAAACAACAAAACCATTTAAAATCCCCACCCTTATATATATCACACAGTTGAAATTTTGTAAGTTGTATGAAGCATTTTATTTCCACATGCCAGGTAGCAGGAATTATTATTAGACATCATAATCATACGCAGGCTGTCAGTCTGTCCATTCTGATACTGTGGGTAAGCCAAGCCCTCTGTGAACATTCATTTCTCCAGACTACAAATGGAAAGCAAGACAGAAGGAGCTGAAACTTTTTCCTACTGAATGCTATTAATAAGATTGTTTTTTTCAAAATCCAGGTCCAGAGGCACTCAGTGTACTTCTCCACACCTACTGCCTACAACTTCAATGGTCACATGCAAAGATATGTTTGGACCATAATGGAGTCCACTAAACTAAACATTTCCCTTTGGAATAGCTGAAGAAGGAATGAACCTTGTTCTCTGAAGACTCCTGGCCAACAGAGCACACCTGGGGCAGATGGATTCTACCTGCCCCTGCCAAATTACTGAGAAATCAGACTCAGACTCAAATTCTACCACTTACATTAATGCCTGGACAGCAGTTAAAGCAGACATGAAATATTTCTGGCTTTTCCTAGGATTTCAGGCACCTTCCTGAACACTTCTATGCCAAGCTGAAGAGAGAACTAAAGTGGCTTTGCTTCTTTACCTTCATGATGTCGAGCCGCTCCTCATCACAGCGTACGAACACGCTGGATGAGGATGAGAGAGGCAGTGAGGTTGAAAGAGTCACGGCTTCCTGAGCCAGACGTCGGGCCCTGGCAGCGCTGTTGGCGTCACTCGCGTTTTTCACCTGAGACATGTAGTGGTAATTTACTTTAAAAACCAATTTGCCATCATCATCTTCTGAAACCATTTCAAATGTATCTAGAAGAGAAAAAAATTTTAATCTGTCAGGAGAGGAGTGAAGTTTATAATGGATTAGTCTTGGATAAAGATTACGAGCATTAAAATCAGGAAAGTTTAATTTGCATTACAGTAATGCAAAAAAAATGTGTTTTGTGAGTTAACAGTGATCACAGAAACCAAAGCATTAACAACAGTGCTGGGCTGAAATAATTTCTGCAGCTAATTTACAAGCTTTCATATGCAACTTGTCAAATATACACCCCTCCCAACTTGGAAATCTACCAGCTATTCCAGACCAGGAATACCAGGATACTTACAAATACCTAATAATGCTCATAGTGGAACCTGTGTGAAGCCAAGTGTGAGCAGTACTTACTCATGTACTGGCTGCCATGTTATTGAAGAACCATGAAAAACTCCAGTGGAGCCGGTTTTCTATAATCACTTGCTAGACAAAATCTGCAGCACAGCTGCCAGAGGGAAAAGCTCCCACTTCCTACAAACCTTCCTAACTCCTGCTCTTGGCATACACTCCACAAACATTTGTGAGGAAAATCTCTTACAAATAAAAGAGCAAAGAAATGTGATTGCAAATGCTGTCACTGCAACTCAAAAAATACTCAGTGAACATGCTTAAGCAATAATTTTATAACTCTTTTGGATAAGATGCTATTCGTTCTTTATGAGTTTGTTTTGGTAACACATTCCTTTTATGGCCAAAGTAAGGACCAATTCCCATCACATTTTCCATGTGCAATATATTGCACTTCATGAAAGGACACAATCAAATTCATTGCAGTTTCATTTAAAAAATGCATTTTGATTTGAATTCTTTTCTATTTTTTAAAAAAAAAGCTACATTAACACATATGAGCTTTAAAAAAAATCAAATATTTCAATGTAATTTGAGAACTCAAAGACTCACAAAAAATCATCATTGTAATGAAAACATAAACACCATCACTTCATTGAATTCATCTGGTCCCTTGAATTATTCTAGTGCATGCTCAAAACATTTCTTATTAGTTCAAAGAGTGCATGCGTTGGTAACCTGAAAACACAATGTATAATTTTCCTTATGTGCAAATTATTAATGGTCATGTATGCAAGACAGTTGTTAACTTTTAAAATAATAAGAGATTCTGTCCAACAGAACACACATTTCTTCAGTGTCTGCTTTCTACAACACAAACATTCACACTTTTCAACCTACCAAACTGGAGTTTTTTCATGACAGCCACATACTTCTCTTCAAGGGATCGTAAAACAGACAAAGGCTTGGGCTTCACAGCAGCCTTTTTGGAGTATTCAGCCATCTTCTTTTCTGTTATATAAAATGTGATGATTATTTGTAGTTAACTATGTAATTTCAAGAAAAGCACAGCAAGTGTTGACATTCTACGGTTACATTCTTTTGCAGAGACATCTCAAAACTGGGTGTAATTCAGCATATACAAATCTCTTTTTCTCACTACTGTATATTTCATTATCTCAACACCTTGGAGTAAATAAAGATCATAATCTCAGCTCAGAAATAACTCATGACTGCTGCTGCTTCTTTGAACATTCTTTTATTGTTTCTTTTTTCTTTTTTTTTTAATTTAAAACAGGAAGTATGACATATGCTTGTGTGGATGGCTATTCCCACATGCATTCCTGGACTCTCCAAAATCAGGAGCTGATTACACACGCCTTTATAAAATGCACTCCCCTGATTCAGCTACTTAATCATTAGTTTTCTTTACTAGACAACCAGATGGTCTGTCAAACATCTGCAAGTTCAACCCATGTCTCAGATTTTTGTTCTGCATTCATCTACTTAATAGTTAATCCAATTAGTAAGATTTAGTTTTAACAGAAAAAGTTTTACTACTAAAGGTCCTGTATGTTGTTTTCTGCCAAGAAAAATAATAATTTAAAAAGTGCTACATAATTATGCTGGAAGCAGTGAGGTGTACTCTAACTCGAATTATTCTGTTTCCTGATCAAAACATTTAAATCTACTACAAGGTTTCAGCCTCCTCTGAAAATGCAGTCAGCGCTGGGGACAGGGGGAAGTGCTTTTAAGCTAATTTAGAAGTTATCTGTAAATGCCTGTATTACAGACAAACAGCATACAGTACTTATGGAAGTGTTTCTGTCTTACCTTGGTTTGCTTGGCGCAGACTGGTGGTTGCAGCATAAACAATCTCTGCAGTCTTTTGGATGTCTGGCACCAGGAGGGTCAGTCCCTCTGGTTCTTGATCAGAAGTATCTGGTTTTACTCCTGCTTTAGCTTTGTCTTTTTTAGACCTGTGTGGGGCAAAGAAGGAGGATACAACATGAGGGAATATTTTTCAACCAGACATACAGTATCTAGTGCATTTGTCAACAGGGGAAAATACCAAAGACAGAGGATCAAGACAAAACCAAGCCTTCTGAAATGGAATCTGTCGCTCTGTACCTTCAGGTTCATCACTGAATGCAGCAATCAGCAGTTCCAGCACTGAACATGCTATGCTGCCTTGGTTTCACAGACAGATGGACGGCTGGTATGAGCAGTGAAAGTATGAAAACAAAGCCAGCAATTCCAGTAGAGCAGTTTCTGCTTCAACCTTTCAGGCCACCTCATTGTCACCCTGCAGGCTGACCTGGTGTCTGCACACCTTGCAAAATCAAGCTAACAAAGATCATGTCATGAATATGCATTTCATCCTTGCAGACCACTGTGCAAAACTAAGTTGTAAACAGGTGATAAAGTACTCCTTCCTGCTATACAATACTGAAGATATATTAATGGTAGAACTCAAGGAAACCTCCAGTAAAAATTCACAGCACACAGATGAACATCAACCCAGGCACCACAGGACTGTGGGTCAAACATGAAGTTTTGTCTCTCTTTGCAGTTCTTTTCTGAGCTATACAAATGTAGACCTTCTATTTCAATAAAGAGTTTAATGTAACAGTGTTAAAAGTCTTAAAATATAAAAAGCATCTAGGTTACACTGGATGTTTATAATTGAAGTATTGCAAATCAAAATGTCAATTTAAACACTTCAAATTTTTCTTATGGCATTTTTTGAAAATACAGTGCATACTAACACTGCTGTTTGACAGAAACTAGTTGGCTAGTAATCTAAGACATATTTAAATCTTTAAATTGTGACAATCCAGTCCTTACTAGCATAGATAGTCAACTGCTGAAATGAGGACAAGGGTATTTGACACTAATGTAACCTGCATGTGTCTATTTAAAAGCTTCTGTGTTTCAAGAGCTACCATAAATGTACACTGTCATCCTGCAAATCTTAGGAGATTTTAATGCCAACAGCACCCAAATTATTTTACAATTTCTATGCATTTTTGTTTCAACAGCACTTGTTTCTTTTGAGACCCAAAAAGTTCAACAGCCAAGATGAAGTGGCTTTCTCTTTCTCACTAGCCTACCTAGAAGCAAGCCAAGAAACTACATGAGTAAAAATAGCTATTTGATGTTTTGATATAGCAAACATATTTTACCAACTATAATCTTTCTGTGTTTTAATCTAGACTGAAATAGTGCATAATGAATGACTCTCTAAACTCTTCAGTAGAGGCGATTACTGAATATGGTCTCTGAACTGTACCTAATCAAATGAGAATATCCCTAGAGAGCATTAATAACAAAATACATTACTGTAGCATGGTCCATTTTCCCTGCTCCAGATTTAATCCAAAAGGATGTTAGCCCATTGCAGACTTCAAGCTATTCTGAGCTTTCAGAGCCTCAAAATTAGGAGGAATCAGAGGCATCAGAACCAGCCCCAGGTCGCATTTGAGGAACACTGTATGACAAAAAAGCAGCAACTGCATCTCTTGTTCATAATTTCCAATCCTTATTATTGCATTTTCCCTTGTGGAAAGCTATGCCAATATTTTTTGAAGCACCTACTAACCACCTTCAAAAATATATATTTAAACCTACCAAACCTCAGTGATAACTGGTTTTAACATCATGCATTTGCCAGCAGCTACCAGTCCCTAGAAAGGTACAAGATTTAGATCTGCCTGCTATTGATGCAGAAGCCTTAAGCTATTTGCTACAAAAGCCTTGGAGAAATTCTGGCTGAAGTAAAATGTCAGTGGGCATTATGTAAGAGAAAGATGTGTGAAAAGCAATAAAAATGTGCTTAGTGAAGGTACTGAAAATAAAACTAATTCTTACAAATTAATTTTCAAAACACTGTTCTTGTGGCTCTTTTATCTTCCACTTGTGCTTTTACAATTCAGACTACCTGTTTGGTTTTCTTCCTTCTACTTGGTCTAAGAATCAAAAAAATCAAGATGTTGACCTCATTAAGCAGAATGCTTCACCACATGCTTAAAAACTTCTACAGAGTTACTGACAGCAACTACCTCAGTAGACAAGGAATATACACCTAGTTGAAGCAGTAGGGAAAGGATATATCTACTCAAATGCAAACTTTCAGTACCAATAATATAATTTCCTCTTGTTCTCCCTCTACAACAGTTACACTTCACACTTTTGACCTGTCAAAGGAGAATGTTTTCTCCAAACATCTCCGGTGCCACCAAGGAAAGGCGATTCTGTCCACTGCAATCATGAGCACAACAGAAAAGCCCTGCCCCGCCTCTCCTCAGAACACACTTCTGAAATCACGTGTTTGCAGAACAGCTCTACCCTGACAACTGTAGTTATCTGGGGCTTGTGTGAGGGTCTCCACTATGAAGCTGCCTAACTTCTGAGTCAGGCCATACCTGTGGAAGAGCAGTTTAGTGTTGCAGTGAGGGGAATCCCACAACAATATATATGACGACTATGGGGTTGGAAGGACGGATGAAGCAGTATTTTTGTAGATGTTCAAGGATGATTTTATTTCTCCAACCTCATGGCCAGAGTTCCCGAGCAGACTCTCGACCTTCTCCCCACCCCCAGCTCCCAGGCACCCAAACCACCCAATCAGCAACAGATATGGGGCACACGTGACCTGGGGACAGGGACAAGGATCCACCTCCACAGATTAGGACGCAAAATGCAGGAATAAATCTAATGCAGCCACACCTCTGCTCCATCCGAGTCTCATTTTTGACCTTGATTCTGCCTAGTCATGGATTTCAGTCAATTTCTTAAGGAGGGTAAGATAGCTGGTACACAAATTCCCAAAATTAGACATACTGCCTTATCAACATTTAGCTTCCTCACACAAGTCTTGCTTGTATATTCCAATGGTTAGTTAGGCTAAAGGTAACCTTTTTCCCCACTTTTGGGGAACAAACTGATATTGCCATAGCATGCAAGACTCCTATGAATGACGACATCCATTTTTTTCTTCCCCCCTTTTGTCTTCCTACCTTTATTTGATTCAAAAGAATACCAACTTAGTGTGATCAATCCTGCATAGTTTGTGAGATCACAGAATGGTTTGGGTTGGAAGGGACTTTAAAGAGCATCTCATTCCAACTCCTTGCTGTGAGCAAGGACAGCTTCCACTAGACCAGGTTGTTCCAAGCCCTATCCAGCCTCGCCTTCAACACTTCCAGGGTTGGAACATCCACAGCTTCTCTGGGCAACCTGTGCCAGTGCCTCACCACCCTCAGAGTAAAGAATTTTTTCCTAATATCTAATCTAAACCTACTCTTTCATTTGAAGCCATTCCCCCTTGTTCTGTCACTGCATACCCTTGTAAAAAGTTCCTCTCCAGCTCTCTTGTAGGCATCTGCCTCACTATTTTATTCTCTACTTCAGCATTATTCACAAATGTTCGGAGAAATTTACCAGTACTTTACAGTTGCTCAGTTTATTTACAATCAACATATGGAAAACCAAGTAATACCCTAGACTCTAGATGGGAAAATCTGTCAAAGGTTCCCCAAGCCATATGTACTCTCACACTGATGATAATTTTTAAAGCTCACAGTTTTACCCTCTGAGACAGAACTGAACATCATTGCAGACATGAATTATTAGACTTCATTTTAGATTTCTTTTACATTAGAAGACCACAGCAGCCTTTTCTAAAAACATATCCTAAAAACATGTTTATCATGGCTATTAAGTAATGCAATTTAAAAAGAACAGGTACACTGTAAGATCAAAATCTCACACAAAACAGCTCTGGAATTGAAGACGGAGATGCAAATCTGGTCTATGTACCCATCTCCCTCATGTAAAAAAACATCCTGGTCTGGAGAACCTAAAAGTCTATTTTGTTCCCTAAACTGTATGGTTATAAAAGAGCTGAGACAAAAATGTAATTCAAAGCCCATGAAAAAGTTCAAAGGGTTACACATATAACCAATGCACTGGGGAATCTTAGAATACACAAAGTAAACAAAGCTCAGAGTCACTGTGAGGGTCCCAGTCACTCAGAAAGGTCAGTAGGCCCCCATGAGCCTGATGCAGCCCTGTGGCTGCTGTATGGACCCTACAAAGTAACTCCTTGATCAGATTCAATCTTGGAATCCTCCAAGGTCAAAGTTACTGCTTTACTGAAGTTGATTTTTTTTTGTCCATAAACTATTTCTCAGTATGACCTGAAACACATTGTTTTGTGTGCACATGAGAAAAGCAACCTGATGACTATGCCATTTGTGAGAACGTATAATGTGGGCAAAGCACACTATTAGCTGAGAAAGTATCATTCTCCCTTCTTGGTATCATCTGCACTGGACTCATTCTCTCTCCAAGCTGTGTATCACACACAAGTGATCCAGAGGCACCAGTAGGGCTCCAGCTTGAGAAGAGGAGTTGCTGGGAACTACACGGCACTCTCAACACCATATGAAGGAGGAGATGAAATACCAAAAGTGAAGTCATAAAGCCAGTAAGATGCTTCAGCTCCTTCTTTGCACTCTATCAGCCTGCACAGAAATCTGTGTATGCAGAAAACTTACAGTTTTATCAAAGTCCTGAGCTTTAGTGCAGGAAAAACCTTTATGTAAATCTTAGATTTTCAGAGTGGAAAAGGAGCCAGATATTTAATTTAGACACAAAAACTTCCCCACACAGTTTTTCAGCCAGTGAAGAATAAGCAGAGAAAATGTCAACTCAGATTTAAAGGGATGACAGTCACTAATATATTTGCTAGAAGAGACAGCAGTGTACATGCTAATAATTTAAACCATTAATTTAGCTTGTGCTAGAAGATGACAGCCTTCTCTTTACGCTGTGCTAAATGAATAATGAATTATACACTCCCAAGGCAACTTTAATTTTCAAAGTCAATACTAACACTTACTCACCCATGCCTGATACTTGGAGGTAAATGTGATGATACAGAATGATACCCTTTTCAAAACATTCACAGACTAAACCCAAGGAACCATTCAGCCCCCGTGCACCACAGTGCTTATAGTCCAAAGTTGCTCAGTCTTAGACTGGGGTTCACTGTCTTGGGACAAAACTAGCCTGAGTTTGCAACTGCAGCCTTCATGGTCTCCACATTTGGTCCTTCCAGTAATTCGCAAATTCTTAAACAAATCTGAAATCAGGCAAAACAAGCAAGGGACTGTCCCTTTGCAAATGACCACTGGTGAAAGCTGGTAACCTCCTCCCAGATGGCTCCACCTGCCCCTCCTTGGGGCTTGAAGCACTGTTTATGGACACTAAGCTGAAGCGTTCCAAAACAGAGGCTGCAGGACTGCTCCCTGCAGACAATGATCAGCTCCAAACTTGAACTTCAGCATGCAGCAATAGGAAATGATAGAAGTCTTTTGAAGAAAAAGAAATTAAAACAAATTAGGCCTTGATTCTTGGGGCCCAGTTCTCAAGAAAATATTTTTTGTTTGCAAAATGCACTCTTTCACATAGAAGTTCTCCAAAAGAGCAGTGAAGACAATGAAAAACCATAGCAGAGAAAACACCTCAGGCCTACTTGGCTGTATTCCAGCATCCTCATGAAGCATAGTTAGGAATTTTAGAGGTAAGCTTGCTAGACAATACATCACATGAATAAGCCACCATCTTATTTTGCCAGAATCAACCACTTGCCATGAGGCTCATCCAGCAGATGGTGGATCCTGCTTTGCCACACATCAGCAGCTCTCTGCAGCAAAGGCCTCAGCCATCCCAGCAAGCTGATGTCTCAAACTCAGCCCTTGTGGCAACACACTACACCACCCTGACTGCTCTCCAATTACTGATGGCTTTTGACTCCCTAGCAGTCAAAACAGTCATGAGAAATCATCTCATAACTGAATTTAGTCTTCTCCATTATCCAGAAATTTCCCAATTTTTTAACAGACTACTATGGCCTTTGAAAGTAAATTCAATGCTAACTGGAGTCCAAAACCAAAACTGTTCCCTTTAAATTCTGGATCAAAGTGGACACTCCCACTCCAGCATGGAGATGACATTTGGTAGACATGCAAGTCTGCTACTCAGAGGATGTGATGTTTTGCCTTCGAAACTAGAACCTATAATTATGGGTTGCTGTTCTGGCAATTTGACCTAAAAGGAACAGCAGATTGTCCCATTTAAGAAATTCATGCCAACACTTGCTTATATTTCTGGCACACCTTCAACTAAAGGACTGAGAATTCAAACCTTCCACCCCAGTGATTCCAGACTGTTGTTTTCATCCTTGTCTATACACTGCTTTAAAGACAAACAGCACTATGCTTAAACCAATGAGTAAAAGACAAGCTTTCCTTTTGTGTTGTATATGAAAATAAAACAAGAAAATTGTGCAGATAACATATAAAGAACCAACCACAGAATTCTTATCAAATCTATCTACTATTAAAATAATACAAATTGTAACTCTAGAATTCTTCTTTATTTCCAGATCCTAAGCTGGCACTGAAGAACTACTCGTACTGTATTTACTTTACAAAACTGAAGAGCTTATTAACAGTAGTCACAAGCCATTCTCACAGAGAAACTTTTTAGACTTCATCCTGGGGAAGTGACATGAGAAGACACAGGTTTCCATGGCCATTAAATCTGAGGCTAATGGGCCTCAGCAAAGGAAAAACAGTCAGCGATTCTGGTGAAGAATCACATATACAGCTATTGGAAACGGATTACACAGAAGCCAAATATCTTTCCCATTTTAAGGAGATTACAAATACCATGATATACATAATACTGCCAGCAAGCACAAGCTGACTCCTTTAGGTGGGCAACCAACATAAAGAACTGGTTTTTGTCCTTGGCAGCTCTGTTTCTTTTGCACTAAGCTAGCAAAAAAAAAAAAAAAAACCAAAACAAAACAACAAACCCACTAAAGGTACTTTATATGCTTAATAAGCAAGACGTGCAGTCTCAGTCAGGAAGGATTAGAGAAATTTATGGGTAAAGTCCAGTTCAACAGGAGTTACTAGAAAGAGTGCCCAACAATGAGGTTCCTACTCAAGAAGTCTCTTGGGTAGTGGTTGGTAAATATTCCAAGTTAATAGTGGGAGAAAGAACATTCTCTCCACACCTTTTCCTGACACTGTATTTACCTTCTTTTCATGTTTCAGCAGATTCTTAGGGACAGTGCTAAATTTTGTGGAGAAGGACAGGTTATAATTTCATAACAAGCTGTCTTTAAATTGGAAGCAAGTAAACAGAATCAAGAAACAAATTAATTACTGGAAGCAGAAAAATATTAAAATAAAGAAATGAAAATTTGTATTGCAAAAAATTGTATTTATAATTGCCAGCACAATGACAAGAGTATGCAAATCTACCAGCTTCTATCCATCATACCAAAAGCATTCCCTGTAAATAGTACAGTAAACCAGACAGATACATACAAATACAAATCTAGATCAAACAGATGGTATATTCTCACTCTGGATGGCAGCATGCATCCAGAGAAACACAAAGAACTCAATTTTCTTTCACTTCTATATTCATATATTCACATGTCCTGCTCCAGCCATAACAGGGTTAATTTTTGCAGTATCCAGGAGGGGGCATGGCCAGGACCCAGAGGTTATTCTATACCACCTTGGACCATTGCTGGGGCAGGGGAAAGGGACTCTCCTTTGGGAAGAAGGGGTTCCTTCTGGTCAAGTAAGCATTGTGGAGGGAGCAGTTGGGTGGTGCCAGTTCCACACTGGTGGGAGCAGCTGGATACTGCCTGCTCTGAGCTGGAGGGAGGGGTCAGGGTGGTGTAACTGCAGCTGGGTTGAGCTCTCTGCTGAGCATTTCTGCATATTTTTGTACACGTTTGTTTATAATATTGTTGCTGTTTGTTCTTATCTCATTGCTGCTTCCAGTAAATTGCTTTTCTCAACCCATAATTTTTACCTTTTGTGCCTCTGATTCTCCTCTCCAGCCCACCACAAGTGGAGGGGAAGGTGGGAGCTAGCAATGGGCAACATTGTTTGGAGCATCTCAGTGGGAACACTAACTTGGGGAGTACCATCCCTAAACCAAACCACACAATACAGTTTAAATGAAGGACAGGGCTGATGAAAGTGCTTACCTCAGCCGGTTGGTATAGGTATCTACACAGGTCTTCATTTTAGCCAACAAGGTCCCAACAGAAGCCTGTGACTCCAACTGCTCTTCCTCCTCTTCGCTGCTTTCTCCTGACAGAGGAAGAAGTAACGGCACCATCGATGTGCAGGATGCAATAGCACGGAGCAATTCCAGCAGAGCTCGGTACAGGGGAACGTGTCGAGCCATATCCAAAACTAAGAGAGACAAACAGTTTACACATATTACTAAAACTGGGGACCCTTTCACTCTTAGTACAGATGTTTTAAAGAGAAAAGTTAGATTTTGGTAATTATTAAAATACTAATGAAATGAAATTACAAAATACAGTATTTCGTAATAGCGATTTTTAATTTGTGTTGTAATGGACTAGTATATATATAAAGAAATTTACAAGATACCTGGAAAACAAAGGTTAACAAAAGACAAGAGGACAAAAGTGCTAACAAGGTATGGAACAGGATTACCACATGCTATATTCATTTCCAGTACTTAATATACAATCCTGGCTCACATTGTATGCTGACAGTATCACAAACAAAAATTCATGGCATAAAAATTGCAACCTATGGCATAGCAGAGTAGCATTTGCTGAATCTAACAGCATAAGCAGTAATAAAGACTTTCACATCATCCACTTTATTTACAGTCTTCTCCTCCTTTGGGAAAATTCGTCTGCATTATTGCAAGAATATTTATGGTCCTTAAAGGAAGGAAATTAAGTCATCTACTCAGTAGAAAAGTAGTTTTACTTCTTTTCATGAAGGAAGTATTGTTTTAAAAACCATTATGCATCCTTCAGAGCATGCAAATTTTACCTGCATACATATGAACCACAAAACAGTAAAGACAAGTAAGAACATATATTAGGCAGGCAAACCTCACTGTCTTAGTGCTTTTCAGTGTGATGTTACAGAAGTAACTGTGGGTAGAGTACAGGTGTCAGCTCCTCTGATTAGGAAAGACAGGCAGAGATACACAACTCTAATGGATTCTCTAGCACCACAATGTTTATTTTTCTTCTCCACTTGTTTGGACAAATATGTAATGGATGTCATTTCAGCTGACTTTGTATCATTAATAGAAATCCTGAAAATGTAGCAATAGGCAGATAGTTTAACACAGCTGCTTCCTCTGTCCCTAGGACATGCTATTTTTAACATAACTACAGAAAATATTTGCTTTAAAGAATTCACAAATGACTGAGTTTATGGTAAAATAAATTTATTCTTTTTTCCAGCAAAAAAACCCAGACAACAAAAAGCTCCTGACAACTCACATTAGGACAGAACAAAGCACAGAAGAACTCTTTAATGTTTCATTTAGCAAATCTCATCCTCCAAGCTAAAGCAGATCACAAACTTTCAACTCCTGTCACCAAACCTTTAGCTCTAAATACAGCATGACAGGACAGTATAAACAGCCAAGCTAAACTCAACAAGCCAGTTTATGCAGGGTTTAAGGCTGGATTTATCTCTGCCAGGAGTTTTTTGATCAATACCTTACTATTTGTCTTTTGAATCTATTACAATGGCACAAACCCTTAACTGGGTGAAGTGCTGTTGAACAGGAAGAAAATTTACCAGTACCAA
>JACBWW010000002.1:24707672-24741638 GCA_020086605.1 Lanius collurio
AATACATATATATATAAACAATGGCTGCCCACAAAAAAATCCTCACAATGTGTAAAAATAGATCTGATGATGTGTGCATTTAAAAAAAAAACACACCAAAAAAGAAAAAAAAAAAAAAGGAAAGAAAGAAAGAAGAATAGATAAGGAGGGTGGTGAAAGAAAGGGCAAGCACAAAATATTATCATAGTGTAGTCCTGGCCAGAAACCACCTCCCACCTTTAGTGCTGAAGACCAAGTGGCTCCTCAATTTAATCAATAGCTGTTTATTATGAGGATAATGAGTGAGGGAGAGATAAGACCTCTTAGATAACCACAGCATTTCACTCTGGAAGGCTTTTATTTATTTATTTAAACTATGAAATTTTCATGAGACCAGAATATATAATTTCAAATCCCTCAATGCTGGCTTGCCCTCTTTGCTACATGGATAGTTAAGTTCAAAATTACCATTGTGAAGGGAACTGAACTGACATAACTTTAAAGTGGGAATGTTTTCCAGAGAGATGGAAGAGATTTCTGGTTTTAGCAGATCCAACTCAATTGCACTGCTTTGCAACAGCTCTCCTGTGAAACGAAATGCATTCACTTGGCTTCGATTTAAACAACCTTTTAGGGAACAACTACTAATTTCTTTTACCTTAATGCCAGACTCCATGAAACTCAATTTTTGGTACAATTATGTGTCTTATGCTATTTTTCTTCTTTATTATACCTACTAAGAATTGTGACTTGTGCAAGTTTATTTTTTCTGTCAAAAATTCCTGAACTCCCTTCCATCCCCAATCTAAATCCTCAAAATGTTCATCAAGACTGAATACCTAGATAAATATCAGAAAAACTTGCTGTAAATGACTCAAAATTGGCAAATTACTGTTTATTATCTTCACCTGGCAGTTCACCTACTTCTCGTGCCTACTTTGCTTTCAACTGAAAGAATGCCAAGCTGATTTACAGTGTATGCTTCCTGCAGATACAGCCCTTCTTTCTGAAAGAGGTGAAGAAGACTTGAGCAGTTTGTTGAGCTCTACGTCATTTTTCAGACACTGTGTTTAAGCTGCTAGGATAACAAGACAATCCTTTGTAAATTAGACCCCTGGCCCATAACCACTCTTTGCTAACCTGTCCACCTCCCTCTGGCATGACCAGCTGCACCTACAGATGGCCTAACAGCAATTTTCTGCACTGAGACAGGCTTACAAAGTCCAATAGCATTCCAAGTAGAACCTCAGTGTTCAGGCTGTGCCACTCACATTCCATCACCATCCTTACTGCTTTTAGTGTTTGCAGCATATTTAGTTGAGATTTAGGAAATATGTCTTTCCTTTAGATAGCATTATACACTTATCTGGGGACAGTATTTCAGAAATATAAATGACACAGGTTTGTAATAAAAAAAAGAATTTGATCCTGTAAAAAAGTCCTTTAAGGGAATTGAACTGAAATACTACAAACATGAATTAAAACATAAAATACAAAACTGCAAATTAAAAAAAAAACTATTTCCTCCAAATAGAAGCAATAGAACTTTTGGACAACTATCCTCACATAAAGATAGCTGGCCAACTAAGATACCAACAATTTTGATTTCAAGCAAATATAAACTTCAGTGAAGAACAAGTGTTAAAAGTAAACCACTGTATTCTTCAAAGTATGCTCTCCCTTGGGAATATATCCAACTTTTTTTGTCTGACTCAACTGAACAATGAAGGTGTATCATAACACTTTACCTGAATTAAATATGATAGCTCCTCTTGTAAGAAAAAAAATCCAACACACCACAAGACAGAAACAAATACTTCTGCTTATACAAGACCTACAATTTGAATACCATTAGCACATATTTAATAAGCCAGAATATTTTTGTATGGGTACTTCAGTTGTGTAAGAAGGCACCAACAGCCTTTGATTTATATGGGCATGCACGTAAGCGCACCAAACTGCAAATACATAGCACTCCTAAGAAAATGAAAATGGGAGATTAAAATTCTTGGCCTTGTAAAAATGACAGATGTGTATATTATCCAGGATTCTCTGTTATCCCAAAGACAAAACAGTTACTAGGTAGTGACAGATACCTTTTACAAAGAGCTCAGTTTGGGGCTCTCAGGCTCCCGCACGGAGTACACTCGGACCACCCTGGCCATCAGGCTCCCACCAGCTGTAGGGTCTGTCACATCTCTCCATTTTTGTGCTGTTGGCGCTCCCTGATTCTGTGGCTCAGTGAAGTGCTAAAGAATGTCCAGCTCCCAGCATCACAGACCAGTTCAGAAGCTCCCCCTTGTTGGCTCTCAAACAGAACTGCTACCCCAGAGAGTCCCCCTGAACTTCTGCTGGGTTTCCCGAGCACTTCTTCAAATGATTACTGTATGATACATACGTACATCAAAAGTGGAGATTAAATTATTTCATTTCTAGACTCAAGGCAGGGATTTGCACTCAGGTTTTATCCTGCTTCCTTGTCTGCCTTAACCAGGGCTGTCAGGATAGGTCTGCCTGGTGACAACAGTGGTGCTTGAGAGAATGCTCCAAAACCAGAGGTGGGAACCGGCTTCTGCACCACCTGACCACAGCTGCTTCCCCCACAGCCTCCCATGTGTTTCTCCACTTGCACTGAGTAAATACACATCAAGGTCGCACCTTTTGGCTATACCAGCAGTTAACTACTTAAACCAGCAGAGCATGAAGCAGAGCACAGGTTGAAAACTGCAGCTGAACCTGGAGCATGAGCAGGCAGCTGCAGGACAACCACCACAGCCCCTCACCAGGCCCGGAGACAGCTGTGACAGCCCAGGGTCACAGGGCAGGGCAGGAGGTGACAGAACAGCAGGGCAACAGCACCATGGGAGTGAAGGCCAGATGATGGCAGCAGTGCTCTTAAAGGCTGGAATACCAGAGGTACCACACACAACTGTTGACAGTAGCATCCTTATTACCACCGTTGTTTTATCAATTAAGCAATTACGAGTAGACATGTCCAAAAACCACATCCATGTCTCACTGTCCCTGATGATTAGCAGAGGCAACAGGCAGCATATGTATTTGCTCACAATTCACATCAAAAAAGTATCTCAGGTCTAAATTTATTCTGTTGCAGTTATGGAAAGCAGAAATCTCAAGAAGGTCACTGTCATTTGGTAAGATAGGTAAGGGATGGCAAACATCTGGAAAATCTTATCTGGGTATAAGGTCTCACCTTACTTTTCCCAATCCTTTTGGTAATAAAGGTCAAGTGTTACTGGAATCACTAAAATTCAGCTAGTCTCTTGCCACAATACTTGCAATTTAGAAAGATGCTGAATGAGGCTCAATAGGTAAAAAAATAGATTTCATAAAACTAAAATCTTCCTTATATGCTAATAACAATCAGTCTGATTTGGGTGGAAGGAAAAGGAGTATGACTGAAATTGCATAAAAAAGTCTTAAGTTCCACAAACTGCTGAGCATCCTGTCTTTCGAAAACTGCAGTCCTTCATCTACCTAAATATCATGGGATATTATGTCATTTTTAGAACTTTTAATCTATGCCTTATTCCTGGGAAGCAATCGATTAACATTTAAAGAGCATGTGTGATTTCAGAACATTTCAATTGCTTTCCACAAATCTATTTGTTCATCACTAATATAGATCTATTTCTTACAAATATCTAAGGCTATCCATATGCAATTACAACCTTAATATAATGAAAAAGCACATGAGGGCAAGTAGTTTCACAGGATCAAGGTATCACCTTTAATTTCACCTATATTTGTAGCTAGATAATGACCCAACTGAGTCTAATATTACTTTGCTTTCTTTTAATATTATACAATGCTCAAACAAAGAATAGCCAGGCCTAATGGCCCATTAAATAGACAGTACTGAACAGCAATAAATTTTTTTTGCAATTGATTTAACATCCTCAGTTCAACTTAACTGGCTATGAATAAGATTATTTCCATTGCCAAGGATATTTAAAACATCACAAAGAATACGCACATTTATTCTAAAATGAAGCAAACTATTAATATAGTATGTCCATTATATCAAAAAATCTTTACACTTTACAGCAAATTAAAGAAAAAATAGAGAAGAGTGATTTGTAAGAAAATGATGAAAAGTTCTGATTTACTTGCATCTAATGTCAAGGCTTTCCCCACTGTGACTGTACTAGGAATTCCTACCCCAAAGAAGCCTACAAACTTGATGTAAAAAAACTCCAAAACATTCACTTGAAGAAAAATAAAAAAATCAACACCTTTATCAGTTTTACAACCATGACACTTGCTTCTGTGCTCTGAGAAAAGCTGCCTATATATGCTCTCAATCTTTCTCCTGTATGTAACTTCACAATTTCTGCACTCATTATTTAAGGATCTAGTGAATTTCAGTTATTTTAAAGGCCCACAGAAGTATGACTATTTTTCTTCTGCACAATCTTGTTTTACTTCTGACCAATTCACATGACTGATGTTCTGCCTTTGTTGAAGGAAAGAAGGTTGTTCTGGCAGCCACATCAGAAACTGGAAACTCTTCCAAAATTCAGTCCTTTCATTGCTTTTCTCAAAGAGATCTGCCACTGCAAATATGAGAGAGATGATCATGAATGATCAATTAAAAGGAAGAAGGTGAAAAGAAAAACGTGTTCTGGAGAGAACCCATATGTAAATCCAGGAAATGTAAGGGAGGCCTCCTTCTTGCATGGGGTGAAGTTTCCAGTGATGCAAGAGATGCCTCCAAATCTCATTTCTTGTTTTGTTTTGGATCTATTTCAGAACGATGTTTTATCTTCCTGGAAAGAGGAATGATTGTGTTTTGTAAAAATACTCATTCTGAAGTAGCCATCTAATCCTGCTTCTGTTTTAAGCAATGTGAAAGAAAACCACTGACAGTTAATGAAGAGTAACTGCATTATAAAACTGTTCTATTTGTATCATGTAAAAATGCTCAAAATTTACTACAGGGTATTCAAATCTCCCCTGTAAAAACCCCAAGAAAATACCTATGTATTGCAAGTGACCTATTTTTTCTTTCATAGTAATTAAGTTTTAAAGATATGGGATCATCGGCTTAAGTAACAAGTAAAATAAGACATTCTCATTACAATGCTACTCCCTAAAGTTTAAGGCCAATGTTAGGATCACGACTACAGTACCACATTCACCTGGCTCTAAATTTTTCTTTATTATTTTATTTCATTCTTTTTAACTTCCAAATAAATTAAAAGTAAGATCCTGAAGTACTGCCAATTTTACACCATTCTTAAAACATGCTTAGTAATTACTGAGGACATTTTTTTATGCCTCAGTATGTTATTCACAAACCTAAAACCCATAGCTATGATCAAATTAAAGACTTCAGGATCTCATTATCATATTAAAGACTCTCAGCTGCTATGAACACCACTGTTCAAAAAAAATAAAAAAAACCCACACAAAGTAAACACTCATTTTGTATTTTTAATTAAAACCTTCAGAAGACACAGTCTTGTGGCCACATATACTGCCAAGTATGAGTAAGGCACTCTGTCTTTCCAACAGGGCCACGCATCCTTTTACTAAATATTTTAAAACTGGAGCTGTTCTTCAGCCCCCCTTCGCTGCATCTTTGCAAACATATGATGTATGAATGCAGTCCCTGCTGCAGGCAATAGTGTCGGTTCCAAATACGTCATGCTCCACTGCCTCTTGATTTTCTGTTTCAGAATCAACCCAGGGCAAGCCTCTTTTATAATAGGCCTAATTAACACACTGTGTTCTGCTCTGCTTTGATAGAAAAAGAGATTGCCCACAAAGCAGTTCAAAATCAGATCTCTAAGAAAACATTAGCCTTTAGGTAAAAATGAAACAAAAGCTTTCCAAATATTGTCATCTTATAATAATTTAATTAGCTTGACTTTTTCTGTCAATTTTTAAAATTGGAGTAACACTAGCATTTTCACAGTACTGTTTTCAATATTAGGGAAAATGACATCAGGAGGGACCAGTTCCCTGAATAATGAAGCAGGGAGAATGGGGTTAAGCACTCTTGCAGGTCATGAGTCACAAAGCCCATGTCAGAGCAGTGAAACAGTACAAGAAGGGTGGGCCTCCGGATTTAATGGGTACAGTGTCATGCTCCAAATTATTACTATTATTGTTCAGATACAGCTTGAAAATTTTGTTCTTCTGATGTCAGCACTGAGCCTATGAGCAGACAAAAAAATCAGATCACACATTAGAAAAGCTGAAGACAAATTAGAAATTAATTATTGAGGCTGCATTCAGTAATTAGTATCACTTCAACACCATGTGCATTTCCCCCTTTTATCAGATAGATGAGACAGACCTGGAAAAGAGAGAGAAGGGTGACTAAACAGCGCAAGATACAGAATGAATTGCTGCACTATCTAAAATGAAATAAAGACATTGCAGCCTCAGTGACTAATGAAGGGTACCATAAAGACACTGCTTTTAAATTATCAGTGCCAAAAAAGTGAGTAGAATTGGACTGATCAATACATTCAAAGGAATGGGCACACCATCAGAAGAAATAGTGTCATTTGTACAAGAATATACACTACACAATATATCACTTTTAAGGTTTGGAAAAGCGTAGCACTAAATGCCAGGGTAGTAAATATTATCACAGGTTCAAAAGTAATTGGCTAAATTGATGTAAGAACAGGCCATCAAGGGCTAATAAATGAGGGGACACCACCCTTGGCAACATACTAGCAATACCAAAGCAGCATCTGCATGCCAGCCTCTGCTATTGTCCACCATTGGTGATAAAGTAGCAGGCTAAGAACCGTGGTTTGTCTTGGCATTAGTATTACTGTGTGTTCTAGGAAACTTGGAAAAAAAAAACTAACTGCAACAGGAAAGGAAAATTGTGCTCAATTATACAGGCAAAATGCATTGCTCAGGGAAGTTGGTCAGCCATCTGTAGCGTACTAATGTGGCTCAAAACTACTACTCAACCATTTCTGCTTTGCCTGTTTTTTAAAGAATATTTGATTTTGGTGAAATTGAGTATTTTCAGGAAAGTTCTGTTTACAAGTCAAGTCAAACAACACTTTTCACTCATGTATCCATGAATCCAGAAAAAACCCTTTGCCAGAAAAAGTGCAAGGCTTTATTTTATTAGGCCAATGTGTACAGTTGAATAAGCAAGACACAATTTCCTGCATTTGAAAGGCTGGGAGAAAGAAACCCAAACAGTACAAAAGACATGAAAACCAAACTGAGCTTTTAAAGCTTAAGTGACTACTAAAATCATGCATGATCCCCAGTTTTGAAGATATTACTATTTAATGGCACACTCTGGTCCCTCATAATGGAATCCATAAGGGATCACTCTTTGCCATGAAACAGAGCTCCAAATAAACCTGAAAAGGAAGTCAGGTAACAGAGAGATTCTTCCTGGAGGCTACAGAGCAGTCTTATATGGGGGGTTGGGAATACATCAACAGAAAGAATAATTAATGAAATCTAAAAAGGCAAAATTGTGTATTCATTGGTTTTGTTTGATTGAAAAAATGTCCCAGTGCAGAAAGGCTGGGAGCAAAGTACTGAAGAGTAAGTACATACTGCCATGGGGTCCAACCTCACTGCAACTTTTAATAATCCCTCCTCTGAAAGAAAGCTGGATTTACCCATTACCAGTTCTTAAACCCATCAAAATATGAAAGAACTCAAAGCATAAAGCTCTAACCAAAACACACTTGCATCAAAATCTAGAGAACAGGTGTAAGGAAGCATCAATGCTCTAGGAACATTCTATATTACCAAATATATAAAGAATAATACAGAGAAAGGCATAAATAAAATAAAAAATAATTTAAAAAATATATAAAAAATGTGAAGAAAGACACATATAAAGAAAGGAATTCAGACACTGCACGAGGATAAGTTGTTTGCCTGGTCAAGGGATGAAAAAAACCTTATTATTAATACAACCCTTTAGTATGGCATTTAATAAGATAGAAAGGACCAATGATTTCTATTTCAGGTCAATGTACTGAAATAAATCTAATAATAAAGGTAAGCTAGAAGTGTCATATTACCTTACACTCAGGAAAATAAGAAAAATTTTTCTGCAGAGAATATTGCAAGGTTTAAACATCCTGCACACCAACCCTTTCTGAAAAAAGTAAAAATAAATTCAAAATAAATAAGAAGGTGGAAGCTTGCCTATCATCTCATGTTAAGTGTCTTACGCATGCAGCACTACACAGAGATAAAAGGAAAGGTATCACTACCTTCAGAATGTGGATCAGAATTTTTATAAAAGTTAATCTTTCACCATCCCTGCAATGGAGAAGGGAACAGTGATTTCACTATTTTTGGCAGAAGAGTGGGCAAGCAGCCACCTTGAAATGGTCTTCAGTCTGAGTGTTACCTCTTCCAGGCCATAAAACAGTCACTAGTATTTTAGAATAAGATGGGAATCAAAAATAAGATGGGAACCTGCCATTTCATTGCACATGCTGCAGAAATAGATGCAGAAATTCAAAATTAGATAATGAAGTTGTGGAGTGTTTTAAACCATTACTTCAGCAGATGGAAAAAGGCCAAGACTCGGGCATTCTGCTCAGTCAGCAGAGGATACCAACACTGTTACTGGAATGGATGTTCGATTCCTGTGCTTTATTTTTTCTGTATGTGTGAAAACACCTACAAGATCATGTCCTCAGGGGACAGAAATGAGACTATTTAAGCATCTCATTCTGCATTAACTATCTAATTATTTCGCTTGGCCAAGACCGGCAGAGTTGCTGTACGTATGCAAAACAGAACTTTCATCACTCCAGTGTATTTTTCAGAGAATAGTTTGTTGTTTAAGTACCAAGACGGGCTTTCAGTAAACACACGAAGTGCAGGCTGAAAAGAAAAATTATAGCTGAACAGCTTCCTTGAGTCTGAGTTAAATGAAGGGTAACCCTTTGTATTGTCTGCATATTCAAAGTGCCTTAGAGTGCAAATAGCTCTTATGCGGTAAATATATCAACCAAATTAATAATATGATTGGAAGCATCATCTCTAAAACTTGTAGAATAGGAGAATTTGCTCTTTCCACACAACTTCATGCAAGTTCCTGCACAGCTTATTAAAACAGATCATCACCCATTATGTTACAGCAGAACAACAAAAAAATAACTCAAAATAAAATACAATTTTCTTTTTTTAATGAGCTGCATTATCTCCATGTCCTCTAGAGAGGACAAGAAGATACAAATACCATAATAAAAAACTATTGCATTGCAGTAATTTACCATAGACTACTTCTTTCAACCACAGAGATCCATTTTCTTGGATTTGTAGTCAGGACTAAGAATACCCTCAGAGGATAGTAAGAAAGGAAGTACTGTGAATGGGAAGTGTCTGCATAACAATATGGGAAGTGCCAGATACATTTACAGTATTTTATTTTCAAAAACGGGAGAGGAAAAAAAAACCACAAAAGAAATAAATGACAAATGAGGTTGTTATTGCCCAGAAAATGAAAGCCTATCACTTGACTAAATAAATAAGACTTTCAACTGCTGAAGATGAAACCCAGCCCTCACCTCTGTAAGTTTCTTCAAATGCACATTGAGCTACACACCCCAAAACTCTTCCCTGAAAGTACAGTGAGCTTGCTCTTAGGAAAAGCAAAGCAAAAATGTCCAAGACAAGCCCTGGCAATCTGCTCTGCATATAAACAGATTGTTAGTTTCTTTAGTCAGGAATTTTCTAGCAGCTTATCTAATTGTGCTGCCAGTACTTGAGAAAGCCACTAATATAAAGAAACAAAAAACTGATTATGTATTACTTACAGTTCTTCCAGAGGTCTCTTGTGTACTGTAAAACATTTGTGTCTTGTTAGTGGTTACTGTATCTTAGCAGGAAGGCACAAGAGTTAAAAAAAAAGGAAGAAAGCACACTGGACATTTCTGCTGTATAATATGGAACTGTAGGAACATTCTCCTCTGAAGTCATATTCTCTTTTCAAAAAAGACTGAGTGTGTTGGTAATGAGGCATCATTTTTACAATTAATTCTTAATGCCTCTAGTAAAATCTGTGAGTGTTTGTAGCATGTGGCACTGCAGAGCAATCTATTTCAGGCATCCAGCATGCATATTCCCAACCATAATTACCAAGACTAAATGAAACCGCTTGAGATGTACTGTCTGACTAAAGCAAAATACGAAAAAATTATAGGACTGGTAATATTTATACTGGAAATTTTGAAAAATGCAGTGTGGTACCTTTAGGTTTAAAGGGCTGGTTGAATGCCTTTACTGCTCACCCTCAGAGAGGAAGCCAATCTAGTACTTACAGACTCCCAGTCTGGTCCTGTGAGCAGGGATACAGCTACCAATGTTGGCTTTCAGTTGATGAGGGGAAAAAGGGAACTCCTGGGTGAAAAGCTCGTGGGCCTTAGCAATAAGGTAAATGGTCCAGGAAAGCCTAAGGATGGGTTCCCTCAACACTAAACTTTACTGCCTCATACCTTGAACAGTCGGGGCAGTGGCTTGCACTGTTTTCTCAAAATTAAACAGCCATCACAAGATGGTGACAGTCTATTGGCAGAGGGAATTTCACTGAACACTCATGGCCAAACCCAAACACTTTTGAAGACCATGACCCACACCTTTTATTTCTGAAGTGAACAGTTAAAAGTAAGCATACAGAAACTAATTTCAGGAATGAAATGAACACCAGCTGCATCTCATATATGATTTGTTAGCTTCTATACATCCTCATATCAAGGATCAGCATCTAACTGTATTTCTCCTGAAAGCTTATTAAGAAAGATAACTCATCTGTGGGAGGCAGGAAGGCAAACACCATAGTTTAGTTTCCTTTTACATAAGACATATTATGCAGTGAAGTGCAAGGCATAAAGGTCTGTCAAAAAAGTATATCTCTGCTTAGTACCAGAAGTTATGTCTGAGTGGATCCAAAGGGGAATAATAAAAAAATAACAGGTCCTTGGCAGTCAGATACAGATACATGAGCAGTCTGTTGCTCAAGCTTTCAAGACAGTCATATTATCCTGTAACCACGAAGGTCCAGAAATTCATAGTGGTCTCAGATGAGGAAGAAATCTTGTTTACTTAGGTCTTCAGGACTGTCCTGTAAAGCACCTTCAGAAGCTTAGTCATCAATTGGAAAAACTTCTGTTATTTAAGGCTCATAATAACAAACTGATAGACAAAAAACCCACCTGACTCATGACCCCAGAGTAAAATACTCTATCATTTAGGTAGCAGGACGAAGAATACATGGGTGAGAAGCACAAGGAAGAACACCATGAAATGTGAAAAGTCCCACTGAAAGCTCGTCTTTACCCTTCCTATTTCTCACCTGACATTTCTTGAGTATTTTAACCAGGAAAATCCTTTCCTTCTGGAAAATTTAATAGGCACTTTAATTCACTATGATTAAGTGAGTGGGGCCAGAGGTCACAAGCTAGTCTGAGGTATGCTCTGTACTCGCAGCTGCAAAATATACCACCAGCTATATAAATCAATGAAGATCCAACAGTTCATGAATTTATGTTCAAATGCCATATAAAACAACGTGCAGTATAGAAACAGATAAAGACTGAAGCAAAGATCCAGTCTCTCAGTGAACTTTGCTAAATAGCAATTTATTGGAAAAAAATACCTCCAATTAGCTTCTTGTAGCAAGCTGCAGTCTTGAAAAGACTAAGTGCTTTATATGTCACACAGTCCAGTACCCAATTACAACCCAAATCTAAGCTGCTTCGTTCCTTGTAACAACTAGGTTTTTAATTTTCAAAGGTTTCAATGACATGATGTTTCAACACATAATTACTCTTTATAAATTACAACAAATTTCTGCAACACAGTAGAGCTGAAAGCACAAATTTATACTTTTTCTTTCATAAATCTTTTATCTTATTAACCAGTCACACAGATAATCAGTTTTGACATTTAAAAAAATTCTGTTATAGTTTTAATCCAAAAGCAGAATCTACTAGAAAATAGTCTGCTACTTTAAATGCTTTGAAAATACAAGCATATATTCATAGGCTTTTTGCAATAGGAAATAAGAGCTTTTGTAGGCTAATATTTTCATCCTCTTATTCCAAAACTATTTCCAAATAAAGATGACAAAACAGAGGAAAGAAACATATAAAAAGATGCTGGGTTCGCAGTAACCTCTAGGTTTGTTTTATTTTTCAAGATCAGTCATCTGAAAACTCAGACAGACAAGATGAGCTCTTTCTCAGATGGTAAGATGCTTTAAGGACTTTGGAGAAAGAAGAAGTTGGTGTAGTACTGCAGTTCCCCGAGAGCCACCCTCCTGGACTACAGTCACCACTCTGCTTCCCCTGTGCTTGCCCAGAAAGGACTCACTCACTCTAACACAACAAAATTTATGAAGATGAGAACTCAAAAAACTGATACTTGAAAGCCCTAATACTCCTACAGAAGAATGAAGCCTACACTCAAACCAGTATGAAAAAATAGACCCCAAAACCAGTTGTCTTTGATTAAAAAAACCCTCTTGAGCTGCAGAGAACAGCACTGAATCTGAACTGAAGCATTCTAAAAGCTACTGAACACTTTATATAAAAAGGTACAATATCCCTACAAGAGATTCTTTTTGATATAAGAAGAGAAAAATGAAGATTGCCCAGTGTCAGAAGGTAACCACACACAGCTGGGGCTGAAATCCTCACCTCTAACTCAGGAATATTAATCAGTCACCAACCTCTAAATTGCTTCAGTACATGAAGACAGTGATTTAAATACTTCTCTCCGAACAAATATGTGACATGTCACGTGACTTCTTCCAAAGGCTTTTTCTAAACTTTTACTCAAAGAAAAGTTTAGAAAAGTTTTTTCTAAACCTTTACTCAATTGTCAAACTTAGCACTTTTCTTGACAAAACAGCAGAGTCCATTCTGACCATGATCACAGGAACTGAACTTGAGCAGTACCAAGAGAAGCTGGTGTTGAAAGGGGTGGGGCAGAAGAACCGGTACTATTTCATATCTGTTTAACTGACTTCTTAACACAAAACTACTTCAGAGCAAGTGGCAGAGAATGGGACAAGAAAATTTTTGCTAAGCGAAAGCTGGGAGGTGGGAACTGACTAGAGAAACTTCTGTAGGTACTTACGAGAGAGTTCTGAATTTTTCCAAGGATAATTTGGGTCAGCAACTAATTCACAAAATCAGGAAAACCCTCAGACAACAGCCAAAAGACAATGAAGTTCTTCAGACAGAAGGAAAAAAAGATGAAATGTCAAATCATCAAGTAAGTGCTAAGCTGAAATATATAGAAGAGTCATGAAAGAGAATAGTTAGAAAGCTAAAAATAACTTGTGTTGCTTCAGATGGAGGATCTGAGACCTTCCTCTTTTTTCACCAGATGAGTAAAAAAATACTTTGAAACCTGGCCATGCCTATCACTGCTGACTCAAGGGCATCACACATCAATCTGTATCACAAAAAATAGGCTAACAGCACTCACAAAGAAAACAGTATCAGAAGAGAGAAAAAAAAGAAATAAAAAACTGAAGGAGAAGGAATGTGGCTATCCACTTCTTGCTTATGCTAAGACAGCCAGTTCATCTTAATTCGTGCATACTATTGCATCTCCCAAGAGACACAGCTTTGCTCTATTGTTCTGCAATTTAACTGAAAAACCATCAGACCTCATAAAGGGAAGTTTCTGGAGGTTGTTTGAGAAGAAAACTAGAATGCATCACCTACACGATACATGTGCTACCTCATTTCACACAATTTTCTGCATCTTGGGGGAAATTCAGAACAACTACAAGGGAAAACAGTCTTCATGGACAACTGATCTTTTGGATTTCATGACAGCATTTTAACATAAACAGACTTTTAAGTCTAGACACTATCTGACTCAAAACATCTGTTTTAATGAAAAAATACAGCATATAGAATAATTTCAGTGTACACAAAAATCAAAATTATATTAATTCATAAAAATACATGAGGAAAGATAAAACATACACTTAAGACAACTTGCTCCTTATGCAGTTTTGATGCTCTGGGTGTAACACATTACTCGTAGTGGTAGCGTATAGCAGGATAATGATCATCGCAGCACCAGGACTGTAAATTGTTGAATTTATACCACTGAGTTTTTACAAGATAGCTTGGCAACTTCCCCTGAAGTATGACTATCTTTAAAACATGACATACATTTGTATTGCCTAAGGTCTATTCCCATGCAATAGAAGACTTCAGTGGTAATGAACAGAGTGACCTCTAATCAACCAAATTTGTCCTGCTCTCAGAATACCACATAAATCAGTTACTGAGGAGTTGCCAAAGTCTTACTAAGTGCTTGAAAGCTCTTCCTAGATGGAACAGAATTAAATTTAGGATGATTTTGGATACCAGTGTTCAAACTCCAAATACTATATAACCATGTAATCGTCACCCCAAAACAGGTGGGTTTATTACTGGCATGTATAAAATGTACTCCCAGGTTCTTAACGTTATTTTACACAAAATGTAAAGTATCTCCCCATCTTTCCAAATATCATCAAGTATTATGGATACGTCAAGGCCTTTTCAAATCAACCTTTATTATTCACTTCACTCATGTGAGAAATCTTGCAAGAAATTTTCTCTTCACACTGGAGATGCATTGTAGCTATAAGGAAGTTATTTGTAAATGCCAGATTCCACCCAACACGGATGAATGCCTTGAGTTTCCTATAACTGACAAATGTTAAGTCAGACAACCTATGTTTTTTCCAAACAGCAACTCTTTGCACCACTGACAGCTTAAGCAGCTACTTCCCCATCCTTTTTACTGTGTTGTGCTAGAGATTTATTTTTGTCTGGGTCTGTTTCCCAAACCCATTCATGACATGTCCACACAGACACGCATATCGATGCAATGGCAGGACGTCAGGGAGAAACGCCGTCAGGCCATGGCAAACACTGCATCTGAATCGCGGTGCGCAGGAGGCATCTCTGCCCCTCACCTGCCTGCAAAGGGAGTACAGACAGATTTGTTTCCTGGGGTTCACCATGGCCACTGACGTGCCAGTTGCATCACAATTATAAAAACAGCAGACCACTACACGACCTCAACCACAGCAATAACCAAGCCAAGAAATGTTTTGGGATTTTTTTGCTGCTCTCTGTGGGTACATCGTAATTAGCTGGTTACTTGCAGTGGAGCTGCAAATGTATCATTAATCTTTAAATAAAATATGCACATTGCACAATTTCCCCCTTTCACAAAGGAAAGGGTTTGATTTTGAACATGTGAGAGTTAATACAGTACAGTGGCTTGAAAATTCTATTATTGCTAGGTGCTCTCAGCAATGAGAATGGTCAGAATACACAGGTGAAAATTCCCCCATCTTTGTATCTCTGAATGCATCTAAATGAATACAGAAATACATTCAAGATACACAGACACAAAACAATTCCAAGAACAACTGATGATGCAGCAGCCTGTTCAGAACAAGGGAAGAGCTTGAAAAGAAATACCACATATACATATAAGAATATATATTTAAGGAAGCTATGCTGGAGACATTTAACCTAATTAGTTATATCTTCTAGAGTCAAGCAATTTCATTGAGGCAACATAACTTTTGGGATAAAGGGGAAATCATGTACAAGTACCATACAACTCACAGTACTTCAAACATGGTATTTACCATTAAAATAATGCACATGCGAAATAGGCAATTTTGTCTATTACTAAGAAACTAACAAATGTACTTAGACACTTTGGAAAAATAATGAGAAAAAATGCAATGCAAATTAAGTTGCAAATGGTAGAATTCAAAACAATGATTTTACTGTCTTCTGCTTTCTCTATAAAAGATGATTCAACACTAAATTTCAAACAATGCCTTGTAATTCCTAAAATATGATGTTCTGAAAAATGATTAAGGTTTCCACTTGTTTGAACTCAATTTAATTAATTGCATTTTGATTTTTCATACACATGTACAGAAATACATTTTTGTACATTTGAATTCTGAATTGCTTGACATTGGCAAATATTTTTTACAAGACAAGTTTTCTGATATTTTTAAAATACAGCTGCATTCATAGCAAGAAGCTATGCTACACCAATGAAAACACATTGCATTGGTAGCCTTCATAGATCAAAGTGACTGAATAACATTATTTGAAATACAGCTCCTTCCAGAGGTTATTAAAATTGTGTGCTTTTTTTTTTAATCTGAAGAGACTGGGAGGAGAAGACTTTGCAGAGTTCTCCCCCCTTTCCAACTGGGCAGGAAAAAATTGCCTCTGATTTAAGCAGGAAAAAAATTGTGTTGATGCTTCCTATGAAATCAGAACAGGATTATTTTTAAGTGTTTTCATTAATTATATGGTAACCTGCATTCTTTGGGTGGTGAATAAAAGAGGAAAAGCATTTATTTCCCATAGAAACAACTGCCTGTCAAACAAAGCATAAAAAGACAAAAGGCAGAAACACTGTTTCAGCTTGAATGCCTTAATGCCACCATTTGTCATGCAGCACTTCCTCAGAAAACCCCGAAGTACAGTTAACTCTGCTCCTCTTTACACTGCACACTTTCTCCGTTGGTACAGGATTAAAATGTGCCCGGCCTGACGATGAAACAGCAGAGCCATCGCACATTGTTATGCAACTCACTGTCTGCAAGGGTGGCTCGTAGCTCCTTCTTTATTCAGCAAGTGCCAAGTGCATGTTTAATCAATGTCACAGCTCACCACAGTGTGCAACTAAAGCCACTGTCATTCCTCTCTTCAGATTTGCCTGGCTGAGTTATGCAATGCTCTGAAGAATACCTTGGAATTCTTTCCAGAGGGTCTGAATGCAGGTGTGTGACAGCGTTCACACTACTGCCAGCAAAGCAGACCTCTTTTCTTCCTTTTTCAGGCTGGACTAAAATTACATAGTGTGACTGCACGTAGTTCGCTGCATTTGGAATTACAGCATGTCAACGTAAGAAAGCCTCTTCAGACGGCTGCCACAAAGAGTAAATCAAAGGCTGGGTGTTTCTGAAGTCCTAATAAATAAGTATAACTGAACAAAACCAGGAGCCGTTTGTATTTTTTTTTTTTAAGACAGAACAGCATGCATCTCGTTGCTCTGCATCATCTAAGGAAAAGAAGCCTCAATTTTAATGACAATTAGTCAACAGTGAGGATCATTATGAGAAGGAGCTTTACTGTTTTTTCAACTATACTTGCTTTAGTGGATTACTGAGAAAGAACACCAAGATTCTGCAACATCATTATCCTCTCCGATAAACTTCTTCATCAAGAAACTGTTCGTGCTCCTATCTGGTCTGTCTGAGAGAGGAGAGCAGCCCCTTCATGAAGATAAAAGCCTGGCTTGCCACTGAACCGACGAGCAAGAAGCATGTCTGATGACATTTTATTCCTGATGCAATGTAGGGTAAGAAATACCTTTTTTTTTTAAACCTTTCTGTAAGATATGCTCTGAGCTGATGATATTAATTAGACTTACAGCAGAAATACGTTAATCTCTAATGATTAAAGCCATTTGCCAGGAGAGAAAGATGCTATTGCACTATAAAATGTGACTGTATATCTTCAGTAAATTGGAGTGATCTGAACTAGTAGAAATCCCCATCAAATTTCTGATCAATAAAGCTAAAACAGCATAGCAGATCATTCAAGATCAACATACAAGATCAAGATCTCAGTCACTAATGGACATAATTTTACAGGGAATATGTTTCTAGAGGATATTTGACTGTAAATTAAGAATACAAGAGCAGCTAAGTAATAGAAAACGACCTGTCAACCTCACTTTCGCAACCAAAAAAAGGTAACAAATCATACATACATCTGTAAATGTCTACTTGAATTCTTATATTACATAGAATGTTGCTATTAAAAAAGTACTACCATCCTGTGGCATACTGCAATAATCAACATACAGAACAACCACCTTTACATTTGAAGAGACAGACATTTTCTGTTAAATGTTTACTGTTGCATGGATGTCCAAAAGCTGATCTATTAAACATGAAAAAGGATAAGATCTCACTTGCAATTGCCTCCTTGGGGCTCACTGGTGAAAAACAACTGCGATACCGTATTTAGGAAGCATATTTCCCATGTTTGAAAACAGCAGGCATCAATATTTTCAACTGTTTTTGTAGTGTGGCAGTGAAATACTTAAGAAAAGCTGAAAATGCATATAACCTCCCCAGGCATTTCAGAGTATTTGACAATGCTCAAATACCTGCTTTCACCAGGTTCATCTTTTATAAGGAAACAAATTAGCCCACTAAAGATAAATTTTAAATGTCTTTTGTAATAAAGCATATTAACTGGCTTGAAGCACCAAACTGTTTTTCACTCCTATCAATCTGTACCTACAGAATGTTTATTTTTAACATGAACATGTTCATACAAATAGAAAACAAAAGATGAATACAACTCAATAAATATAGCATTAAGAAATATTGTATGAAGAGCTACAGAACTGTTTTTAAAAAGATCAAGGCTTGCATGTTTGTCAGACCAGATTTACCATTTGCTTTCTTTTTTCTAGCTAGCTGCCAGAATACTGGTGAAGGTATTTGCAGGAAAAATGGGGACCTCTGCCATCACAACACTGGAAGATGTAAA
This sequence comes from Lanius collurio, assembly GCA_020086605.1. NCBI lineage: Eukaryota > Metazoa > Chordata > Aves > Passeriformes > Laniidae > Lanius > Lanius collurio. Next base: position 24,726,254 of record JACBWW010000002.1, read on the forward strand.
AAGACAAGAGGAGAAAGAAGAAAAAGAAGAATCTATTTTAGCACTGCTTGGGATTATTGGAACTGTGCTCAATTTATTTGTTATTGTTTTTGTGTACATCTACACTACACTTTGATGACATTTTTGAGTATCAATTGTACAGAACAAAGTGCAAAGACCTGCAATGGTAAGAACGATTTCTAAATTTAAAGCAAAAAACCCACCACTCTCTGAAAAGAGTATCAGAAACATTCCAGAGTGAAGTGTCAGGCTAAGGGTGCTGCATCAATGACTGCAAAGTGCATCTATGAGCCTAGCTAGGGTGCTAAATTACATAAATGAAAGCAGGCACTATACAACTTCTCATTGGTACCAGATGAAATCTGAATAGCAGGATCAGAGATAGCACTGTTTTATTGCCAGCAAACAAGCAAGACAGAAATGTAGGCAAACACTGAAAATAATCAGAACATAGAAGGAGATGAACTAAATATATAAGTAACTATAAGCAAGTTCCATGCTTCCTATGGTTTTGTGCAGTATATCTCTTCATAGCTGAGACCAGAAAACAGGCAAAAGGGGTTTTTATTTTTAGGCCACCATAATTTAGGCTTATAATTTACACTAATGTATAATAAGTGTGGAAACAGGAACACTTATACTAGAAGTTGTAATATTATAAATAAAATTTTAACTACTGACTATATTCTACAGCATTTTTGTTAGTCTTGTGGAAAGCTGAAAAAGGTTAATTTTCTTGCCTTTACTAAATCTGTATTTGAAATCATCATGCTATACTGACAATGTGCTTTTCTAATTAAAAATACTTTAAAGTGATGTGAAAAAATAAAGAATAATTCAGTACTTCTTATAAGACATATTAATAATTCAATGACACACTAATATATATTCTCTAAATGAAAAAAATCTTAAATTACATTTTCTATATCATCATTTTTAGAAGGTGTTTACCAGAAGCCAAATACAATTCTCATGTTTTCATCCTGATGCTTCTTTTTAAGTAAAACATATCATGTAAGGATTCACAGTGTACCATGAAAAACAGGTCTAACCTTTGTCCAGAAGACTGTACTCTCCCCTTCTGGACCAGGACCTGAAGATATTTTCCCTTTCTGCACTATGATTGAGGACCAGAATTGCAACTCCTAAGCATACTTCATGGAACATGCAATTTGGCTACTGAAATTAGTGAAATTATATCCACATTTTAAAACAAATCTACATATGCCTTTAAACTAGATCCAAAGCTGCAGACAGTCTGAGACCATACAAGTTTTTGTATACATGAATGTATCTCACATGTACCTCATAAGGAAAATTACTTTTGAGATCTTAGGATTAAAAACTCATTAAATAAATAACATGAAAAAAGTAAAAAGAAACTGATTTTAATAAATACTTTTCTTACTATTAGATGTGCCACAGAGGAACAACAGAGCAGCTGCATTTCTGAAAATCAGCTCTATTGCTTCTAGGCTACAAAACTACATCCAGTCCCTCCATAAAATGACATGCAAAAAAATACATTCCTTACGTAGGTGATAGCTTGTTACTGTATAGAATTTGGTAACTGCTAAACCAACTGAGCCTTTGGAAGTCCCTTTGAAACCAGTACATCCATAGAATAAGGTCAGAGATCTAGAACAGAATGAATTTGGCAATGATATTTCAGTCAGTTGCAGAAACACACTGTAACACTGATTTATGGACAAATGAGGTGGAAGATGGTATATTCTGGTTTTGCAACTCTGACTCAATACTGGCTCAACTAGAAGAAATGACAAACAGAGCTGAGACTGCACTGGAAGGAAGCACAGACAAGAAAGCAGACAAGAAAATTTATTTACTAGCCACAGTCTTCAGCTCTATTAAATGTATACTTATTTTCAGTATATGAAGCACCAAAGCATTCTGTAAAACTAAGCTACATTCTAGAGGAATTATGCAGGTTACTAATGTTTATTTAAGACTACAAAATAGATATTTCCATTATTAGTTTTTCCATGTACTTCTTATATCTACATACTTATGGATATTATTGTATTTAATCTCATAATACAAGGATATTTGAGATGGGTCTCTAAAATGAAAGATTACAAGAACCTGAGAAGTGAAATTCAGGTAGAAATCACTGATGCTTATTTTGATCCTGAAGTTATTTGAAATTTGTCAATTCTGTGAAATAAATAAACAGTTTTATTTCATATCATTTCAGTGCATACCTCTCTTCTCAAAATCATGATTTAACTAGTACATCAGCATTACAGTGAAATACTGCACCTTTTTTTGTAAGCTTTTCAACAACAAAACAGATAAAAAACAACCCCAAAATTATAACCAAATGTGGCAAAGGGTCAGCATGATTCTTTTACCAATGTATGAGCCTGTTAACATTAATGAAGGCGAGGAGAATTTTTAATTTCAGTAATTAATCATATGCTGTCTATCTAAACTGCCACTGTACTTCTAATTTCATTTATAGCAAAGGCTTTGACCCTTAGAGGGAAGTCACAGGGAAACATTATCATTAGATTGCCTCAGCATATGAGTTACATTTAGTTTTAAAACAGCAGTCCTAATGTTCTCTCATAACAGGCAATACCTGTGGGCTATACTCCTGTGGACCCAAGTCTAACTTTAGTTAAATGAGCTCTAATAAACAGCTTTGGGACTTACATGTTTCATCCAATATATGCTTAAGAATTTCATCAACAAAAAAAACTTAATAGCAGCTACCTCTCAATATACACAGCAAAAAGTCTAGGGAAACAGTCTAGGGAAAAGCAGAGTTGCACGATAATTCAACATTTACACTGCAGCAGTACCATCACACCTTCAGCGATGGACAAATAAAGAGCTCAGTGTACTTGCCTCAGAGTACTCAACATACTCAGTTCAGTGGGACTGGACTACTTGGCAGAAAGTAAAACATCATATAATGCCTTCAGAATAAGTACAATTGCCAGAAAAGAAATACTCTATCTTCAGCAGACCAGCTAGTGTAGTGCATGGTCTGACGCCTTATAATGGACTCCGCTAACACAGGTACATCAAAAGAGGCAGAAAGAAGAATGCAGCACATTCACACTCAACAGATTTGTCCACAGTGCTTACTAACTAAAGTTCACTATGAGGTATTTGGCAGTAAGATATAGCAGCACAACATTAATGAACCCACAAGTCCATGATGTGGTAGTACTTGGTAAACTACGAAAGGTGCAATGGAAGCAAATACTGGACTCTTATTAAGGGGGACACACTGGTCAGTAAAGACAGTCCTTTCAGCAAAGCAATCCCACAGAAATGATTCATCTCCTCTCAGCAGTCAAGCCCAGGCAAGACTAAGCTCATATAACACCACAAGCTATGCTGACCACATCACACAGCATCTTTGTCCACCAAAGAAGGAAAGGTGGCTAAGAAAGGAGGATGCAAGAAAACCACAGCTAAAATTACAGTACCATCTGCTTCCCGTGAGCCTGGAAATTCAAACAAGGAGAATTCAAGAAGAATTCTGCAACTTGCTATGAGATCTGTTTTCCAAAGAAAAGGTACAACAAACCTCTCTCCATATACTAGTTCAAGGACAAACCAATACAAAACTGTATTTTTTTATCATGAAGAGACTACCTAATACTGTGGTATTGACAAATCCCAACTTCACTCAGCTTCTTATTGTTCAAGCCTATTAAAAAACAGTTCCTGTCCAAAAAATCATTTGATTGTCCTTCTGTTTCATGATTCCTTTCCACTGCCTTGTCTCTATAAATCTTGTTAGCTACAAAGACTATTGCAAACACTGCTTTCTTCTGTCCCGCTTGCAAATACTAGCTTGTATTAGTTTCCATAAACTTATCAGTTAAATAACTCTTACGTGTATCAGCAAAATCAAGACCCTCATGATAGTCATGTACAGTTACACATTTGCTGGGAGCCACTTGTACAGTGCTAGTTTAATTGCTGCGCATTCTGATCAAGAAGAGAAGTGTTCACGTATTTGGAAGAGTCCCTACAGCAGCAATTCTTTCAAATGAAATGTGCCGTATACAAGACAATAGTGAAAAGGTTTTACATGACAGATTTTGGTGGGAAATGGGCATATATGTGTGGTAATGAATATGTGCTAGATGTTCCATGATGCAGAAGTTAAAAACTACATCAGTTTTACAATGTAATATGAGTTAAGTCTTAGGAACAAACACAGGAATAATAAAAAAATCTCACTGTGTTGCAAAAATAAACTTTTTTCATTTACAGAATGAAAGATAATAAAAGCCACAGTAATGTCATAACAAGACTTGAAACAAACACCAAAAAAGTGATCAAGAAATGGTGAGGATTACAGCAGCTATTGTCCCTTGTGATGAGAGCTATCTTGCATACTAAGGAAAGTTCTTCAAAGAGAGATAATCCTTCCTTCTCTACAAGAAAAAAGCAATAACAGAAATTAATTAAAGTGGTCAGTTCACAATTTTCAAGGACTTTACAATCACCTCAATCTGATGCAGATGAAGCTGCAGAATGTATCAGAGCAATCTGGTTTGTACTGATCTGGTTCAAGGTGAGGTTTCAAAAAGATTAAATGTTATGTGAGCACTGCTTGTCTGATCAATATTGCTTTTATCTCGAACAATATAGACAACAATCTTGTCCACATATGTTTTGGACAAATTAAGTAGAATGCCAAAATAAACTTAAGCAACCAGAGAGGTTTACAAGTGTGACATGGGCCAATCTGCTGAAAGAGCTTTGCAAGCTGGATGTGCCAGAACTGTAGCTAATTGAACATGTGTAAACAAAATACAAAATTCACATCAATACCAGAATACTTACTGTCTTATATTGCCACAGAGTTACCAGCCTACTGTACAAAAGGAAAGAGCATGCCTGCAGCTTCATTGCTCTTTATCAAAACTTTTTTCCCCCCTTCAGTTTTATGTGCATGGTAGAAACACATATATATGAGAAGAACACTGTTATTTCAACAATTACAGTGATACCTAAAATCTAGCAGAATACCTTCAGCATAAGGGTAACCTTCAGCTGGTCCCACCAGTACCCATTTAAATCTGAGAAAGTTATAGAGCTGCTGAAAATCTCTAATTTCTGTCACCATTGCGCTGGGCACAGCTTGTTCCTGCTCAGGTCCCAGAACCCAGGAACACTGTATTAGCATTCTATATGCAATATCCTAATTTCTCAGTCCAGCATGTTACAGGAAGAATACAGTTATCTGCTTCTTCCACATAAAAGTACATTTTGACAGCAGAAGTTGCACCAGTCTGAAAATCAGAATACCATACAAGTGTGCATGGTACTACGCCCATGGTATACTACTGATGCTGCTCCCTCTTCTACTCTCCATAGGCTCCTGTTCAGCCCTACTAGATAAGAAACCAGTATTCAAGAGAGATAAGTTTGAAATTAGACAAAGCTTTATCGGGAAAGACTCAGATCTGTTCTACTACATTGCCCTGGTCTTCAAGGTTTTAGAAATTAAAATAAAAATAGTAGTAATAAAGAAAAAATAATCTCTGTATTGAAATGCCTGAACTATAAACACATTAAGTGAATTTTTCAGTCCCACAAGCATTGTACCAGAGCCTAACATAGCTTCAGAGCTTCTCAACCTGCCTCTCTTGTGTTAGCTATGTCTCTTGACATTCAGTCAGTGACACTCAGTCAGTGACACAGAGCCCCACCATCACTTGTGACTTGCACTCATTAATGTGAAAATTATCTGTCTGCCTTTCAATTCAACAGCACTTGCTGCACTGGAATTATGCCTTGTTATCACTAAGACAAACTGTTTTGAGGGCTTCCTTCCCAACTAAATGCATCTGGCTCAAATATTAACAAAGAGAAGACATTCTTTCCAGAAGTTCTTTTTGCACGTTTCCCTTTCATACTGCAAACCTATTGTGCTTCCAAAGACGAGCTTGACTGATGCAAACCTGCAAAGTTGTTATTTTTTAATTCCAGGAGAACACTATTACTTAGGGTGTTATATAGACTTATGAACAAATACAGCATGAAACACTCACATTGCTCAGATCAATCAAAGGATAACCACCCTCAGAATTTACAGTTCTAAATTTCAATAGAAATAACCCCATTCTTTGTGAACTTTTAATTGGAAGAGCAGTTTTCATTTTTTTCTCTGAAAAGCAAGGTTTTGCTTTGCTTTAATACAGTTTAATTGCTGTGTTGCTTGCCCTTTCCTAATTGTTAATGTACAGGCACAACATTTCAATACCTCCTGCCAGCCACGAATAAACAGTAGCTCAGCAGTGGAAAACATACCAAAAATGAACATGCCTCACCAGAACTTTGCCTTTTCTTTGTACTTTGGGAAAACAAATGGTCCCTGAAAGCCAAACTAGTCTGAACTTCTTGTCACCAGCCACGTATCTCATCTCTTCTATCAGTATCTGACTGTTCTTTCCCAGTTAAAGGTGACTTACACAGACAGATACATTCTTCTGTTGAAAACAGCAAAAAGCAATTTCAGCAGCTGTGATTCATCTGTAACTCGGGATCAACTGCTTCATCCCTTAGATAACAAGGCATTTGTGCCAGGCCTTTCAATGACTCTTCCTTTTCCTCAACAAAGAAGAATTTGAGTATCTGTTAGAAAGATTTCTTTATTCTTTAACTTTAGCATTTCCTTTATTGTTTTACATTGTATTTTCAAATGCAATAATGAGTTTGGTCTATCATTAGTTCACTTTCCTCTCTGCAATACATGCAAAACAGTACGAACAAATTCATTGCAAAATAGGGGTGAGATGTCAAACTGCAGACTAGCAAGTGAAACATGTCTGTATTTTTATTTTTGCTGTAAGACCCCAGCAGACTTTCTGAACTAGTTCCAATCCATCACACAAGATTATGTAATGCCCTAGTTAGTACAAATTAGAATAACCTCACATTCTTGTTCTAGTCCTAAATTGCTTTGCAAATACTTAACAAAGGAATGATTTCTTTTTTACCTCTAACATAAAATATATGTTGTAATTCAAGAAGCTATAACATTGTTTCATGAATTCCTATCACCACACCCTCCAACTGGCATCCCAAAGAATTGCAATAATGTGACAAAGACATTTATCAGTTGCTTCAAAAATAGGGCAGGCAAAATAAACTCCAAAACCAAATTAGTCAGATTTGGAACAACTCCTCCAGATACTTAGGATTAAATCCATCTTTAAAAACAAAGTAACTTAATAAAAATCCAACCTAAGGCTCATCTCCATACTAAAGCCTGTCATCTAGTGAGACTGAACATAAATCACAAACCCAGCCTGTTGATTCTGCCACTAGCTCTGCACAGGCATTTGTTTAATTCATACTGCTTCACACCACCTCACACAACTGAAATGGTTTCCTCAGAAAGGTACAACATACCAAATGAAAACTATCAAAGCATCTATGTTTTAAAATTATGAGCAGAAATTTGATGAAATCATAGAACTCATTTGTTTTTGCATTGAAATACCCAACAATTTATTTGTTCCTATACATTTGAAATATTCTGCAGTTCTGGTAAGAGGCCTATTTTTATATTTCCTAAATAAAGGAAAAAAAGCTTTGATTGAAGTAGAATTGCCCTACTATATGCAACATTTACCAAATTCAGGCATACATTTCCTCAATTTTCTTTAAAATTAACATTTTTCTTCACAGTAAGTTCCATGGTCTTGTATAAAGTACTCCCTCTCTGTGTATCTGCTGTAGAAGAACTAACACTAAACTTTTCAGAATAAAACACCATTTTCCTGTTGGTTTCAACAGCTGAAGAAGTAAACTTCAAATTTAAAGATATTACAACAAATGTAAGCATTTCAACAAGATTCTGACAGATGACTCTATTTTATTTTTTTTTCTAAGGTTCACATGAATGTTCCATTAGTAAAAATACTACTGGCAAGTGTACTGAAACTAGCAAGAACTACCTGTTGTTTCCACAAAAACTGATTTGACAGAAGTAAGCCAGCTTTGATCTTGAAGGAGACAAGGGCACATTACCTGAGTCGTTGCGGAGGTACGATGACATTGCTGGGATGAGACAAGACTGGCTGAGCAGCTCTAGGAGAACGGATGGAAGAGCGCTGCTGTTTTGGCCTCTCCCCTCATGGCTGGTTTGAGACTCTTCATTCGATGTGCTCCCTGCAGGATTTATGTAACTGGCAAGAACCTGAAATACACCAAAATATTTAATCAAAACTGATTTATTTCAGTCAAAAGAACTTTGACTTTCCTTAAGATAGATGCCGTAACACCTCACTAGCTGTTTTGCAAATTCATACTGTTATTCATTTCAGCAGTCCCAAAGATGTTTCAGAAGAATTTCTATACACTTACTAGACTACTCCAACTTTGGCTAATAATAAAATTAAATAACTATTATAATTCTGAATGATTTTAGGAGATCAATTAATAAGAATTTTGACAAATCTGCAGGAGTTACTCAAAGCAAGTCTGCCAGCTCAGACCACAGAGACCTGCAGCTGACCGGTCTCCTTCACATTAAAACACCAAGTACACCAACTAGCAGTAAGACTGCAAATCAACTGCAAATGCTTCAAATACTTTTGTAACTTCTTTGGGATGGGACTTCAGGGTTTCAAGATGAAACAGTAAGTTATGGTGAGCACAGCAGTCACCGTACTCATGAGCACAGCTCTTATCTGAGTAAACAAAGAGCAGCCTTCCCCTTGGTGATGGTGGGAAGGCACCTCCTGACCGCACAGCTGCCTGTCCCAAGGGTAGCTATGGCTGAGTTCACAGGCCCTTACCACGTGTTTTAGTCATAAGCATTTCCATGGGTCTGATTTCTGCAGCTGTACTCTCAAACTAAGTAACTTTGAGGCTTGACAGGCTGTACTGCTTGAAGTCCCAAGGACTCTATTGACCTTTTCAGCCCTTTCTCTTTTCTTTCATTCTTCCTTTCTTCTAACCTCATTACCTGTTGTATTTTGCTGCAGCATCTTATCAGCACTCTGTAGAACAGAATTTCTCTAACCTTTCTAGAGCAGGGACCAAGGAAAGTCTGCTGTACAACTGACTGACATGTTCAGCAAAATTCTACTTCCTTCAACTGCTGAGTGCCCTAAGCAAATGCCTCCCTACTTCATGACTTATCACATTCACGGCTAAACTTCTGCCTGGCAGAATACAGAATACTGCCTGGAAGCTATGCTGAGACAAATTTCGGTGATTTTCCTCTTTCTTGAATAGAAAAATAATTTTGGATTTTATTTGTTGTACTTTTTCAAGAGATATAATGATTATGCCATGTAATCTGTGGTTTAAATAGCTGTCATCAAAATGGTATCTTCATTAGTCAGGGTGTGGGCACTTTCAGAATTTCAAATCCTTTTTGCTCTAACCCCATTAGGCTAGCTAATGCTTTCGAGCTGCGGGTTCTGTGAATTAAACTTTTGATGGCTAGATACAATTTCATATTCCCTACACTGACCCAAGATAACAGGGATTGGCTGGATTTCATAATGGACTAAAAAGCCTGATTATGCAGGATTTTCTTCTCCTTAGGTATTTGGAAGACATGAGATTTTAACTAAGATCTAGATGTTTGGAGAACTACTATTGTCGTGTAACTGACATACTCAAGATTTTCTAGTATGTATGAGTGAGATTTTGTTATATTGCCATAACACATTGATGGACACTAGTATCAACTAAGGGCAGTTCCTTACAGCAGAGCGAAAACATGCAAGAAATGAATAGGTAACACTGTTTGGCACACAAAACAAAATGCCTGTTCCCCTCTCCTCCTTTAATGGACAGTCTTTACTTTTGACTGAGTGCAGTGCTTTCGACAGAGGTGTGTGACAGCTCAAGGGAAATGCCTGGTTCACTTCACCTTCAGAATTCACACCAAGGTATTTTATGCACTAGCCTACTGACATCTGAAAAGAGCCTCGCTCACAATATGATCTATATAATTTTCCATTAAGACAGTTGTTTGCAAATAATTTTTGCCCAAAATATTATAATTACTCTGCTATGTGACTGACAAAACTCCAGTTTTAATATCCAGTCCTAATGCTTTAAGTGCTTCTCATTAATCAAAATTTCATAATTACACACCTGTAGAAGGCAGGTCACATGCTCTTCTTCTAGTCTTTGCTTAGTCAAAGCTTGTTCAACATCCCATCCTGAAGCTGTAGAGCCTGTTCCAAAGCCTGTACCCTTAGCCCAGTACAACTGCTGTTCTTCTGTTGATGCAGTATTGTGTGTACTTGATACTTGTGGCTAAGGTTAAAAGAAAAAAAAAAGAAAATCATAATTATTTCCTTATTTCATCTTAGTAGCATTATCTCCTTAAAAAGCCTTTGTTATGCAAAAGAATGTAACCCCAGTTTATTAACTTTATAAAGATATCATCAGGATCCAGTGAAATTCAAAGCTTTCCATAAGAAAGACTTCCGCATATATGGAGTTCTAGTAAAGGTCAGCAGTAAATTGTTTAAAGTGGTTCTTCAATTTGACCAGTGTTGTAAGGCCTTTATTCTTATAAGATACTTTTACTGCTTAAATGATGAATGGTATTAAAATGCTACTTAATCAATAGAATTCTAAACATCACAGCTCTGTAATTATGGCTGTTTAACACCTAGGCAAGTTTAATGACATGAGATGAAGGGGATGTGAGTGGAAATGTTATCAAGAGAACAGAACTGAAACATTAAGATGCTCAAGTATTTGCTGATTTTAAATAAATGCTTCAACACAGCAAGAGGAGTAAGTTATGTGTACAGCTCTGACACATGATCTCTGTGTCACTAAAATACACACTACCTCCTTAAGAGGGAGGAAGTGACTCATCCTTAAAATTTTCTGAGAGACCATTTTTCCAGCAGTGCTTGTACAGCTTTTACCAATGGTCTGCCTCAGTGATTTTACTAACATAACTCCAATACTACTCTGCTTAGCCCTCATGAAACTGTGGAAGCACTTATACTAATTTTTGAATTTTAGCAGCTCATTGGTGAAAAGGATGCAGAAAAAACTTTAATAAGCATTTTTTAACTGATGCTTTCCTATTTACATATTTAGCATCCTAAACAAGCAACTTGTTACTTTCATTGCTCAGTGACAATTAGCTGGAAACCACACCATGCAATACTTTTTTTATGGCTCTGAGGAAACCACACCATGCAATATTTTTTTTTTATGGCTCTGAAAGGTTTCATTTTCTGTTCAGATCTTCTTCAGTGACATTGTTGAAGACTGTATTTGAAAGAAAGAAATGATGTACGAACAAACTGCAATGGTAAGTTATCACCTGTGAAGTATCATACTGACAGCAGTCTGGAATCATCTTTTAACTTTTACACTGGGAACGTAATGTGTCCTGGTGATGAAACAGCTGTGTGGTTATTTTCATGTAGACATTACTCATTACACCACTCATGAACATGTTGTGCCTTTAACACTCAAGAGGACTGTCATAAGCACTGAATTAAAGCACTTAAGGGAGAGTCTGGCCCCAGAAAGACAAGCCTCAGTGCAAGCCTGACGGATCTCTAGTTTCAAGTTACCATCTATCACTTGATAGACATGAATTATGAGAAAGCAAGCTATTTAAGGGGTCATGGTATTATTGAAGCAGAAATAAGAATTAATGGTTGCCCTTTCCCTCCAGACATGCAAAAACGCTAAGGTGTTAATGTGTCAGCAGCCTGATACCCCATTAGAAGTAGAATCTCTCAGCTACCCCTTGGATTTGATTAGCCGTTAAAGTGAATTATTCTCAGGCACAGCTTCATCTCTTGGCTTGCTCAACCTTCATCAGCATCAGAGCTGCTAAATTATGGACAGACCTAAATTTTGCAGCTACTAATCCATATTCAGCCTCCAGGAACTGTTTCATGCAAGACTGTACCAAAAGAAGGCTTAAGAGGGAAAGTCATTAATGGTTTTTCTAAACACTTCTATAGACAATTAGTACATGATGAAGAAATGGTAACTTACAATCCTAAAAACAAAATCAGAGTACACATTTTCTGAATAATATGGGAAATACCTTGAAAAAAGTTGAATTTTTGAGATTAATTTGGGACCTTGCACACTATGGAAAATTTCTGTCTTGAGAGCTCATTTAAATATCAGTACAAAGACTGTAACAAAAATCATTGCATTTATTCATTAGTTTTCACAACTCATTTATATTTGTGAAGCATTTAAAAGGACAAAGTTTGTAACCAAGAGTTTAGATGATGAGAATGTTAAATAAGATCATGAGGTTGTGCTATCTAATGGGTAATAAAGAACTACCATTCATTGAGCATTATGCCCCTCCTGAAAAAGAATGCCTTGTGAAAGAAACCTCACCTCAATGGCTCAAGACAAGCCGCCTTTCTCTGCTTTCATGAAAAGTCTACTTTCACGATTATTATGTTTATTTGCAACATGCAGGGACAATTACCTAATCAAGTACTTAATAATTATTTTTAACATCTGCAAAAATTAGGCTACAATGAAAGCAATGAGGTTATTTTCTTTACTATAGATGAAACTCTTAGTGCATCTGGGTGGTACCTACAGTGCTGATAACCCTACCTCTGCCTGGTTGGGACTAGAGTTGGGCACCCTTGGTGCGTGGTGGCTTAGAGCAGACAGACAAGCCAGGATGAGATGGATAGCCCCGATCTCCAGTGCCATCCTCCTCAGCAGTACTCCATCATCAGTAGTCAGCGGCGTCGTGCTGAACAAACTGCGCAACACATGGAAGGGCAGAGTGGGAAGCACGTTTGCTGAAGGAGACTGCAGGATATGACCTAGGTTGAAGAAGAAAAATATCAAACCCACATTTTCTTTCAATAGTTCAATACAGCCTATTAATCTCTGCAACAGTTTATGAACATGCAGAAATCTACTAAGGACTTAAGCATTCTCATACATAAAGCTATCTAATACTATGTTTCTCTTAAAAATTTCATCATGATGAGAGTATGGATAAAGAATGTTTCTTCATTTTATCCATGGATTTGGTTAAGAACCAAATTTTGAAAATCTGATTTGCCATTTCCAGGGAGAAAACTGGTTTGGACTCATTTTTTAAAAAAGATATATATATTTTCAATCATTCCAAATACAGAAAGGTAAAGAATGCAGGTGATCAGCTTATAGCAACTCAACTGACAAGCAGCAGTAGTAGTTTATCATATGTAGGATTCTTTTTTTTGTATTCATGTGCCCAAAGTGAGAATTAAGTCACTGACACAAACCAAGTTTCTATAGTTGAATACATGGTGAGATACTAACATAATGTTAATTAGATGAGTTGCATGTATTAATTTTGTGCTACAGTTGCTTAAAATTTTTAACTCCTTTATATTGTGAGCAGAAAATTTCTTTTAAAAGCCACATTCAAATAACAGAGTGACCTATCAATGCATGATACTCAGATGTGGGAAACCATCTCAATTTTTTCCTATATCTAACAATACATTTCACATTCCTTCCCCAGTGCATACATAGAGATAACTGACAACTGGAAATGCTTCAAACAGTGAAAATACTTTTAACATAGCCAACTCTGTCCAGAAGTTTGCTTCCTATTTTAAATATTTTATTTTCTCCCTCACTCGTAAGAGTTTATCAGTTATATCATCCAGAGATCTAAACTGAAATACATTACAAATACATATGTCTGTATTTGTGTGTATGTGTATCTACACACACACATACACACACATGTTTTAATTCCTATCTATCTGATACTCTTTGTAAAGACAATAACCAGAAAGAATCAAAAGTCCTCTGACTGGGATCGTCATAAATAAAATCAAAACCTTCTGGAAAATAAGTCCATCTGATAGAATTTCCTAACTGCAGGTATAGCCAAATCAAAAAAGAAAAAAATCTAAACATTTGCCCATTATTTATCTTTGCAGACAACTGAATCCATGATTAATCTATAAGACATGGATTTATAATTGCAGCTCTTCATATTATGCAAGAAAGTAATGAGAGTCTACATGTATGAAAAGTTGCATTTCAAACAAAAAAAAGGAAGATATTAATAGTTTATACATAGAACTAATGTGGATTACTGTGTACAACTGAACTCACATTTTGTAGAGTTGAATTCAGACATTTGGCTCAGGGAATAGAGAAACTGACTGTTTTGTCCAGCTAAAACAAAGGCTATGAGGGAATGTTATTCCCATCAACAAATGCATTGAAGAAAGAAGAGCTATGGGCCACAAACTGCATAAGAATAAACACAGGCTGAAAATTAAAGCAGCCCCTACCCATCAAGAAAATTATGCTCTGGAACTGTATTCCAATAGCAATAGTGGCTGTACACACACACACAAAAAGAAAGCAACCGAAATTCTGAAGGTCTCTTTATAATAAAAAGAAAAAAAAGGATATAAAAATTGCCTACACTACTAAGGGATGGAGACTACTCCAGAAACTGCACAGAGTTCTTTAGTTACCACTCAAATTAGGTGGGTGTAAGCAGCTAGATTGAATTTTTATTGCCCAGTTTATTCTTGTCTACTGTCCTGCACCTAAATACTGGAGAAATAAGAAGATAAACAGAAGGGAGGGCAAACATGACTCTTGGTTTTCCAGCTGGTCTTATGAGATCCATGTTGCACACCACTCTACAGAGTGCTAGAGACCAACTTCTGATTACAGCCTAGAAAAACCAGCACTCTCTTCAAAGCCATAATCACAGAATCATGTAGGTTGAAAAAGACCCTTGAGATCATGAAGTTCAACCGTAAACCTGACGATGCTGAAGAGCACCACTGCACAATACCCACTAAAAGGAAATGCCTTAAACATACCAAAACATATTTCATACACACTCTTCCAGTTTTTCAAAATAATAAGAAACACAAATATTAGAACTATATGGAGAATTCCAGGTTCATTTGCAAAGACACAAATAATTTTGTCTTGGCTTGTCTGTTTATTCATTGAAGAACATCCCATTTCTTGCTCTGAACTCCCACCATTTAAGGCAGAGCTTCTGCTTAGGCAATTTAATCACCATAATCCTCAGATCTTACTCTCCTTTTCTAGAACAGTATTATTCAGTGGTTTACTCCACATCTGCTGTAGCTTTGCTCCATATTATTCTGCATTTGGTTGCAGAATTATAGGATGTTTGCTCAATTAGCTGAGCATATCCAGCTAGTCTGACCATTCTGTCCGAATGTAGTCATCTTGACAGTGTCATTGTAGGTTTTGTCAGTGCTTATTTCACAATTACTCTGACAGGAGTACTGACTTGAATACTGAAGATTGTGATAAAACTTTGCCAGACAGAATAGAGACAACAGTTTATCAAAGATGCCTGCAACACAGTTCTGCACAAACCAATTCTAACTGCCTGCTA
>JACBWW010000002.1:24741982-24873222 GCA_020086605.1 Lanius collurio
CCAGAGGAATTATCTATATATAAGTATATAAATAAAATCTATTATTTATTAATATAAATATAATTAAGATGATACTGTTATTTATAATAACAAAACGACATCATCTGCTTTGAGAACTGAGCTTCACTTAACCATAAAAATATCTATGAAGGTACATTTACGTGACCAATTAACTGAGAAGCAAGTATGCCTTTATAGTACATCAGCTACTTGATTTTGCTGCACTCTCCAAGGAATTTCATGTTAACAGAAGCAAGGCAAACAGCAACTCTCAATTCATGCTTTAATCCCATAAGGACCTGGCTACTCATGCAGTCTATGACATGAACAGGGAAGCATGTGTATAACTGGACAAGGCTGTGGAGTTATGCACTTGCCTATTTTAGAGTAGCTGCCCCACATAACTGAGAAGTTAAACTGAATCATAGGGAAAGATAAGGAAAATACTGTTTTTAAACAAACAAAATACTCTCAACATGTTTTCCAACATTTATATTTTCCACTCACTTGCTGAATTACGTCAGGATAAAGCATAGGGAGCCTCTCTGCAATAAGAGCCAATCCACCCATGCCTGCAAAAACTTGCAGTGGAGACTGGATAGGACAGGTGTCAAGAAGTGATTCATCTAGAACTGCATCCATACACTCATCCCCAGGACTGATGGCTTCATCTTCAGGGCAAGGTCCCAGTAAATCTGCATGCTCTACAAAAACACAAACGTAAAAGAAATTAATACATATCATCAGTACTGTATTTCTTTGTCTTCACTTAAAAGTGGATGTCAAAAGTATTGGTTCCTTCTGAAGTAAAGACTGAGCCAAGAACCTGAAATGAATGAATGCAAGAATATCAAGAGAAAATAACAGTGTTAGTGGTACCTTTTGCCAGTGACAGCAGATCCATGTCAAACTTATCATTATTTATACAGGGCTACATGTTAATTATTAGAATTCTATGTTATATTAAAATTTCATCTATGCCTTCAAGACTTTGCTAATTTTGGAGTAATGACACCTTTAAACCATATCTTTCATCTAGAAGTTAAGTGTACGTTTGTTACTCTCCAATAAAGAGTTTATAGCTGAAGAAAGGAATGATAATCTTAACCTTAAATTAGTTTTGCTTCTCACATCTCATCTCTGAGGTGTCAAAATGTCCCTCTACAAAAGCTGTGAAATTTAATTCTACTCTTCCTCATGAAAAAAGATCATGATCTGGATTTCTAACTTTCTACTTGCCTCCATCCTCCCAGTTTATGACTAAACACTCCAATATTTTGTACAACAGACAAAAAAATCGACATTCTATGCACTGATGCACACAGGTATATACAAAATGTACTGAACCCTACCACAATTCATTATTGCCAAAAATCAACCCTCTTTGATAATTGCCACAGGCAAACTTCAGTGACTATTCTGTACATTTAACCTAAAAATCTGATTTGCAGGTTATATTATTAAGCAATATAAAGCAGGAGTCCCCCAAGTCTTCACAGTATAGTCACGTCAAAAGGCAGGAGAGATCAACTGGTCTTAGTATCTCTTCACTGTGAGCAGTCTGACACCCATGATAATCCATGGTTATATTGCAAATATACAGCACACATGCCATTATTTATTATATACCTGTAAAAACACAGAAGCACATTCAAGAATAACTTGTGTAGCTACCAAAACAAATTTCCTATGAAAAAATTTTTAAACAGCAGACACTGCATCTTTTAACAGATATTTCATCTTTTTCAAATGTTTCTTCTCTAATTTGAAAAAGAATAGGAAACAGCAGGTCTTTCCCCATCCTAATTCTCAACTTCTAAACATGCAAGAAGCACCATTTTATAAGGACATCATGGATAAGCTGTGAGAGGATGCTTTAGAACGATACAACCAAAGTTTAAGACTAAATAAGCTCAAATCAGGGATATGTAGGAATATGTACCTCAATTCATCCTAATTCAAACACACAGACTATGAGAAGTCTGTCTGTCTGAAAAAGTCTTTCACAGACAAAGAAAAGGTCATAGATACTTTCAAGGCAGGAAAATCCTTGTAAGAAAACATCCAAGTGTAACACTTCCAGTACATACAGCTTCGATGTCTACTGCTCTTAAGGACACAGGCAGAAATCTCCTCTGGGGAAGTGCTCTTCTTCCTCACCCATAGTGGCTGAGGGTGTCACAAACATGCTGCTATCAGCAAGGAACTGCCTTCCAGCAGACATATGGAGGATTCCACCTCACTGGGCTGAACGTGATTTGCAATTCAATTGGTTGCAATGGCATGAATTGATCAGACCACAAGAAATGTTAGATATCCTTCATAATGATGGTTTTAAAACAAAGATTTTGACAAAAACTGTGCTCAGTTTTGCAGTGTAAAAAGCTGCAAATGTTCCCAAAGGAAGAAAACAAGAAATTTTCAAGTTTTCAGTGAAGTCATGCACTTCAGCTGGGGAAAACTGCTGATCTCAACAGCAGTAAAGCACAAATAAAAAAATATTAATAAATGACACTCTTCCTCAGGTAGCAGTAAATGCAGCACTAGAGACACCTGTGAAGCTATAAAATCTATCCAGCATGGATGGTGTCAAAAAACCCCACAGTCTACTTTAAGCAGAAAATAAAGGAATCCTGATATGTAAGAACGATTTCTCTAGATATTACAAACTAGTCATGAAAAAGCAGTAGCTCTGACCTTCACTATTGCTGAATGGTGACTGTAAATGTAACTAATATTTTACTGTATAGCACCAAAGATCAATGGATTTGTATCGAAAAACTCAAATTTTCAAAAGTATTTGTCTCAAGTTTAAAAAATAAAGTACCCAGCAATTAACAAAAGTTCAGAGGACCTTTATGTCTTCACATGCAACTCTACTACTAAATTGAACCTTCTCTAATGATTTGAGTTTTATTCAAATAGTAAAATATTTATTGTAGGTTTAGAATTTAAATAAAGAGCATAACTAAACAAAAGTATTATTTGAAAGAGATAGGTCTCTCAATAGTGTGAGATATGTATATCCAGATACTACATGGGGTCATGAAATGCTTATTTCAAACCAAACATCATGAATTTGTTTTCAACACTTCTGTTTCTGATCTTTTTTAGAAACAGACTATAAAGTGAACAATTATTAAAAGAAGCCCCTGTCTTAAAATAATTGAATGATTAACTTTGGAGCTACATGCTGTGTCAGCAGGCTGATGATCAGCAGATCACAATTATTTTAATTTCAAAGTCCCGTTTCTCCAAGTCTTGCCTAAAGAAATGATATTAAAAACATTTTAGAATTCCTAGGATAGACCTCCTCCCTTCCCCAGCAAGTAGATAGCAAGCAACTGGCAAAAGTACTATCAAAAAATGTATCATATTATAAAATATTAATAACTCATAAATGTTTTTATAGCTGGAGTTATAAGACCTGCTTAGACAGGCTTGAGAGAAATCCCCATTTTCAAAGCAGCATTTGGTACCTAAAGATGCCACAATAAAAAACTTCCCAGGCTTTTCTAATTCATATGGTTTCAAAGAGCTCCTGTATTACTTAAACTCCCCTAGTTATCAGCACAAACACTTACTAGAGAGAACTGATATACATGTCAAGATAAAATATACTGCAACTATACAATCATAATTGTATCACATGCAACATTACAATGAAGAAAGAAAATTGAAACCAGAACAACCATATTGGAGCATCTTATAGATACAATTTAGACAGGCAATGAATTTGTACTTTATTGTGAAGTTTAGCCCTCTTCTAGAAAAGAATAGCTCAGGAAAATCATCCAAGAAATTGCAGAAAACTCCTCTTTCTCATCAAGAAAATCAAAGCAATTTTTCTCCCAAATAAAGACATTTGGAAAAGGAACATATCGAAAAGTAAGAACACTCACCTTTTTCTGTGTGAAGACGTTTAAATGAGTCTGTTTTCGATAAGCTTGGATCCGAGATTACTTTGGAACCAAGTTTAACTGTCAAATCTATTGATCGGTATCCTTGAGGGAGTTTACGGTCATACAGCAGAGTGAGAAGCTGGGCAAGTGTCATTTCAGCTGGTAATGGCTGACCTAGACAACAATGGCATCAAGTCAGAGAGGAAAATTCTGCTTGGGTTATTTTAACATACATATCCAGGTGCTGTTCATTACTTGCACCACAGATGCCAAACAGACTAAATTTTATCTGGATCCAAACGAAGGCCTTAATTTCACCATTTGTTCTCTTGGGAAAAGGCGCCCCATCAGTTTGGAACTAATCATCAAAAAGATCTATGCCAACAGTCCCTAAGGCAGCTCTGTGATGAGAGCATAAGCACTTGGCATATTTAGCAAATGGCTAAGACTGTAAATTGATGTGCATTTTAAGTGGGTACTGGCTGTCCCCTTCTGCTAAACACCACCTATGCATCACCCTTGAACTGTGGGGGCATAGACGTACGTGTGACCATAAGGTAAATGAATGGTATTGAAAAAAGTGGAAAACAAAGAAACCTGCAATTCTTTTTAAGTCCTACTCAAGCACAGCTCACTACTCCTATGTCAGGACAGCGGAACTCAGCAGAAAAAAAAAAAAGGGCACTACCAGGACTAGCTTTCTCCACAGCAATGTCAACTTGAAATGCACATGCAATAAAGTTCAAACTGATTACTAAAATTCAGATTTTGGCCACTTTGTTGATTACAAATATGTTCCTCCCTGAAATTACAAGCTACTCTCAATGCAGAAAAATTTTGCCTGACACCAAGTAGATTTACACATGAAATATTTTAGCGTTGGATCATATAATAAATAGCATGTCCATTTAATCTTGACTGTATTTAATCAAGTAAAACAACATCCAAGAGTTCTTCAGTAACAACCTCTTTCTTCAATTGAAGATTGTGTCTTAAGAGAAACAAAAATTAAAAATGCCTTGCCGTTGTACAAGTGAGTAAGTTTTCTGCCCTTTTTCCCCCATCACTGATTTTCTCTGCATGGCTTATTTTTTTGTAACAACTGTCTGCTGTGCAAGGTCTACATGACCATCACAAGACAGTCAACCTTTACCAACTAAATACTGAAAACAGGCACTGGGTTTTGATCTCACCTCCAGAATAGCACTATCTTAGATTATCCTGAGTTGGAAGGGACTCACAAGGATCAAAGTCCAATTCTTGGCCCTACACAGGATAGCTCATGTGCCTGAGAGCACTGGCCAAACACTTATTGAACTCTGTCAGGCTGGTGCTGTAACCTCTTCCCTGGGGAGCCTGTTCCAGTGCCCAGTCACCCTCTGGGTGAAGAACCTGTTCCTACTATCCAGCTAAATCTCCCTGACACAACTTCAGGCTATTCCCTCACATCCTGTCACTGCTCACCACAGAGAAGAGATCAGTGTCTGCTCCTACTCTTCCCCTCATGAGGAAGCTGTAACTGCCATGAGGTCTGCCCTCAGTCTTGTCTCCTCCAGGCTGAACAGACCAAGTGACCTCAACCACTCCTCATACGGCTTCCCCTCAAGGCCTTTCACCCTCTTCATTGCCCTCTTCTAGCCTCTCTTTAATAGCTTTATGTCCTTCTTATACTGTGCCACACAAAGCTGCCCCAGCACTCGAGGTGAGGCCGCTCCATTGCAGAGCAGAGCGGGACAATCCCTTCCATTGCCCGGCTGGCGATGCTGTGCCTGGTGCTCGCCTGACCTGCCTACCCTTCTGAAAAGCCTGTAACCATCCATCATGGCACATCAATCACAGGACTCATCCCACCATGTTTTGCTTACCAATTTTAGATATTTTAATCCAAATATGTGATCCTACCAATAATTGCCAGAGGATAGCCCAAAGCTAATTTGATAGTAAGTTTCAAATACAGGCGTTTTTTGGGTGAAAATTACTTTGATCAGAAGTTAACCACTGAATTCTATTAGCTGGATCCAGACAAGAAGCTGTTTGGCATAGTACTGAAGTGTTTCACCCATGTTTCTATCTTTTATTCCTGATCTAAGTCACACCAATTTCTTTCTACTCAAGAGAGATTTCCTACCTTGCCATCAACTTGGCAACCCTGCCATATCATCTGATATACATGGAACATGACTAACTGCTTAACATGCTGCTGCTTTAAAACACAAATGTTAGGGAATTCAAGAATATTCCTGAACTGGCAAATCAACCTTTCAGAGAGCAATACAAGATGACTGCCCACTCAGAACCTGAAGTAATAGGGCAGTAGCAGTTCAGTTCTGCCTTGCACATGGAAGAAAACCCAAGTCACCTTACAAACCGATCCTGCTTTCATTTGTGAGTGAAAGCCGAAGTGCTTTGAGAGGTTTTTTTTAGGAACAAGGTACTAAACTTCAGTGGAGATCAACATAATTGCTACTTTTTTCAAGCTGCTATGATGCTACAACACTGCAGTGGCTGATGCTAAAATGCTTTCTAGTTGAAAGCTGTTACCAGCCCAGAAGGGTTCCACACTTCCAAGATGCTAATGCCCATTACCATTGTAGCTACTTCCTGATCACATCACCAACCACTGAAAAAGTCCATAATTTTGATGTTTAAAATGTTTTGGTAAAGTTACCTGGTAGTAGTTTATGGTATAGATGAAAGACTGGAACACTAATGGTCTTGCTGGAAGATTCTCCTCCTGAGGAAGAAGTACCAACTTTATCTGCCATCACTCTTCCTCGCCTTGATGGTGGACGTGGTGGGGTGGATGAAACAGCTCTTTTTGACTGAGATTTCAAACCTAGTACAGAAGTAAAAATTTTCAAGTTGTTCTAGTATTTAATACCTTCAGCCAAGATACAATGTACTCAAAACCATCAATGACAGAAAAAAAGTAAGAACTTAACCTCAACTGGCTAATTGAATACCAGAATAACATCCATGTATAAAACATAATGAATATAATTTGAACATAATCCCAATATTTTTAGTTAAAAGGCTGTGCATTCTCCTAAACCCCAAACATAAACTAAACCATAAATAGACGGAACCATGCGTAAAAAAACCAAAAGTTATTCCGATTCTGCTCTCATTAAAGAGAATGTCTCACAATGGGCCTACAGCAAAACTTTTTTAGGTTGTCTTTTCACCTGAAAGCAAGAAATGCAAAAATTTTCCAAACTGACAGACATTTCAGCACAGACTACAGACAACAACTGCTTGTCTAGCATACAAAGGCGACTTTAGCTCCAGTACTGACAGTACCACATGTGATGAAAAGTGTCTTTAAATGTGCTTTTCAAGCTCCCTAGCTCCAAAACATTTGAAGTAATCACTACATTAGGTGAAAATTATGAGGCAGAATAGCTGCATAAAAGCTTACAGTTACTACATAGCAAAACTGCCTTGTCTTAAGAAAGCTTAAGCTGACTTAAGGTGCAGCAAAATTATACTGCAATCATGTACCCTTCTGTGCAGGTGAGAGACCAAGAAAAAACACCAGCAGGTCAATTGTCTTTGTATAGACAGTTACTAATTTGGGCAAATACTATCACTGTCCATAACTAACAATATCCACACTTCAAATGCTGTAATACACTCTGGGTTCAGCTGATCATTAGGAGCAACTGTAATATGCAAGACATTGTCCAATAATCTCAGTACACTAAACTAGCTTGCCTCAGAAAGACCAGGTTGCAAATACCATCTTCTCCCTCTGTTAATTTTACCAATAGGTAAAAAGTTAAATATTTTTAACTTCTTGAGATTCTGAGGACACTAAAAATCCCTCAGAACATATAAAAAAAAAATGACGAAAGAAGAAAATACTTGACAAACAGGTAGTAAAAACAAATGCAAATGAAATAAGCTTACATTTAAACTCTCTTACTAAATTGGAGAAAACTGGAAACAACATCAGAAGAAACTAAAATCTGCGTCTTTCTAATAGAGAATAGGCTATATCAGGCAGTAGGATGAGTGATGCAACTGGAATGACATGGCTGACTATGCTATGCCCTATCTTCAAGCTTGGCATAATATTTTTGTTTCTTTTTAGGTTTTTTATTAATTTTATTCATTTAATTATTATTAACCCTTTGCTTGGACCTATTAATACTTTAGATATGACTAAAACATGTTTAACTTGTTTAAGTGGCACCTACTGTAAATATCTTGCCAAATAAAGATGCTGTAATTAACAGAGCTATGGTGTTTTAAATGTATACCAAGTTCAGTGAAACTGCTGCCCTACTCAACATTTGTGTTTCAGGTTCTAAAAACCTGAAATAAAAAGCTTAAGAAATATTGGTGCCAAAAGTCAAAGGAAATCAGCATCTCTGCTTCATGCTTCATGAAGTGTGAACGAACTTGAGGCACCTCAACAATGGCAGAAAGCTAGATAAGAAGGGAGTAGTTTGAAGTTCATTAATCAACTTCAAACTGAACGACTAATGATTTCTACAGCCATCATCTGAACTGTAACACTCGTATACCACTGCAAAAATACTGTGTTCAATCTATATCCTCCAACAATAGGTCTGCAGGAAAAGGGTTTACATAAAAGACTTCTGAAGTTTTGACACATTATTTTTCATAAACTGAATGTTTTAAAAGAAACTCCAGTATTAGTTGTTTCCAAGTAGAATAACTAAGTTTTATGCTGACATCTTCATCTGATAGTTTTTAGCAGAATACCGTTACTTTTTATGCAAAATATGTGGACACATTTTATTTCCAAAGCATATTTTGGAATAGAGGTGGAAAAAGGTAGAAGTAATAATACCCACCAAGCTCTAAGTGTGTCTTTAAAAAATGCTGTAAAATAGCCTAGCAACAGCTTCCACAAAGATATCACTGACACATATACGTAGGTACAAATTTGTCACACTATAATCTGCTAGAGGCAGTTGTTCCACCAGCAATCAATCCTTGCTACCTAATCAGTTACATTACAACTGTAGTACTGGGTACTACAATTTTTCTAACTATCACTAGTAATAAAATTAATTATTGGTAGGTATTTTCTTACACACACACACATACACTTTTAATACCAGAAAGATCCATTTTACAAAACACAGAAGAAAAAGACATACCAGAAGCAACAACAACACTGTAATTGTCCTGAAATCCATTTTCTGCTTTAACTTTTTCTTTCTCTTCATAGTTCTTTTTTTCTTTATCTTCCTTCTGTTCATTAATTAGCTTAGCCGTAATACTGGGTGTATCTATATGGGGACAGGGGTTGAGGAAGGACAAGGACAAACAAAAAAAGAGAGGAAAGAAAAGCATTTCAAGATACTAAGTTGATTTTATTCATTTCTAAGCTGTTTACAAGGCTATTCTGAACTACTTTAGTGTCTGAGTTCCAACACAGGCAGCAATAGTCTTGTCAATATCTATGAATTAAGGTATTACAGTAATTCTGTCCCCTTCTCCCAAAACTCTGCTCTCTGACAATTTAAATCTGTAAGAATTTAAAACCATTACTTGATGAGTCACAATAAAAAACCCACTAAACTCCTGCAATCAACCAAAAGTGAGATTAAGCAAGAAATCCACATCCAAACCCAATGAACCAAAACACCACAAAAATTCTTGACAAAACAATAGCAAAAAAATCCAACAAAAAAATAAATTCCTAAACTTTTTTGTTTTTTAACAACAGCTGCAGACTTCTTTAAATAGGCTCTTGTATTTGGGCCTGGATATCTCATGCTACACACTGATCCAATTAGAGGCAAATTATTTTCCCTTGAAATTGGAAGATGCCTAAAGTACATTACACAACCAAAACTTGAGCTGTTTGCTTAAGAGAACATTAGATTACTGCAGTTCAACCATTTTGGTTCAATCATTAGTGTAGATCACAACTATAAGTAAGTTATTAAATCTAATCTAATTTATTAAATCACTGATGTTTGGTGACAGTGGATGATTTCACACCCTGTACTGTACAACACTGGCACCAAAACGGCCAAGTAATTCTCTAATTGCTTCTGAGTAGTATCATGTTTCCACATAGTGACAGCAGCATTAAGTGAAAACCAGACTCAAGCCTACAATACCATCCAGCTACCTTTAACTGTGTGCCACCAGTTGGTGAGGTGCTGAAAGGGATGTGGTTTGGCTGTTTGGAAATATATTATGATTTGTGCCTGAAGACATTGGTTATGTCTGTGCTAGACAGCAGTGGAGACTAAAAAAAGATAGAGAGAATGAAAGTACTGCCACTTTGGACTCAACATTCACACACATACATTCTCTCTACGTATAGATGTGTGTGTATATACACAAACGTGTACATATATATATATAGGCACACACACACATCTATGAGACTTTTCAAAAAATTTTCATCAGTACTATTATTATTATTACTACTGCTATCATTATTATTAAAGTTCTGAGTTGCTCTAGTTTTGTCCCATGGATTCAATATCCATTTACTGCTGGGGAATTTAAAGGTTATTAATAAATTTATTAAAGAAGGTTAAGCAATGGTATTTTAACTATTCAGGTGATACTCAGATTTGTTGTTCAGTTTTTCTGACCAAAAGCAGTAACTCAAGACAAAGGTGCATGGAATACAAAACAGCTAGTACTCATCCTAGGCAATCCTAGCTGCAGTGTACTGCACATTATCTTCCTATGTTGAAGGGAAACAAGCAGCGGATTTATCACTGATTTTAGGACCCTTTTCTCCCCCTCTTTTTTTTTTTTAAAGCTGGGAAAAAAAGTACAAAGTGAATATGCTTCTTGTGATTTATTTATGCAGAAAGTATAACATGATTAATTTGAGACATTAACAGTAGGTAAGAAAACAGAAGTTAACCCAAGGGACATATTCTGACACAGGATCTTCATGACTTCCTATTGCAGTACTGGTGACAGCAGCTTCTTTCTTTTCTCTCCCAGTCCATCCCTTCTCTCTCTCTCATCCCAAACACACCATTAACTCATCTTATATCCAAAGCCTTCTTTATTCTCTCCTAACCACAGACTTCATGGAACGCCATATGAACCACAAAGCCAAGGCATAACAAAGCTGTAGCAACCCCCAAAGTTATGCTGCCCTACAAAGTCCGCATCTGACCATTTTCAATTACAGACATTACAGTTTACCACATCACCACCTTCTCCTCTCCAGTCCTTATTAGCACTGGCTATCAAGCTGACCACAACACACCACTAAGGCAGCTACTCAGTACAGTTTATGTCACTGCTCAACAACTGATCCCTACCTCATATGCAGTGACCATCCCACTCATTATTGTAACGAGATCCTTGTGCAGTTTGTGGTCAGAAAGACCTTAGTCACATTTTACACATGACTCTCTCAACAGTAAATAAATATAGAATTTATCAGAAATAGTAAACTATTCCTTGACAAGTAAGATACAAGCATCTCGCTAGGAATGGATATTTTTCTATTAAAATCCTAAAACGCATCTTGTCCTCTCAAGTATTCTGCCAAATACCATTTTGGTACTCCTATCAGCTTGTTAGGTAACATTTATTGCCCTAACAAATTTGTTAGTAATTTCAGTGTAAAAATTTTCCATAGATATAAAAAAGCAATAGTTCGTTTTAACTCCACAAAGATCTGCCTCATAAACTAAAAGTTGATCTACACTGAGTTCCAAAAAAGTACACATCCAAGTAAACCTACATATAAGAACATACATTCCTAGTCAGATGAATGTGCAACTACGTGCACACCCTTCAGCGCCCATCTCCCCTATGGCAAAAACATGTGATGATGATCTTTGACTTTTCTTTGATATTATTGAGAACCACATCTTAAGAATAAAGAGGAAGTCCTGTATTTGTTAATTTTATTTTTTTTAACTAGACATGTATAAAACTTTTTGCTCTATTTATTACTAGAGGAGAATCAATTTGCATCTTGCCTGGTTTTACCTACAGAGCTCAGGCATGGACATGACACCTTTGGTATGAATTCTACTATTTAACTAAATTAAAAAAAAAATATTAACCCTAATCTTTAACATACAGTTCTGTTTCCTAAAGCATTAAATGAACACTAAAATTAAAAGTGCAATTCATTTTGGGATTAAGATGTCTACCATTCAGGTGTCAAAATCCATATTATGGTCTGCGAAGGCCTAATCAACAGAATTTCCTAGAGAGAGGCTCATCTCTCAGTGTATATTCAAGTAGTTTAACTGAAAGTACTGAAATTTAAAAAATAAATAAATGAATGCCTTAACATTATCCTCTCACTGTGCATAATTTAAAAATTAATATCTAAAAGTAAATGATGCCTTTAAATTTCCATTTAGTAAGCAAACACAAATATTTATATAGCAGACAAATGTATATCCACAGAAATTAGATAGTGCCTTCATCAAGGTCTTTTACACAGGACATACATCTCCACCTTGAGATCTGTCATTGAATTCCAGGATATTTAACTGACAAAATTTGGAGAAATCTAATGAATGGATGAAAGACAGTATCTTTTAAGGACTGATATTTGCAGTATCATTTGTATGGTCAAACAAACAATATAAGATTTTTTTTTTTTAAACTGCATTTTAAAAAAAAAAGCAAAACAAAGCCATGAATTATTCCAAACTTGCCTGACACGCGATCAAGAACCTCTGCTAGAGTTGTTGAGACAGGCAAGTGAAGAGTACGAAATTTGTGTCCAGCTCCATACATTGGATGTTGAATTACATGGCTAGTTGCATTAATTCTACCTTTGTACAGCTGAAAGGGAAAAATAGTCAACATTTAATAAGGCCTTAACACTGAGAAATAAACCACTAAGTTCTTATACAGCCACATCAGCTAATAAAGCGAAATTCTTAGTGTGCTAAAAAAGAAAATGGACATATCCTTCACCTTTGGAGGCACAGAGTAAGAATGTCTTAAATTAGGACAAGTTTAATTTTTTAACTCAAAATAACTTGTTTTGAAAACCTGCAAAAGTTTTAGGATCAGAAACAGTATGATACCATCTTCACTTTAAAAAACCCAATTATTTTACATAGCTGTAATATGAGAGAAAAATTGAGTGCCTGAGACTTGCACTTATTTAGGGAATGAAAACTTAACTCTGAAACTAAATATAGAAAAATAACAATACACTTTGAGTAGAGAAAGATGATGTTTCTCTATTGCTCTGGCTTGAGGAGGAAGTTTATTCTAGACTCAATATCTACTTTTTGTTATTATGACAGGTAACTAAGTCACTGTTTCAAATATTTTACTGTAATGTATTTTAGCCTGGGAGACCTGTTTATTAATATGCACTTCACAACCAATTTACTGTTGTGCAATGCAATAAAAAAAATTAGTATTTGCCGACAATCAGAACGGAACTTCTGAATTACAGTTTTGCTAAGAACTTTTGAGATAAAAAAGAGGAACCAATCTTTGAAAAGTTCTGTGTTGAATATTCTAGAAGTATATGCTGTACATCCACATTATTTTTAAGGCTTGTCTTTGGATGTTATAGGAGGAATCATCTCAGTAAGAATAGACTTTCCCAGTGTTTTTAATAGAAGAAACTGAATTATGACAACTTCACGACATTTTTTCTGCTTTTTCATATCTAATAACAGCTTTCTGTAAAAATCTGTGGTACGTAAAATAATTAATAGAAAATTGATGTTACATTATCAACAGATCTGTTAACAACTGCTCAGCCAAGTTAAAACAAAACTTTTTAACGTTTGTGCTAAAACTCTATTTATGCCTCCTTTTCCATAGTACATCTGATCCAGTTTCCCTCTCATATATCTCCTGGAATACTTTACTTCTGAGATGCAGAAACCAAAGCAGAAAATATTTTTTTTCTGGATCGGAGTATCAGATCTTTTAAAAAAACTTGTGGTTTTACCCTATTTTTTCAGTCACAGCCTTCAATGGAGAGCACTTCAGACATCAACTGTATTTCTGTTCCAGTGAAGCATGTGGAAGCATAAAGCATATATCTGCTTTATAAATTAATTCACATATTTGTCACTCAGTTTATTCACGGCATTTTGGCTAACTGCTGAAGGATCTCTGCCAATTTTGACTATGATCAATCCTTCACGAAACTGCTAAGGACTACTGGACAAGATATTGTATCTATATTTGCTGCTGGTGTGTAAGGCTGCTACTAAAAAGCCTTCTGTAAGATACATTTCAGTTGTCAGATCCTTCAGAAGCAGTGCATTTCCTAAAAATATTGTGTGTTATCTTAACACAGTGACTTGAATTTTCTTCTAAAACGCTGAGTTACAATTCAACAGCACTTTCCTTTCCAAAATTCCTTAATGTGTACAGCAGAAAAAAAGCTGCTGTCTAACATTTCAAAGTTGAATATACTCAGACTTAAGATTTAAAGGCTAAATTTATTCCACGTTTGCCGTATGGTATCAAAAATTCTTACTGGACAAGGCGACTGAAGAAATAAAGTCACTTTCTCATCCTCTAGCATCAGCTGCAAAAAAAGCCGCCTAATAAATCCCGAAATATTTCCAGATGTTGGGAGGTTGCCACGCTGAGGAGAGGACTGGAACAATTCACAGAGAACCTGAGAATACAAAATGATATGAGATTTAATATATTTCTATATTTAGGTCTCTAAAATATAGCTCAATACAGCCATAGTAGGCAGTACCTAAGATCCACTTCCAGCTATCACATAAACCAGCTCAGAAAGGAGCACCACTGCAGAAAATACCTGCAGCAAATGAGGCCCTTAATGTAAGTTTAAAACACTGACAACAGCATCAAAGTAATTGTAAAGATTTCTCTGAAAGATAAAAAACTGAAAATAAAGTAGTTATAAAAACACCTTCTGAATCCCTAAAGCAAACATTTCCCATGCTATAATGCAGTATTACTCCCAGCCATTAAGAGAGAACCGACTCAATTTTTCACTCTACTTCTCCCTAGGGCATCATTGTTCTTAATGCTGAAAAGCCTTTTTTTATATTATACTTGTATTCAGCTAGGTCTGCAAGGTTAATGAATGTGAAGAAGATAGAGGAATCTGCTCTAGAATGCCAAATGCAAAACCATATTCTGCAATACCCTGCATTTCCTCAGACACAGGTTGCACAAGCAAACTTCCCAGGAAATCTCCTTAGGTTACTAAGAGTAAATATGTGCATGAAGCTTGATGTTCAAATTCCTTTTCACAAACATTTAGCCCAATCCAATTAAACAGTCTTTTGGAGTTTGGTCTAAAGTTTATTCCTCTAAACCAAGAGGAATACAAATCTATAGACAGGACTGGAGAGCCATGCCAAAACATTTTTATATGTTTCAGACTCACACCAACAAGCTAACAATTTTAATATAAAATTTTTTCCTTCGATGACAGCATAAAAAAATACAAGTTATTATAAAGAAAGGTAAAAACCAGAAAATTTTCAAAGTTAGCTGTAGCTATTAATAAATTAAAACATTATTATTTTTCTCTCTCACCTGTGCCATAAGTCTCTGGTTATTAGGATGGCAAGAGATGCACTGTAGGAAGAAAGCAACTGTTGCATTTTCAATTGCTGTCCGCTGCTGAGTGGTCAGTCCTGCAGTTACAGTTGAAGAAAGCAAGCTGGATCTTGCACTGGTCTGTTGTGCTGTCATATTGTGTCCTCCAGAGGTAGCACCAGAATGGCACAACAGGAATAAAAGTGCTGTCCACAGTGGATTGACTTCAGAGCCACCCAACCAATCCTTCATTATATGGCTGTTGCCAACTTCTGTCAGAAACCTGAGAACAGGAGCAACCAGGTCTGCTGTGATGGGCATTTTATTAAAGTGCTGTGGAAAATGATGCCTCCTGAGCCTGTCCTGGGTGATATCCACTGATTGTGCAGTGCAGTCGGAGCTAGAAGTATGGTTAAAGCAAAAACTAGCAAGACTTCTTACAAGCAGTGAAGGCAAACCTGAGTCCAGTAACTGCTTGATAGCTTCAGGAGACTGAGATGAAGCAGCAAGAGTAGCCAGGTGAGATTCTGTTAGTGCAAGAGGGGCTTGTGCATTTTTAGAGTCATCTGTCAAAGATGAACTAAGGTCCTGCTTTTTGCTGTCATCAGTCATAGACAGTCTGTGTTGACACTGCATTGGAGGAGGAGTGATACCCATCCATCCCATCAGTAAGGAAAAGTAATTTGGGTGGATGTGGCACATGGAACAAAGCAAACTATCAACAGCTTTCTTCAAAACCATGTTGCAGGGAAGAGACATAGACCAATTAAATAGTGACCTGTAGAAGACAGAAAATCATATCAACACATAGTTTGCCATTCATTTTCCCCTTTTTAATCACTGGTTCATACAACATTTTTGCACATTTATGATCTACTGTTGTAGAAGCTGCTGTAAAACACTCTGTGCTGAACTCAAAAGCTTCTTTTGGATCAGAGTATGACAGGATGCTGATTATCCAAAAGGCATTTCTCAATTGTATGCTTAAATTTCTTTCACCTCACTGTATTTTAAATAGATACAAACCAACTTTTCTGGCATGCTGCACACAAACCCCAGATTTCACTCCTTTGACAGTTGTCATATATCTTATCTGTTTTTAACCAACTGCAACTCTTTGTGCTATCAATTCTCCAAGCTGCAGCTATCAGGGTCACACACATGCGTACAAAGACTCATTTACATGAAGGTCTCAATTCTTTGTAAGAACTGAAAATATTTTAACATGTTTCAAAATTTTTTTTAAATCTCCCTTATTAGGCATCTTCCTAAAGATGCTGCAAGATAAATTAAAGCAGCCACAATGTTGTTGGTTGAACACCACCACCCTTTGTATCCTTACTTGACCTAAACTCAGGACACAAGAACAGAATTATTCCTCAGCGATTCTCAAATCCCACCTACCTTTGGCCTCACATTCAAGTACTATCTGCCTGAATGCTAACCCAAGGCATATGAGTGCAGAAGATAATTTAGCTCCTGTTATTCAGCTTGAATTTCAGGTGTACTTTTAAAGTTAAATGATCATTTCTTCACAGAGACTTATTCAGAGTATGTGAAGTATTTAAAAGAAAAAAGCCAGTTTTCCAAACTGCATTCACAGTACCTTGACACCACAGATGTTACATTATCTTAACATTTACATACAGAGGTGAACACGTACTTCATGCCATTCAACACTAGGTTTTTAAATTAAACTTGGATGTATCACCATATATTACATTTCCATTTGAAGATAAGGACTGTTTTTCCCTCTTCTGGATGGAAAGGTTATCCTATGTTTAAGTCTAAGGGCACTTTAAGAACTCAAGAACCTCTTTGGGTCTAACCAAAAGTTGGATTTATCACCAGTCAAGAGAATGGTTGATAAAACCCCTCCCCAACAGAAAACTTATCTCAATGACTAAATGATCTATAAGTCTGAAAAGACAGCCACAATTTCCAAAAGCCCACATATAACAAAGCTACGCTTAAACTCTTCTCCAACTGTATATTAACACAATCCAAATGCCAAAATTTTCTGGATGAGTTTATGCTCTATGAAAAATAAGGTTTTTTTCTAAATACATATTTAAAAATAACTCAGGGATTAGCATCCATTGGCCAAAGAAAAAATACTGAAGTGGAAAATGAGGATGATGGGAAAATATTGCCAAGAAAAAAGGGATTTATCACATGAAGGAGAAACTTGGAGTTACAGCTAGAATCCAATACAATATTTCAAAAGGTACAATATCAAAGAAGATTAAGAATACACATGAAAAGTTATTTTTAATAGAAAAATTAATTACCTATATAACTCTTAACAAAAATGCTTTTATATTTACGAAAGAATATATTTTATAATTTGCTCCAGATGGTGGCTGACATGAGCGATAGCTTTATACCTGGCAAGAGGTAGGGGAACAGGGCTATATTATAACATGCATACCCAAATGAGGTACAGAAGTTTTATTAGTAGTCTATCATTTCTCCCCATGATGAAAACAACGTACTATCCTCCAAAAGACAGGAACTCAGTTGTGAAATCCACTTTTATATAAATCTAACTGGGCTGTGCATTTTAGAAAGTCCATTTTTATTAGAGCTTTTCCTTTACAAATGGTAAAATGTATCCTGAAAATTTATTTCTGTTAAAGTCTATTGCTAAAAAGACTAATTGACCTGCAATTTAAAATCCTTAAACTGATTCCCAAGATAACCGAACTCATTTTGAATTAAAAATTATCCTTATCACAGTATCACTGAAGTGTCTTTGGAAATTGATTTGCTTGTAGTCATCTATATGAAGACCATAATGTTGCACATATATAGGAGCTCCACATGCTTGTACCTGTAACCATAACTTATACACTTGCTGGTGTCTGAATGCTTGACTATGCCTAAAGGAGACTGATCGTGGAAAAATATGAAGGTTTCCTAAGAGCAACAACAAAACTATGTACAAAGATCCCTTCATTAACTGCATTTGTATTCAACAGTAAAAATCAAAGATCCTTGACTAGTGCTAGATACAGTAATTTAACAGCCATATTTCTATAAAACACATGAAACAAAGTTATGTGGCTTCTCTTTTTGTTTTGTTTTGTTTAAACAGAAGACATAAATAATCAACATAAATTACAAATATCAGATCATGTATTTCCATTTGTGAGTCACTAAGAGTATGCATTTCATGTTTAGGGTGAACTTCTCTTTAGAATGCACCAAAATGAAGCAAAATCATAGTTTAAGATTCACTCCAGATTTTGTGCCTTCATTTCTTTCAGATCAGACTGGCCAGAACAGAAGTGGAAACTCCAAGAAAAACACCTCCCCCTTCCCACCTCTCAGCTATCAGTTACAGATATTGGATACTGGGACAAATAAGATAATGCTTATATAACAGCATCCTAATGAAGATCACTTCAAAGTAATGTGAAAATTATTGCAAACAATTTCAGCAAGAATAGTCCATTAAAAGACCTCATGAACAAAACCATGAACCACATTACCTTTCACATATATGCAAGTATATATATGGATTTGCTGTTTCCTTTCAGATTTTTGGGTCTTTAAACACAACTATACTTGAAATATGTGAAAGACAGCTTTGAGTTCAGAACTACAGAACTTCCTGTTTGGATATCATTAGATATCCACTCAATCAATTAGGACCAGGGATGTGACTTCCCACTACTATTTCACAATAAATGCCCTTCAAGTTGTATTATTGCAGTGAACAGTTTAGTTACAAAAATCATGCAGTGCAAAACTTTGCTTTACTTACTCAAAGAGCTCCCTGTCCAGCAATGCTGGCAGATCGTATTCAACGAGCAATTCGTAACTGTGCCACAGAATTGCTGCCACGCAATGCAGGTGGGAAGGAGATGGCATCAGAAGCCCATACTCTCTGGTTGAGCTATTGGGACAAATGTAGCTGACCCGGCCACTTTTTTTCATAGCCGCCACTCTTGCAGAATCACTGACCCATTTCAGCAGTGCTTGAATTCTGTAAGACAAGACGATGTTGCCCATTCTAAAGGATCAAAGAAACACTCAGAACCAAATTAACTTGCAGGTTTTTTGTAATCCAATTTACACATTTATCTCTTCCTTGGTCAAAAAGTTCAAGAGTGAGCTCAAGCTCTGTTTTCTCAAGACTTAGATTAGGGCAAAAATTAATTAAAAAAATTTATCTTAGACAGCCAGATGTGAACCTTCTACAGAAAAAGAAAATATAGCAGGTATCGGAGTTCTGAGTATTTGAGAGGAAAGTCAGTTGAAAACCAAAGTTTTATCACATTTATAAGAGCAGAAAAAGAGGGACAGCATTCCCTGGAAAGGATGCAAAGAGCTAGGACTGAAAGCTGGAAAGCTTTTACAGATTTCTGCACTTTCATGTTATTTCATAACAATCACATTTTAAAAATGTTTGGTTTTGTGAACTAATATCAAGACACTGTTTAGCAGATTATTTTTTGTACATGCTTCCACATGACAACCCAAATAACAGTACCTATCTTTTGTTCCAGGGTCTTGAGTTGTTCCAAGCTGATAAAGAATGTCTATTGTGGAGTCAGAAGAGAGACCATTTAATCTTCCAAACAGTAAAGGGCTATTCAGATCTTGCCGCATTCAAAAAAAAAAAGGGAAGGGAAATAATAGAAGCACTTACATACGTATTTTTTAAGTGTACTAATGACATTATTACAGAATTGCAATATTAACATTGAATTAGGTTTTGCCATTAACATAAGGATGAAATTCTTATTCACATCACTGTCTCAAAACTGTGCATTTTGTATGTTCAATGTTCAGCCTTACTATGAAAAGAAAAGCCATTACAACATTCATCAGATGAATAGAGAACTTAGAGGTTTACATAGCAGGGTTTTCTTCAACATATTTCAAAAAGAAATTACTGATTCCAATAGAGCTTTCAAATCTCTTGCTTCACAGAAGCAAACACTTACCTCAAAATTAAAGCTTACTGAACTCCAATTTCCATCAATGAGATTAGATCTGAATATTTTCGCAGAATATTTCCTATTCAGCTTCATCCTCTGCCCTGACAGAAAGTACTCCCCTATCTAACAACAATCCAGCAAAACAGAGTAGTCTACACTGAAATACTAACTCATGGCAAAAGAAGACATGGAAGACAATTTAAAAAGTGTTTCCTGTCAGCAGCCTCAAAACAGGCAAAAAATTAATTTGTTTTCTTTCAAAGCTACAGAACAGCAAAGTGGTATGAAACCATAAATACAAATCCTCCAGTGCATCAGCAGAACAGCTTTGGAGAAATTTCACTGCGGGACATAGAAGGTACTTGTATCTTCATTATGTACCTCCACACAAAAACATTTTCACTGCTTAGTGTTACTCAGAAGTTATACTGTCCTACAGACTACTGCTGCCCAAATTCTGCTCCACTGCATTTCCTTCACAGTACTTGTGGCAGTACTCTTTATTTTAAAAGATCTGGACACAGTATCTACAGCAAGAGATGTTTAGGATACACTGTGTATCCTACCTCTACCTATGTCTTCAAAACACTCACCTAATTATGAAAAACCAAACAACGCTGGTTGCACCGCTTTACTGTTGTAGGACTACCCACATATAAAGACTGTGACACTTAGAAGCCCAGCAAAGCACAATGGCAAGTTCTGTCAATCCAGACTCAGAATCAGAAAGCAACACGCAAATATACTGTATTTGTACTTTTAAACAAGCAATGTTTTTAAGCAACAACTGAAAAGAAAAACACTGCACTCACCTGCAGGATCACTCCCTGATGCCGAGCAGTTTCTTAGAAGAATGTCAATCAATTTTAGGCCAATTCTGGTGGACTGAAGCCCAATTTTCACAAGCACAGCCTCAATGTTTGGAGAATGCATCCCACAGTAAGGGGACATTAGTAAAGCAGCACATGTCTGCAACAGATTAGCAGTGGGTGCTGCAGCACTAGCCATCATTCCTTCCAAATCACTTATGTGAGTGAGGCAGTGGTGCAATAATCGTAACCATCCAATACTGAAAAGGAAAACAGAAAAATGAGCTAATGTATTGTTTTCTTATTACGTTATTTTTCATCCATAGCACAACTACCTGTATTAGATTATAGGACAAGTACTGCAGAAAACTTCTGTGACATGATCAAACATCATCTGAGCAAAACAAATGACTGAATTTAAGACCACAATGTAATACACAGTAGTAATGCTGTTGAATTATTGTATTAAGATTGTAAGGAAGGCAGGGTCTGTGGGTAGGAGGAGTTAAGAGCCTGCAAATTTTATTACTAAAGTTTCTCAAGATTTCTCGATTCACGCGCGTTTTTCCTCCAACAGGGCCAACCTGCTGAGGGAAGGATGAAAGGGAAGCTGTTTATGGAGGGGAATGGGTGTGGGGTGGTTTTGGGTTTTATTGGTTGTTGGTGTTTTTTTTTTTTTGTTTTGTTTTTCTTTGTTGGGTTTTGTTTGCGTGTGTATTGTGTTTTTTTTCATCAAAAGGAGTGAGGTGCAACAGTAGTTGGCATTAAAATTATACACCTGCACAACTTCCCTGACATTACACATTTACAATAAACTACAGTGAACTTTAGGGAACCTCATTTAAATTGCATACAGGAAAAGCAGAGAAATTAAAAACAAGTTAACTACTACATTTCCCTCATGTCACTCATTCTCTGACAAAACCATTCAAAAGTCTTTTTAATAACAAATCCTGAGAAGTACCTCTATTGTAATTGAAGCAATTTGGAAACCAATCAATTAGACTTTATTTATAAAATACACCTCAATACTATTTAAACTAGCATCATGAACAAGATGGCAATCTAAGCTGTAAGTGAAATAAATGGCATCTTTCACTGACAAGTTCTACACTAGCAGGTTAACTTCTTTCCACAGCTAACCTTTACCACAGATTAAAAAAATGCAAACTTGCATACAGATCTTAAATTGACCTTGCAATTTTATTTTAGAAATCATTTGCTCCCAAATCAATTGGATTCATCAATTACAAGAAAATTCTCTGTTATGTCTAAAAAAAATTATGCAAGTTTATTGAATATATCTATCCCATTACTATCGTGATTCTATTGAGATAGTTAAAACATTAAGCTGAAAGCTACAATAAAACATTTAAAGAAATGAGGAACATATACTCACTTTCTTTCTTTAGATACTGACTGTTCTTGTGTGACTTTATTATAACCTTTTCTGACGTAAAATTATAGTATAATTTGGCTATAATAATTTTCTTCACTGCTATTCAAGAACAAAGATGAACTATAGTTTTATGGTTTTTATTAAATATACACTCCCAGTATTCAAGTTCTCTATATTAACTTATGCTCTAAAAATTTTTCCCTGCAAAAATAAAAAGTTGTTAAAACTTTCCCATGCTCTCTTCAAATTTATAAACATTAA
The DNA here is from genome assembly GCA_020086605.1 of Lanius collurio. NCBI lineage: Eukaryota > Metazoa > Chordata > Aves > Passeriformes > Laniidae > Lanius > Lanius collurio. The sequence continues at coordinate 24,764,793 of JACBWW010000002.1, forward strand.
GGTTCAAAGATAGAATATTTAAAATGAAAGAGTTTTTACAATTTAGTAAGCTAAATTTAAGAACAGAAAATCTCAAAAATCCATCCAGTAAATTAAATTCAAAGTTGGATAATTCTGACACTTTTAAAAAAATCCTTATGCATTTATTTTTTTATTTTTCAAATGAGTAAGAAACTCAACATGTCACCTAACCAAATAAAAGCTTCTGAAAAGAAAACTTGCTGATATGCCAGAATCATAACAACATTCAGCTCCTATTTCTAAAATGTTTGCAAACAGCAATATTAGATATGACTTCCACAAAACATTCCATTGTTCTATTTCTACTTCTGCTCCAATACTTATGTAACTCCGTTGACTTCTATAAGGATAAGAAGTATTTTGGCATTCCATTTTTTTTGACAACTGCCTACCCATTAAAGGCACAAAATGCAGCTCTAAATGCTTTCCTATGCTTTGTATTCTCTCACCATTGCAGATATGAAACACTCCCTTTACATATGAAGACTAAGCATGCTACTAAAGAAGTACTGCTTATATTTCCCTTCATACTGGAAAATAAAAAAAAAGAGGAGTTTGCTACTGAAAGATCTAACTCAGAGAAGAAAACACCATAAAACCCCCAAACCTTAAACCAGGAACTGGCACAAACTGTCCCCTGACACTTACCTCGTTTTAGAGACCTGATCCTCAGAGGGGAGGAAGGGATTATTGACCGTGGCAGAGGAGGTGTTTCCAAAGGCTGTGAGGCCTAACAGTTTGATCTGAGAGAGGCCCAGGGTACTGGCATCCCGAGGACGATGGAGACGAAGGCAGACAGCTGAGGCAACTTCAGCTTTCACCAGCTGGATTTTGATATAGGTGAGACCACTCGTGATAACAGGAGTTGATAGAGGTAACATATTGACACCATCTGCGCTTATTTCAACAGATACTGATGAAGGGCAAGCTACAGAGTAAAATAAGAAGGTTTAACACTATTTTAAAATCTCTACTAGTTTGCCTTCAACAGCAATACATGTTCAATAACTAAAATTCAGAGAACAAAACTACTAAAATGATCTCAGGCGGACACTATTACAGAACTGCAGCTGGAGGACTTGACCTGGGTGATGGTACATGATAAAATGCACAAGCATTTTGATACATGGTATATACAGTTTATTTCAAAGACTTCAAATGAAGAGAAGTCCTGTCACTGAAACAGTTTCCTTATCAGGGCTACAACAATAAGAGCTGCAAATACCATGCTTTTTCCCAGATTCCCACAGAAAAGCATTTTGCCTGAAGATGTTTGACCAATATCGCTTTCTCACTGGGCAAAGTTTTTTGACGTGTTTAACATGAACACCACATGACACCTACGACACTAGATACCAAGCAGAGGCAAGGCCTTCCATTCTCAAGGAAAGCAGAATTTGCAAGCTTTTCAAACTTATTTTACAGGCATTACTCAAATAACCTCTCTGCTTTAGTTCCTCTGATTATACTCTTTATATTGTTTCCAAATCCCAACCTTCAAATTTTTGAACTGGCATCAACATCAGTGAATCTACTTACTTGCCAGAGAGGCCAGATGAGGCTGGATGTGGATCTCTTTGAGCAGCACAGCTGCAGGAAGGTGAATCGTGAGGTCACACCAAGCTTCCTCAGGTAAAAATATGTATGACCATGCAGCAGACCGAGCTCGTCTGTGGGGAGGAGTAGCCTGCAACAGCACTTCAGCAGGCTGGGCAGTGGGACTACTTGAGGTGATTGAACCTTCAGAAACAGCACCATTAACAATGATTAATAATGTTTATTAATAAAATCCAGATTAATTTACAACCCGAACTGTGGAAAACACCTTTTTTTTTTTCCTGCCTCCTCTCTTTTGCTTTAGTGATAATATTCCATGTGTAATACCCACTGCTGGGTTATTCTTCTTTTACTCTGAGACTGTTTTAAATAGGCAGTTTACATATCCACATCCATATGTATGTCCTTGACATTTGCTAGGGGACACTTGCTACCAAAACTATAAGCTTACTCTCAAGAGTACATGACAAAACAAACCAAACAGGAAGGTGCAGCTTAGAACAGTATGATTAGAACTTGAACTCAGTTTATTCACAGTTAACATACTTTAAAGTTTTAAATACTAAAATAACATAAATTACTTTATAACCAACTTCTGCAACCCTTTTTCTTTAACAAGGTTTCACATAAAAACCCTTTTCTAAAAAAGACACCAGAATCAGAAAGAAACTGACCACAACAGTTGCTTCTTCTTCCAGTCCTAGCCTAAGTAAAGCATGAAGAGGGAAGATCTAGGCTGTCTTCTTTAGCAAGTTATAGGGTATAACATGACCAGATTTGAGCTGGTCTAAACTACAGGTACTTGTGGTATACCACAACTAAATGCCTAGCAGCAGCTGGATGTTAATTCCTGGACATATTTTAATAAACTTTCATCCCAAATGAATTAAGCTCATCTCAGGTAATAACCACATGATGAGAATCAGAATGTACTACAGAGACTACTAAATGATGGGAATCAGAATGTACTAAGTGAGGGCAAACAGAAGGTTAATTTCAAAAGCACACTCCTGACTGAAAGTTAAATATTAAGAGAGATGCACTCATGGCAGAACGTCAAGAATTGCAGCACTTTGTAAACTGGGAGATAAGGTAGGCACGAACCTACCACCACACATGCTTAGGATTTTTACTATTTAAAGTAATAAAAGAACCAACATTTGCAGGATTCCTAAATTTACGTTTTAGAAATTTGTGAAGAGCAAAGTAGATTCCAGTGGCTCCTATTCTGCCCCTACTCTACCAAATAAACCTCTTCTTATTGTCTTTTGCAATGCCATTATTTTTGACACTCTTAAATTTGAATCAAAGGACTGAATGGATTCCTTTCTCATCCAACAATCTCTCCAGAAATTTAAAAATTAATCCTTTCTCTCTCCCCTCCCATCAGTGAGACAAACTGTAGGAATACATTCAAGGACTACACCAAGCTAGTGAGTAGCAACAGAAAACACAGACACTAGTATTGCAAAGCCTTTGTAAGATACTACAGTACCACTACCTCTTAAAACACATTTTAGTTAACTGGCAGCCATTGCATTGATATCAAAATAGCATTGCAATTCTAACAAATGCTCATGCAGGCAACATGAGAGCAGTCAGAAGTAGATATGAGAGCACCATCAGCAATATCAGCCTTATGCTCCAGCTCATTTGGCTCTGCTTCACATAGTTCAAACTCATTCTCTGTCATCCCACCATGCTGTGCTTCTGTATTAGCTCCACCAAAATTGATGTGCCTTAAGAGAAATTATTGAGTCTTAGCATGTCTAAGACAGATGGTGGGCTGGAACCATGCATCCCCTGACCTAGGGGAGGAGAAAGGGGCTCCCCTTGATGCATGACTTTACCAGATCACTTCCTCTCCTTCTCTGCCCTATCCACATGACATCTTATTACCTGTGGTGGGGGGGACTAACCTCATGTCTCAACATTACCTTGAAACACCATCAATCCCTCTCATTAGAAGATTTAGTAGTATTGGAACATTTGACACTATTGCAATACATTTTGCTAAAAACTTGATACACATTCAAATCATCAGCAGACATTAATCTAAGAGAAAGAAGCATTACTCACCCAAAGGTGCAAAATTGTGAATTCCTTCTGCATTATCAGGCTCAGAAGCGAGCACTCTGGCTTTCAAACTGCTATCTGTTGCCTTGGTGGGACCAGAATCCAGGAATTTCATAATAGTTGAAACCATGCTTCTTGCTGTGTTAACAATAGCTCTTGTGCTTGTTACCATGTTGTTACAGATAAGTTGAACACCCCCTGTGTGTAATGTGGGCAGAGAGAAAAAAATACTGCTCAGAAGAACGCAACAGACTCCACACAAACAAAGACCTGTTTAGTAAACTGGCCCCTGTAGACACATATATGTATTCCCTAAGTGCCAAAAAGATCTAAACTAAACCACTTATTGGATGCTGCTAAAGGAAGGACATTCTTACCCATATCATGGAAAGCCTTCAGAGCCTCACTTGTATCCAACACTCGTAAAATGAACCAGAGCAGTGGCTCAGATAACTGACACGTGGCAAGAGAACCCTAGCAGAAAAACAATTAAGAAATACATGATTTCATACAAAATCAGTACAGCAGAAATTCACAAAACAGCTTGCAGCCTCCCTGTTTAGTAGGAAAAGCTACCAGAGAGGAAATGCCACCACAGTTGCCAGCATACAGCAATACTATATTCCACACAGTTCAATTCTTTACGTAAGAGAAGTCTTTGGGGTATGGAAAAGCTCAAACTCACAGGGTGAGCAGCTTAAGGGAAACAAGAGTACTGAGCATTAAAATACCCACAATAAATGTGCTTCTCATTTGCATATAATAAACTATCTGATCCCTCTTCAAACCTTTAGCCAGGAATGCTTACATGAATATCAAAATGTCCATAGAGAAACTCTCTCTCTCCCTCTACCATGGGCAACAGAAAGGCTTCCTAACTTCAGTACCAAATGAAGCGAGGTTGTAAAAAATGTAAACATTTCTTTTACCTAACACTAGTTGAGTTTTCTGACTTTATTACTGATTACAGAATCAACTACCTTGAAACACAGCAAGCCTACGGTAACTTACCTGCCTTCCCATGTACCCACAGGCCATGTAGGTAAGAATAGGCTGAAGCATCACTTGAACTGTTGTTGCTTTCTTACTAAGTGTTGTCAGGATAGTGAACAACCCATCTCCAACTGATATTGCATCTAAGCCACCATGAAAGTTCTCATGTTTAGTGAGATGTAAGCCACTTGCACCTTAATGAAAACAAGACAGTTCAAAGGTCACCAACTGAGACCTAACAAACCATTAACAGCATGTAAGAGAATTCAAGAATATTCAAATGTTCACATGAATTTTACAAAGTACAAATGGACCAGTTTTCAGGATCATATGAATTACAATTAGTGTTCCCAGATATGTATAAGTAAGATGACTTTACCCAGAAAGTCAGGAAATTTAAATCAAATTAGACCATAAAAATGAGTGTAATTAGTGAAGGAAAGAGGATAACTATAAGGATTGGAATCACTCCTAGCTAGACAATCTCCAGAGTTCCTTTAACATTAAGCACTCTGAGATTCAGCAAATTCAAATGCCAAACACATTCTTGTTTGGTTTCAATTACTGTCATCCACTTCACGTTAGGGTTTTTTTTCAAGCATCTGTTCCCCTTACCACCTTCCCTCTTCTTTCGTGCCATCTCTGTGACACATTCTTTCCCATCTACACACAGCCTATGAGTTTGCAGAAGTTTTAAATGTTTTACCACCCAAAAGATCTTCCATCTTTCTCAAAAATACCTACCAATAATCATTGCCATAGCACTGCTGTTACACTGGCCAAGCGCAGACAAAATCTGGCTCATAATTTGTTGGTTGGCTAACACCAAGTCTGCCACGTATGCAGTTGATCCTTGAGTATTAGGGTTGCTTCCATTGCCATCTTTGCCTCCTGAAACCTTTTCCTCATCAGACACACTGTCTGTAGTACTGCTTGCTACTGGAACACGGGCGCTGTACTCTCGGTTACTGGAAAGCGGCAGTTGAACTAAAATGTTTATCAGCTTTAACAAATCAAACATGAGTTGATCCCTTGTCATTTCTCCACAAACTGCTTTGGCATCACCTGGACGGATAATATTGGCAAAAAGCCCTCCAAAACATGCTCGAGCACCCACAGAGCTGTCTGAGCCACTGCGAGACATTACTTTGTCCGAACATGTAATGTAATGATGCACAAGAAAGGTTATAGACTCGATTACTGCAGAAATAGTGCTAACTGATACAACTTCAAAATTCTGTTCCAGGGTGAATTCCAAGAGTTTCACTTGAGCATCCAATGGTCCCTGGCCTGTCTGGAAAGCACCCCTGAAAGAAAAAAAAAAAAATAAAAAAAAGAAAACAGAGAGAGATTACAAGTTAAGCAGGTTTAGCTGTTTGAGTATGGCCTTTTTCCTTGATTTTAAAAAATCAAAAAGCACACCAGACTTCCAATAAATAAAAATCCAACTATTTTGAGAAATTCATGTTGAAGCAAAGTCTAATCTTTCAATCTTTCACTGCATCAGGCTTTTGTAATTTTTTAAAATATTGGTCATTGAATAGCCTGTAAAACCTGCTCATGCCACCACCTTCCTGATACCACTAAGGATTAAGAGGTTAACTTCGAAAAAGGCTAGTTTTAATTTTTTTCATAGGTAAAGACTTGGAAGAGTCTATATATAGACTGAATAGTCCAGTTCTCGGTGAAAAGTTTCCTACATTTGCAAGAAAACCTCATGGAAAGCAGTCAAACAATACTTTAATATCATGAGGATTATTTAGCTGCTAACAGGAAACCATGATGGATTTTTTTCTTCCCATAGGCCTTTTGTTTAGCCTATGCCACTTCCCACCCAGAGATAAAAAGAATGGTCAGGTTTTACCTATCTGAATAGTAATTATACATAAGACCATGAGAAGGTACTCAAAATATCACAGGCTTGAAGGATTGACTGTTAGCAGACTGTTGACTGCTTGAAGGATTTCTCTTAGGGATAAGTTTATTTTATCCATTGTTTTTACATATATAGTGGTGGACTACAAAAAGAACCTTTTGAATCAGTATCTAAAATAAAACTTGTATTAGTTACTGAATTTTCATATACTTCTCTGTATCTTTCCACATTGATTAATGTTATCCTAACTTTTTAAATTAAATACAGAACGAAAAAGTTTATAGAAACTTTATAGCCCTGCAGAAAATATTTGAAATGTAATTAATTCTAACAGTAAAATACTGCTTTTCTTCACAATTAATCTTACCATCAGACACAGTACAGTTCAGTAATTACTTATGTTCTTAGAAATAACCACCTACATCCCTTTCTAGTACTTTGTTTCCATTTCATGGCATTTCAGTCTCACCCTAACCCATTTCAAAAACTACCCTTCCAGTGGTCTAATTAGCTTATTACAAACAAATTCTGGCATGCATAAACACACTCCAAGGTTCACTGTGAATCAATGGTTTTCCTGTGTTATGTCTCGTAGAAATCACTGAAACTTAAATTATAGGAATGGTGTTTACTAGGTTATATTGAGGATCAAAGGTAAAATCTCTTAAGAGAAGGCAGAAACCATTTTCTGTAAGATTACAGAACAGGTAACACCAAAGTGCCACCTACTGGGAACACAGAACTGAGGAAGCTCATCCCCAATTATATGAAGCCTCTGTCTGGAGATGAGCAGAACATCAATACCAGAAAAAAAATGCTTCCTAGTGTACTTCAGACTAAACAACTGCCTTATTTCCAGTGTACCACTGGATACAGCGTCTTGAACCCACTGACCTTGCCCTGAGCAAGCAGAACTGTGAAACACAAGCCATAAGCTCCCATCTCTCTCCTGGCCAGAGGCACTTCTCTACACTAGTGGGCATCAAGAGACCTCAGGAGACTGCGGCAGAGGATGTTTTCTACTGTCATGTGGTGTGGACACAAAAATGCTGCTAGCATGAGAAATCCTTGCTATTTTTCTAGTCCTGTTGGAGGTTTTTCTCTCTCACAGAAGCTGTTAGTAAGTTTTAACACCTGTGACCTTGTAAAGCTTTGCTCATAGTTCAACAGAAAAATATTTTGATAATGAATGTTTTAGGATTTTGGCAAATGACCCCAAGCGAGTGGTGTGTCTTTGACCAATTAGCTTATGAAGAAAAGGTCTATGATATAGTGGAAATTAATTAACAAATTAATTCTTGGAGCATCATTCCTGCCTGCTGGTCTTCTCTCTCTCTCCTTATTGCGGCCATGACCCCACAGTCTGCTGTCATAGTGTGGAGAGAAAAAAACCACCAAAGGTAAAGCAATAAAAATGCATATTGTGAAAATAGAATTATTCAATCTCATATTTCATCCTACCATGTGAGAAAAGCCAACCCTACTATTTTCACAATTTGTGAATAATTTCTGGAATCTTTCACTAATTCAGACTTCTCAGAATACATTTTTTAATAGGTAAGCTCATCAACAGTGTCCTTAATTTAGAGAATTACTTCAACAAGGTCTACATCTTAGGTTTAAATAAAATCAGTACAAAATTTTAGTGCTTCTGTTGACCGTCCCTCATACAGACAGCTGTGTGTGAATTCCAGACGCACTTCTCCATGTGCCAGGAGCAGCTCAGATCCTGCTGGTAGTGCTGCAGCCACAAGGATGATTTTCATTGACACATAACTTGATATTATGACAAGGCACATACACATCTTAGTTGTGATTCACAATCACACAGATTTTAAAGAAAGGGAAGGTATGAAAGAAAACAACATATAAGATTCACCTTTCTGTTGAAAGTATATGTATTAATTTCAATAAAAATTCACTGAACATCTGAGGACAAGTTGAAGAAAGGTGCACTTGCAATCGAGTAAGAAATTCTTGCATAGCTTGCGTTGCGGTTGGCCCAACCTAAAAAAAAGGGCATTTTAGGAAGTATTATATATAACTGAAATGTCCTCAAGAACATTAACATCTTCTAAGAACATGAAATTATTGCATAGCTTACCTTGCTTTCTGAAAATTTTTACAGCATTTTTACAGAACTAATCTATCCATTTATATTACATGTTTTTCTACTACTAATCATGAGTCAAAAGCAAGAAATTCAGTTCTTTGTCTACAATTTGTTTTTCAGCTTGAGACTCTCTTTTCAGTAATGCAAACTATACTCCATACAGAATATATTTCTGTGCTAATCTGAATGTTTTTTAACAAACTACATACTTATGTAAGTACTTCAATAACACTGTGCACTGGTAAAGTTCTGGAAATAACAACGTATTTTCTGAAAAATTTGCTGGAAAAAAAACCTCCTGAAACTACCAGGTGTTTTCTGTCTCCTAAACTGAGACTCCTGTCAAATAGTAGATACAATTAAGTTCACTTGGGCTTTTTTTTAAACACTATTTGCAGATATTTCAAAGACTGCAAAAAGCAAGAAAACATTACTTGAAATTATGAGAGGCAGCAGACACTACGTGACTTCAGAAACAGGCAGAAAATAAAAGTATAATTTTAAATTCAGGAATTCTCAGTTATTAAAACTTAATCTTCATTGGCATTTTTATCCCAACTCAACAAGATTTTGGGAAAGTAACTGAATGGAACACTTCATTAACAAATGGCAACCTCTCCCTTTGGCAAGTCTCTAGAGAGTTATAAAAACAGCAGCACTACTGAGAGTGTACCAACAACACCAACTTCCCTATGGTTGCTTATCAGAGCCAACTAAGACTACAACTAGAAGAAGAAACAAGACAAGGATATAATACATTATGAATGAACATATATTTCTGTCAAGTGTCTTGAAATCCTATTACAAACAGTTTTTTTCTTATTTTAATTGCTCATTACCTGTGGACTGTGTTGATTCGTTCCGTGAGGGTTAGTGCCAGAAAGAAATTTCACTAACACATGAATGAGGTTGGGGTCTGACACCAACAATTGGGCAGTACTTTCCTGAGCTCCAATGGCACTGCTTGGACCAGCTTAAAAATAAAGACATAAAAATTAAGTGCGTAATCTTAAACATTAATGTAAATCAAATATTTAAAGTGCAAATCCCTTATATTTATTTCATGATGTGGAAATATTCTCAGCTAAATCAGCTACCAAAACCTCCTTACTCAGGACTACAATTTTGAGTTTTCCAGTAAGTACAGATATAAAGCCCCAAAACTGTCCAATTGGTGCTGCAAGCTTGATAAAGCAGTATTCCTGAAAATAGAGATTATTTTTGTAGGTGCAATACATACAGACATTTTTATTTGTCTCTTTTTGTTAGTCCAACACTTTAATAAGGCTTAAGTGCATTTGTTAGTTTGTCAGACAGAGACCAAGTGCTCTGTTATCCTGCAAACAATCACAGTATTTTTGTTCTTGGCACATGTAAAGACTTCTCAGAATAAAACTGTAAGGAGCTTAATAGATAAGAACTCTGAACACCAGAATTTGAATTAAAAAAAACCCAAAGTGCCCTCAGACTCATCTCGGGGGCCTTCCACCAGAGGACTGTGCATGATCCAGGGTTGCATCAGGTGGGCATTCCCACCTGAACTTGAATGTATATTAACCCATTGAACCCTATGTTTCCTAGACTTCCCCCATCCCTGATGGATCAAAACTGTGATGATCAATTCCACCAATGGATATCTAAATTGCAACAATCAAATCTTGTCTCTGAATCCACAGGTGGTGATACCTTTCCTCTCCACTATCTACTCTTATCCTTTCTTTCTCTTTTTTTTTCCTTGTATGTTTTCATAAGTGGTATCTTTATACTTCTGTATTGTTTCACTTCTACAGAAAATAACCAAAACAGCTACATATCTCTTTTCCATTGCAACCAAATTGGTCTAAAATAAACCTGCCACAGAGGTATATATCTACATCTCTCTCTCTTTGTGTGTGTGTGTATATATATATATATATATATATATATATATGTGAACACTAATTATTCTGTGCTGTTTTACTCTAATCCACCCCACGAGATCTATTAACCTGTAACCTGGCCTTTAGCAATAGGTTGTGACACTTGCATCTCTAACCCTTTCCAAGTCAACTCCAACTCACAATCCTATATACAAAATATCCATTACCATTTTCATATTCTCAAGTGTATCTACCATGAACCACGGGGTTGCTTCTGAGCAGCTTTTTATTCACCTACTGATCTCAGGCAACTACTAAAGAAATTTTTGCAAACACACAGCTGCCTGTCAGTGTCAGAGAAGAACACTAAGCTTCATAACACTTGCAAGATATTCACATATCATCCCAGTGATACAGATCACATAAATTTTGGACACTTTGCCAATCTATGGACACAGACTGGAGAGTTGACAGTACATGTGCTTATTAACTGAAGGCAGTTATACCAGAAATCAGGCCATGTTCTAGTCTCAAATACTAAGAATAAGAGCATAATAAGTTTGTGCATAGTAAGTCTTTTCATTAGTTTTTGGCAGTTCTACTTCTTCACCTGATGGCAAAAATTTCAGCAGATTTTTGTGAGACTGATTTCTATATAACATCACAGAAAGGGGACAGAAAGTACAAATTTTAAGAAAAAAGTGCATCTTTAAGTCAGTGATTTGAAATGACCAATATGAAAAAAATATTCATAGGCAACATTTAAAAAATACTTCCTTTCATTTCTATCAGTCTTGTGGCAAAATCTCATTCACAAAGTGAGATTATGTCTAGTGTGTTATTGAGCAATATAGAGAATGTGAGATAGACTGGTATGCATAGGGAAATGAAATGGCTGGATTTCTATTTTAATAGATTCAGCTTCCGGGGGCTTACTTTCAGATAGCTTAATATAAGCAGTGACTGGTGCCTGCATATTTACAAAAGTATTCCTACTCCATCAGAAAAACTACAATCTCACTCCTAGGAATTTAATGATTCCTCTCTGCTACTCCTTCTCCTTCAGTGCAAGACAGATTCTCAGGGATCATTAGCTAGTCCTAAAATGTTTTTTGGGAGAACATTGACAAGTTACTTATAATGACATTTTCTTTCACCACAAGGGTTTCTGTTTCCCATGGTACAAGCAATTCAAGGAGATCACCCGTGAAAAGTGTGAAGATAATGGAGAACAAAAGTACTTGCATGACAAAAGGAATGTTCTGGAAGTCTTTTGATGGAATCAATACTCATTTGTACATCACTAAAACTGTCAACATAAGAAAACCAACCAAATAAACTTACCATTAAGCTGCATATTTGTCATGAGAGTTAGGCTGTGAAGCACAAGGCACCACGTTCGGAGTAAAGTATTAGGATACCATGCCAGAACTGACAGGAAGCTAGTTACTGAAGCTGTGAAGAAGAACAGGTTTTTCCAAGCTTTAATCTTCAGAGTATTACTATAAATTTCTAATTTTTACTGTAACGTGCTATATTGATTATTGTTATTAATATTTTTGTTCCTTGTATTTAGTTTGCTTTGACAACCATTGTTGCAGGAAATCAGGAAAAGAAACCTGAACACTTCCTAGAAACTGGCCCACAGAACTTTCTACAGTGCCCAAACACTGACATCTCAAAGAAAGTGATGCAAAGAAACTGGTTTCAAATGTTCTCATGGAAGTCAGCATAACAGGTTCATTGTATCAGGCATTAACATTTTGGATTACCATCACAAGATACCACTGACTTTTTAAATTATATAGTACAATATATTGCAAGAAAAACAATTTCGTATATCTTTGTACTAGATTAATAGTGTGATGCTCAAGAGCAACAGAGCTTTCCCACTCTGCTGACCTCTTTGGTAAGGGAGGGATCATAGGATGGTATAAAGGAGATGAAATTTGTCAGAAAAGCACATACAGTTGCACAGCTCATCTCAGACTAAGAAGTGTATTTTAATGAGTCCTCTTGGAAAGAATTATGAGTTAAGAACTACAAATTTTACCATTTCATTTCCAGTAAATTCATAAAAATTGAATAAGTCAACTCTCAGTTACACACTAGCAAAGCATTTTGCACTTTAAGAAGAAAATGAGACCAATAGTTCTCTAATAAGAACACAGAAATTATCTCAATACTGATCTTATCAAGAAGACTTACTTCAATACATTTTGGTTATTAGTAAAAATTGAGTATTTAAAAAAACCCCAAACCCAAACTTACTTCCGATAATTAATGTATTTTACCTTGGTTCAGGGAAACAACAGGTATTCGGTTAGCATTATAAAGGAAAATATCAGCACCACTATCTTTACTTCCAGAGGAGCTGGAATTCAGGCTTAATGTGAGCCATAGCTGTAATAGGGATTCAAGCTGAAAAGAAAGGGAAAAGAACTATGAAACCAAACTCAGAACATCAAAGTTTTAAATGCAAAAGCCTGATCTACATTCTCAGCTGCTACTGTTTCACTGATTACACACACACCCACACACCCACACCCTACTCCCTCTCCTTTACTGGATTTGAAAATTCTGCTAAACATAATATTTAACGCAAATTCAGCCTTACTAGTAAATGCTTCTGCTATGTTTTTGCAATTGATTTCTTCCAAATAGTTTCTCTTAAAAAGTTTCTTCAAATTTGTGTTAAGAAAATGCAGCTTTATACACTGTTCAGAAATATCTTTATCATAATTTTATACCTGTAACATCTACAGGTAGGTTTACAGGTTTGCCTGTAAGCTTTTGGAATGTTATTGAAGTGATGTTTCCCAGTCAACCAAAATTATTCAAAAGACCCATTTATCTAATGGGAAACCTCAGAGACACTGATGCTTACTTTGAAAAATTCCTCTGAGGAAAATAACTCTTTAGATATTCTGGGGAAGCATCAAGGATGTTTACATGACAAACTGTATTTTGGATGAGATATTTAAAGAACAACTAAGGGATGGAGTCAGCCACTCTATCAAAATACCAAGAGGCAGGCAGCATCTAATCACCTATATATACAGCACACACAGCATTCCTTTGTATAAATCTAGAAAAGCATTGCTAAACCAATGACTTTTCAAAAAGCAAACTTTTAAATTTAACACACAGGATCATTGGATAATTCAGATTGGAAGAGACCTTTGCAAGTTATCCAACCCAATCTGCTCAAAGAAAGGTCAAAGAAGATATCAGACTTGGCCATGTGGGGGTTTATTCCACTGGTTTTTGAAAACCTCCACAAATCTCCATTTGTCATAAAGTGTCACTTAGTGACATTTTTCATTAATAAGCTAACAATTACCACTCAGTGAACATACAAACTTGTTTTTAAATATGAAAATGTATACCAGTTTTCCACTGTAACAAGCAATGTACTCTTTGACAAAAGCTTTCAGTAGCTTGATTATTACATTATTGGTACTGTTGTCCTTGACAGATTCATAAGCAATAAAGCACATAACAGATTACTTGAATCCTAAGTAGAGAGAAGTAAAGGAAAACAACTCTCAAATTTAGAGACAAATACATTCAGAACATTTTAAGGTTCAAAATCCTATACCTGAACATGGTGCACTTGTAGCATGGAAAAGAGTTTGTTGAAGCATGCACTCAGCATAGGTATAGATGACAACTGCACAATCAGCTGGGCATTTTGGTTAGCAGCATGTAATCCCCTCAGCAGTGAATCATCTGTGCCACTGGGAGACTGCGTCACTAGAAAACAAAACAGGGTACCATCCCCCCATGAATTACTTTGGAAAGCTGCCAGAAGTAATTTTATAATTATTTCCTTACATTTTACACTTAAGTAAAAGACACTTCTTTATAATTTACAAGAACATCTTCAAGGTAGCGTTCAGGTGAATTGGACTAGTGACTACCACAGTAGTGGCATACTTGAATATCAGACATTTCCATCTTCACAAAAACTGTTTGGAACTGGGTCCACACAAATGCATTTTCACAGCTATTACAGCAGTGTCCTGGCAACACAATGGTAAGACAAACAACTGGAACATCTCTTTCACTCATTACAGTAGAACGGTTGCAGACAATAATGAACTTCCAGAGAATAAAGTCTGAAGAGGTCACTAAACCTACTCCATCACTACATCTACAACCAATGACTGCATCCCTATTAAGGTACAACACATTTTAACAAGATGGGCAGCACAACTCACTGAAAAAGATTCAAAAGTAAACCACTCTATGAGCATTTTCGTAACATAAAGCTCACTGAACAGCGGAGTTCAAAATTGTATTTCATCACTCAGTAGATGTAATTGTCAAATTCAAAGCAGCTTTCAAACACCAAGAATGCAGCTCCAACTAGGAATCTTAATGTTCACCTGCACCTAGGCCAAAAAATGAAACTTTCCCTCCATTGTAGCATAATCCACATGCATAGTTGACAGTTTCAAAACATGTCTTAAATACAGGCATATAAATTATTCAAAAATCTGAATAAAGCACTCTCTAAAGTTCAGCCTAAGAAGAAAATTCAAGCAAAATGTTTTCTAAGCTACTAAGTGACTGCAAAAAAGATTACTACAAATTTCAAAGCATCATGATCATTATGTGAAGAGAATGATTTGACAACACGTAGTTACATGTAGGAGATGTGTTTGTTAACGCTTGTAGAATGGAATCAGCCTCCAGTGTGGACATCATTTTCAGCATCAGCTCAGCCTGCTGCTCAAGTCCAACTTCTAAACGTGCATCTAAAGCTATAGAAGGCAACAAACAAGAAAAAACTGAATTATATCAAGAACATACATAACTACCGAATCACAGAATATTCTGAGTTGGAGGGGACTCATGAGGATCATCAAGTCCAACTCCTAAGAGAAACAGCCCATACAGGGATTGGACCCACAACCCCGGTGTTATCAGCATCATGCTCTGAACAACTCAGCTAATCTCACCTTCAACTTGTTCCTCTAACTTTATATAACATTCTTACAGACCTGAAATATATAATTATTAAAATACTGTATTTTTGTGAAACACATCAATATTTCTTTTCACAGTCACTTTACTATCACACATGACAATCTGCACACATTCAAGTAATTTCTTCCTAAGGCAAAAGCTCTCAAACAAGAACCAAAAAGTTGTTTTTTCCCAGAGTAGCAGAAGAAAAATCTATCACCCAGTTCAGCAGTACTCCTACAAACGAAACAAGTGTGCCACTTCACTCCTTTGGGGTACAGCCAACTATAAAAGAGCTTCCAAAATTTGCTGAGAAAACAGGAAAGATTTAAAACCGCCTATAAGTGCATTCCAAAATGTTAGAAAATAAAATTTTCTGCTATGTTGGGCTTTTTAAAATGTAAGTTTCACATTGCATTCTCTCAGTTACCTCAGGAAAAAAAATTGTGGCACATATAAAATGTAATTCTTTCCCTTTAAAATACATAGATATTGCTAAAATAGTTTCTTGTGCTAAAGTGTAAAATTCAGTATTACAGAACAGAGGCCCCGAAGAGAACTTTACTTCACTGCTTACCTTGTGAGACTGATATGCTGACAGTTTGTGATCCATTTTTCTCTGTAGTTACAGGTGGTTTTGCAACTGGGATTCCAACACCACCAATGTAAGGATTGTAATTGTAGGTGCCGTATTCAGCACCCCAGTAATCGTACCAGGTGCTGCTTATAGGCTTAAAAAACAAACAAAAAACCAAGGAAAAACAATAAACAAGTCTTTAGATTGCCAGAAGTCTTTAATGGCTAACAACAAACTCTGAAGTTAAAAAAAATTAAAACCAGAACATTGGTTCCAATAGCTTTAGAAAATTGTTTCAGTTCTTACTGCAGTATAAGCTACTGAATTTTTAGCGATTGTCAAAATCCAGCCATGTAGTCAGCTGACTCAAAGATTCAAGAAGCCAGTCTGAAAATGTTATTAGCAGTTTTTCTTCACACATTTGTACCATATCGTAGATTTGGAAGTAGAGTATTATACAAATAGTTTGAGGAGTTATTCATCAAGACAGAATACTATACAGCTGTACTATTAATGTACCTTGAAGCCTCAGTGAGGCTCAGGCACTATTTGTACTGGGCTCTGAAAAATAAACAGTTGAATCATCTCTACTTCTGTCATAATTTAAGATACTAAGAAAGCATATGGATCACAAGGAAAAAAAGTAGTGTAACACTGTATGAAGGCAATTTGCATATGCTGGTCTTTTCAATGGTGAGATCCAATACCAACTGTCATTTTACAGATATGGAAGCAAATATTAAGAAGGATTAAGAATGAAGAAGTGGTTTTATGGCTATTTTTTAGTGGACAACAAAGCAGGTAATAAGATGATGAAGGTATCTTGGATGAAGCTGACTAAAGAGTACAGCCATATGACACAATCAGAGAATAAAGAAGGCAGGAAACAACAGTAACAGACATTCAGCATTAAGTGTATATTTTCGTGGCAGACTTAAATTTAAAGAAAAAATCTTTACATGATAGGTAATAGGTGGAAGCACATATGAGGGAATACAGAAAAAAATTCAGTGTTTTCTGAGCAAGCAGTGAAACAGATAATTTGGGTTAATTCAAATGAGAGGTTTAAGTCAATAGTGACAGGCATGGAAGAACTCCAAATGTCATCCTTATGAACAGAGACAAGAGAATCAATATTTCATTATGAACAGTGGGTTTCTTTAAAGCCCAAATATTTTTGATTTTTCACACACATTGACAATATATATACCATTACATCCAAATGTAATTGTACTACCCCTGATATGTTTAGCCTTCATTTTAAGTATAAAAGTACTTAGCAATTTTCTTGTTCCCCAGTGAAGTAAATTTTGAAGTGAGCTGTTTCTCTTCATAGTCTGAAGCCAATCTGAGCACTACCTACTGCTCGCTTCCTTTTTTAAACACAATGCTAACAGTATAAACTAATCTTAAGGTCAGTCACAGAAATTATGCTCTATCCTTAATAAAAAGGACAAGACTAGATCTTATATTTCTGTTATGCTTTTGTTGCCTTTAACACGTGCTAAAGAGTGGGTAAACTCAGAATCTCTTGTTTACAAAAGTATCTTCCTGCAAAAGCAAAATATTTTGTGGTCAACTGAGATGTGAATATTTACATTCTTCCTGTCATTCCACATTAAACATTATAAAAACTAGAATCAGGTCTAAGACATCAAATACCACTATGGAAAAACCGTAAGAGAGTAAAGACTTCACTATCTCTCATGTAAAGGTTATCCTGAAAATTTAGGTGTGACATACCTTGAAGACTTTGGCTGCAAGGGGATCTTTTTCCAAATCAATATCCAAAGGATCAATATCAACTTCCATCAGGTCTTGCAGTAATTCAAGATCAATGTCCTTATCTTTTTCCAATGATGACAAGGGTGGAGCACCTTAAATCATTAAAAGAGTATTAACACTAGTAAGTAAAAATTATAAAACAAGGATATACACTTAGTAGATAATTTTAAGCTTTATAGCATTACAACTTTGTGGAAAAAGTTAAAATATGCAATCATGCTGCCTTTTTAAAAATAATAGGAAAAACAACCATTTTTTTACTTGTCAGATGTAAAACTAACTGGAAGAATTACTCATAATCTGCCTATATTATCAGCAACTATTTATACTATCACCAAAAAGTCTTTTACTGATACCTTGATAGATAAGTAAAATTTTTTTTACTCTTTTCAATAAATACACATATGCAAAATTATGGAATAATTTACCTGTGATGTCATGTGTCAAAGGCTCATCTATGGTTTCCACTAACTGAACTGTGGACTGCTGGAGAGAGTCATCAGAATCTCCAGCTGAAGCTCCAGCATCCTCTCCCAAGGCACTCTCTTCCATAGCTTCAGCTGCTATAGGTGCCAACAATTCTCCTATGTATTAAATTAAGTAGACAACTTCATTTCAAGCTTCACTCCTGTTACAAATTAACATCCCAGTGTCTAGGCCAACTGCCATTTTTTTGTATTTAACTCTAAATTCTCTGGGTACTATTTCTCCAAGGGAAAGCGCTTTGAATAATTTTCAAATAATCAGGGTCATATAAGTATTAACTTTTCAATGCACAAGTCATTGTAATTGTAATTTTACATTGCATTTTTACACACTACCCTAAATGTTACGATTTGCTTGGGTTTTTTTACAGTTTGGATTGTGTCAGCAGATTCTAACATAGTGATAACCAACCGCCCAAAATATTAAAGGAAGAAAGATTCCAGCACGAGATACCTTCTGAAGAATGTGAACTTAAAACAAACCTGCTAGAATATCCTGTAGCATACAAGTCAGAGAGTACTGAGCCCATGCTCCTCCCCAAGAGATGTCTCCTCTGTTAAAGTCAGTTCCCACAAGAAGCAGCAATAATCGCTCTAATTGAGTCTCATTTACAATCTCACATAAATGAATTGTTGGTCTTGTAGCATTTGCAATTCTAGCAAGAACCTATAAAAAAAAAGAAATAAAACAAATATATGCCTATTCATAGCTAAATCTATGAAAGTATATAATAGTTTTATTTTATACAATTACTAGATTTCCCTTACAAGTAAATCAGATAATTTTACCAGCTCACACTTAGAATTTTGTGAGTCTAATTATATGAATATAAATTTTTTTTAAGTTAATTTTTTCCATGCAGTTTTGAAGCCATCTATTGTAAGTTACACCACAAATGACAGATCAGAAAAACAACCCCACAAGAAATTCTTAGGAATTCCAGTGCAGCAGCTAATTTTTACCATCAAACAAGCAAAAAAGTGGTAACAGAAAATGTGGTTGCTACTGCAGTCACACAGTGATGTTCCATATCCTGTTTACCTTACAAACAAAAAGAAGTAAATCTGCATGACAGGTGAAGTCCATGGACAAGAGAAAGAGTGCCAGCTTCTGCACTACAGAAATACAACGTTCATGTGCCAGTGTAAAGGGAAGCGGTTCAATTTCTGGAGTTTCCTTTGCTGTTGATACTTCTGCATCTAAAGAAGAACGAGGCCATTCTGCAGTCCGACGCAAGCGTATTAAGTCCTTGAAATGCTGCAGAAATTAAATTTGAAAGAACAGTTACAGTTTAAAACCAACCTCTAAATCTTCTCCCAATGAATCAGTATGGCAGCAATAACAGAGACTGTAACACTTCTTAAAAAAATAAAAGTAAGTCTAAAAATATATGAGAAACTGGAATGGAATTAAGGCTTTATTGGCAGGAATTTGTTTTGGCAGCATATTGTCTCAGATGACAAACACATTATCAAACTCAGTTCCACAGAAGTGCCAATTAAGCCTTATGTGTGCCATAACACATATTTTCAAAGTTTCTTTCATCTTTCCACACCTCTACATAAAGCTACAGCAACCATAAAGCAAACTGCACATAAAAATAGCCAATATGGAAATTTACTCTTACAAGAACACTGACTTCTCAGTTCTTCACATTAGATAAATCATCAATAATTTCTAAATTTCTTAATACTGCTGTGATACAAACTATGCATTAGCCATACCATAAATTGATATTTGATAGTCTGATATTTGATCATGGCTCTGAACTACAATCTTTTTGACAGAGGGCTTACATGCAATGGAGAAAAGAAGGTGCCTTTATTAATCCTCTCACCCAACAAGGGCATTCATTTAGCAGCTCAGCTCATTGTATCAGCTACACTGGCAGTCATTAGATAATACAAATGCCTCTTATAATCTCCCTTAAGCAGTAGCTACTGAAGTAGACCAAAGAAAAAGCTATTTACTAGCGCAAAGGTTTCACCTTCTCCTAAATGCAGGACATGTTTTAAGTCAGTCACAGGGATTAGTAAGCAAACTAGCAAAACCTGCATAAAATGCAACTATCAAGCATACACTAACAACTTAACTACAAGTTAAGAAACTACAAGAGGAAAGATCTTTAGTTCAACGTGGTTTTTTTATACAACATGGCTACTGTGAAGTGAAACTTAAAACAGCTGGACAGCACAATTCAGCCAGTAACTCATTTAAAGATGTCTCATGGGCTGCCAGTAAGCAGCCCCGTTGGTATAACCTGCTGGAATAAAGCAGAAGATGGTGCAGGAAAGAACAGCTCATGACAAGCACAGTTAGTGAAAACTTAGGGCTTTTTTTTTGATGCTAGTGATTTTTTTTTCTGTAATTACTGGAAGTTTTAAGATTTCCCTTTAGATTGCCTGTAAGGTCCAACATTATGTAATCTCCTTCCACAGACCTATTTTGAGGCATCCTAACAGACATGAGTGTTTCTTGAAGTAGAGATTATATATTTCAAGAGACCTACGTTTGGTAGCTAGAAAGATTTATACATTTTTTGTGTTCCCTGCAAAGTCCATGTTGTCATCTCCTGAAATCCATAAATTTCAGCACCTCCTCTCTGAGCCAAAACAATTCTTTAACTACTACATCAACTCTCAGTATCTGGGGCTTATTGCATGATGCCACAACTGAAGTGGTGGGTACTTTCAGGAAGCTAAGGAGCTTATGATAAACTTAAAAAATAATTCTCAAAAGTCATATTTATTAGTTCGGGGAGACAGGCATAGGCATAATTATTTTCTGATTACTCAACCAGGAAAGCATCTAGAAGAGCATCATGCATAAAAGATAGCCATATAAAGTACTATTTTGTCGTTCTATTGCTGTATATTATCCAAAGTTTAATGACACGACTGGCATTCCCAAAGCTACAAGTGTATTAGTAATTTTGGCCATGACTACCTAAAAGAACCCTGTAGAAGGATAAACTATTTCTCACAGAGCAATAAATTTCCAGATGGCTGCTTTTTTAAACATTAGAATATACTTCATAACAGCCATGATGAAACAACTTTTTATAATAAGGCAAAGTAGGACAAAAATGACTTTGCAGGAACAGGTCTTTTCACACAAAGGACAAGAAGTCAGTTACAGTTTCAGAGCATCATACCTTTGAAGTAGCCTGCTTTAGTTTTGCCTGTTCTACTAAAAGTTTGTATGATGATCCTTTGTTGCTTTGTATTTTCTCTTTTTCCATCTGTTCCACCAAAGCCTTCTGTTTTGCTTTTAATAAGTTAAGTTGCTAAAAGAAAATGTTAATAGGAATAAATGAAAATTAAGCAATAAGATGTTAAAAGGATCAGTATGTTCACATGATAGCAATCTTCAGTTCAAACTGTAACTCGAGCTTTTAAAATACTTTTAAATCACAGCTTAGGTGCTTGCACTCAGGTACTCAGACATATCTAGAAAGTACATTACATTTATTGTCCAATGGAGTACAATAGTACACTCCAACATTTGTTTTTCCAGCAGATCCCTTGCCCCATGGTTTTAGATGAATGTCAAAGAAGTTAGGCAGCCTTCAGCTACAGAACCAGACCTATGCAAAAGCAAGGCTGAATGAGCCCCAAGGCCAAAGCTGTTGTTTCAAGAAATGAGATGTCCTACAAATAAGACATACTTCTGTGAAAATAGCCACTACTGTGCAGGAAGTCACCTGTTTATGATGCACGAGCTGCTTTCTGATCTTTCGGGAATACAGTCTATCGAGGCTACTGTTGCCTTTAGTAGATCTGCTTAGACTCTGAGTGTGAAGGCTATTATTTATAAAACTCCATTGGTTTCCTAATGGAAAGTAAAAAAAAATATTAATCCATCTTATTAAACTCATTTAACTCTAGAGAAAAGCCTTTACGTTTCAACAGTGTGCATCTTCATATACTAAGTACTAAAGAAACAAGCAAAATCTAACTCTTGGCATTATTCAACTATCCCCACTCAGTAATATTTCTGTGAGATTTTAAAATGCAGTGGTACCATCTTTTTTCATTATTCTTAGAACATATAAGCAGGCAAGCAACTCTATCCTAAGTAAACATAGATGAATAGCTTCATAACATAAAAGCTTTATTTTCATTTTTAGGAAAGATATTAAAAGAAAACCATAGCTAATCAAAATAATAATAATAACAATTACAATAATGATGATAATAATAACAACAATGTATGCTACATATTATTATTATTATTATTATTATTATTATTATTACTATTACGAAATAAATGAAAACCAGACAAAAAACACATTTAAAAATAGTGGATACAAATGCCAAAACATTTCTGAAGTCACACTGTCATCCCTTCCTCACAACACAGTGTCTCAACATGGTGCACTCTCAATTGTAAAGTCTCAAAGTCACAGGGTAATATACAGACATTTTACAAACTAGAATTAATCCTGCTTTTTTAATTTGAAAAAATGAAAGAGATCATATTTATAAGGAGAAGGGGATGTAAATAAGCAGACGAGATTGCAAATAAAAAAAATCACAAAATTCATTTTTAAAATCTCTTTTTTCAGGTGAATAGAAAATACATTTTAGGTATTTGAACAGCTCCCAGAGCAATAACCATAGAATCAAATTTTGATAGTAAATTTGATGTACCTGTCAAAAATCGTTCCCTTTCTTTTCCATTCAGGGGTTTCTTGGCTGTGGCTGCTTCATCTTCAACAGTAGCTACATAATCCAGTAGCCTGGACACCAGCATTACAACCCAACTGATCATGGGAATATCTAAAACTCCTTCAAAATAAACAGATTTGAGTGCCTTAATAAAGTTCTGAACACATAACAAATGTCACACATTTCACTAGGCCACAAAGATTCCACTCCCCTCTTTTTGTTTTTCAAAAGGAGAGTTGGAATCAGAGCACTCATAAATGAAGGAAGAAATTGGTATAAAACTTAGGTGCAAATGAAAATGTCACAGTTCTCTTAGTCTGATGAAGTCAGAAGCCAAAAGCTACACCTCAACTGTGAAGAGTCAAAAATTGTATGCCTAAATTTCCTAAATACCAGATGCGTAATTACAGCTGCTTGCATTAAAGCACATGAAGTAGATGCCTCAAATTCTGTTGTGTGAAATTCCTCCATCAAGCAGGGCTTCAATAAGATAGTTATAACCATGCAGACAAATACTTCCATTTTCACTTGTTCATTAGTTTATTTTCACGTAGCTATCTGAATAAGTTGCAGGAAAGCCAAGAGTGACTTCAGACTAGATGAACCACACTGGTGGCACTAATGACTGGCGATTGTCCATTTCAGCGTCACATTTTAAGTGTCATATTTTCGTACAGGGAGAAAGGAAAGAAACATATCCTGCACATCATGCAAGAAAAACCTTTGTGCAGATGGACAAATCTAAATGAACAGTGCCAAAGTAAACTCAACAAAGACCAGAAACTGACAAATAAAGACCACTTAATTACAGTCATTATACAAATGGCATACTTCTACACAACTGTCAAACCAGCAACGACATCAGCACTAGAGGTTACAAGCACATTTTCATACCAGTGCACTGTGCTGAGCCACATTTAACTGCACTGATCTTTTCATGCACTGGCCTCAAAAATGCTGTAATTAACTCAAACTATTATTAAATGCAGATCAAACAAGAAAACTAAGGCACAGAAACGATCCATCCAAAATCTCATGTTGCTGACATCCAAGCAGTAGGATGCAGCTGGACTTGTTAACTCCAGTTTCCTGAGCACACTCTTGACAGAAAGCAGCCCAAGCAGGCAGAGGAAGGACCCCAACAGGTCCATAACAGGACCTGGACTGGAACCACAGGCTAAAGCGCAAGAACAGAAATGAGTAGCACTGGTGACCACTACACACCTTTTTGGTTGGCAGAATAAAAAGAAAGGAGCCTACTACAGAGTGAAGTACATACCTTTTCATACTTCTGTTAAAACAAGACCATTTATTTTCCTGTTATCTCTCTCTCTCAAACAAAATCAGAATTCTCAACTTCTCTCCCTCCCTCCCTCCACATATCTTTTGCTTATTCCTTTTTTCCTCTTTCAGCCTCAAAGTTTACTACTTCTCTCCACCCATAACACTCACCTCTTGCTCTGGTTTTCCTTTGTTTTTTCACTTTTCCCCAGTAAGTTTTCACCCCTTTGACCCTTTAGTTATGTGTGATAGTTCTCAAATAGGAATTTCTTCTGCTACACCTGATGCTTCCACCACACATAATATTGCCCTAGTACTCACCTGTACTGTCCAGGAAGAAGGAAGCTGGAAGACCAGCAAATAAAGCTCTGAAGTATCAGTTACTTCTGCTTCCTAAAGTCCTCCATGAGGACAACTAGTAAGGCAAGAGCTATGAAAGGAATTGGAAGCTGTGGGGAGAGTGCAAACAGAGGTAGAGGAGATGTAAGCGTGGGTTTGCCTCAAACTAGTTAGAGACTATAGCAGGATATGGCCCCAATAGAGAAAGTACATGGGAGATCAGGGGGAAGCAATAGGACAGCTTCTGACACCAGCTGTAGGTCTGCTAACATCAGGAGACGAGGGAAAACTAAGGACAGGGTTTCAGCTGGCACTTAAAGACCTCACAAGGCTAAGAATTTTAAACAACATATCTTCTGTGATGCTTTGCTATCTGTACATAACAAATGAAGTAGCCTAAGGTGTGATGTTTTCAAAAGTAAGAATTTGCTCAACCTTGTGGTAGTTAAAAGAACATCAAAGAAAATCAAGTTCGCAGAATATAATTTCAGTAACTTCTCAGGGTCAAAAACATGTAAATTCCTTGTAATTACAAAAAAACTCACAAGAACTTAAAAACAAACTCCATATAGTTTGAAGAAACCATGTAGATACACCTAACAAACTTGTCTTCCTATCTGTGTTTCACCTCAAAAGCTTAAAACTTAGAAGGATCTCATAAGCAAAAAGGTGCATTTCTTTCCAAAGCATTAAATTCCAAAGTCATTCACTAGAGCTGTCTGTCAATGTCAGACACTCTGCCAAAGCTTCCTAGCTGAATTAAACACAATCAAATAGATTTTGCTCAGGTTTTAATGGGGTCGGGGGAGGAATCTCTTTTAGCACCTAAAGGACAAGAAGACTCATCACATTTTAAAAGACAACTGTGTTCTAGAAATATAGTAACCAAGCAATTTCTTCTTTTAATACATCAAAATTTGTGAGTTAATCTCTCAATTTTCTAGTTTATAATGTATATGAAAATAATTTCCCAAATTAGAGGGCTACCTTCAGTTCTTCTGTGCACAGGTAAATGAGGTTGCAGTGGTGACAGCAGGTTATCCAGGAGATTAAGTAAACTTTCTAAAACACCACTGTTGCTAAGCGATCTTTGGCCAATGCAAGAAAGCAACATGAAGACCCTAAAAATAAAATTTACATATTTAAGATTTTATCTCTTTTTCAGATTCAGTAATATCCTGCAACACCCCTTATATAACAATATTGTTCTAGGTTTTCATCTGAGACACAGACAGGTTGGTACAGAAAGCAGTACTGTGGTCCAGCAAGTAGACTGGATTTCACATTCTGTTGTTGCTAAGGTTAATGCAGCATTTTAGGGCGAACATCTTTTTCACCCTCAAGAGGTCAGCAGAGTTTTCCACATCTGAAATAAAATCTCATCTATTTTATTTCCTAATATATATTACTGAACAGCAGGGAAAGAGAAATCCATGTATTCTTGTATCTTTGAATTAATTAATTTTAAAAAGATATGAAACTATACATGCTGATGTTCAAATAAGGTAGAAAGCCACTAGACAGCAAATATGTTTGATTAAAATAAAATGCTAAGATTTAGAATATTAAAGACCTAAATCAATAATCTGAAATACAATCAATACATCTAACACTCAGTGTTAGACACAGTTCTTGCTCTTATCTCAATGCAATCTTTTGTATTAAATGCTACTAGTGTACCTTCCAGTCTCAATCCCACTTTCAAATGCCAGAGGAGAGCAGCTCTATGGTGAGGGAACATTTAAGCCTGATAAAGGAGAAGGCCACTTTTGACACTGGGGAGTAGTCCTGCTAGGTATATTAACATCTCCAAGTTAAAAAAAATAGCAAATTTTTGTGGTGTAAGAACCAAATAGGTGCAATAAATAACTGCAATTGGACATCTATCATCTGCAGCACTTTTTGTGGTCTATCTCTTAAATCAGTGAAAACCATGGATAAGTACTCTTCAGTCCAACTTCGTCAATTCCAATGCTAAATTATAAACAATGGAATTATTTCACTGATCCACAGGAAATGTATCTGTATAAATCTATACCTTACCTGTCTTGTGGAAATATAAGAAGTTGTTCCGAATTGTATAATTCCTGCAGTACGTTTGAGAGAAACTGACCCCACCACCTTTCACCTCCACAGAGCTGAACAAGCAGAAGGCCAGTATGCAATCGTATCTTGGGGGTTCCACTGATACACAGGTGTTTAAATAATTCTTCACAAGCTTGAGCATGAAAAGTACTTTGCAGAACCACAGGAACTGAGTGCCCTTTTAAGAAAAGAGAACACCTCTGCTTAAAGGCGCAATGACTTGAAAACACAGGAAGAAGTTTGCAGTATGTTTTCAAAACTACTACAGTTAGACTAATGGCACAGGAGTAAAGGAGGAGGGAACATATGGGGAGATGGTAAATTGCACATAACTCAAACACCAGGCCATTTGGTCAAAACTAAATCAATATAAATACCCTCACAGAGTCTATACAACGCAAAAAGCAAACCATCCTCATGCTTTAGAACAAACTGGCACAGAAAATCACAGGACAGACAACCTATCAATAGAACAATGTTCTGCCTTTTTTCCTTTTTTAAAAAAAAAAAACAACCCCCCAAAAAAACAACAAAAAACACAAACCACCATTCCTACTCAGATTTTTCAATTTCAATTCTCCATGACTTCTTTCAATGGCAAGCTTAGGAAATAAAAATCTTTATTGGATATTAAAAAATTGTGAACTGAACAGAAATATTGGTTTTATGACCTCACTACCAATACCACTCTCAAGGCAATTTCTGCTTCTGCTTCTAACTACTTAATCCATCCCAGGCCTTCCACGGGCTTCAATGCTCACAGATCTTTCCACAAGGTGATTCTGCCTGTGAGTATTTTGCCAGGGCAGTTTTTTGTTACTTCAGCAAACTGGATCATACCACAGAAGGATTTGAACAAAGGAATACACAGCCAGGACTACAGAAAAGTGAGAAGGACCATGGCACCTTCTATCCTTTTCAGTAAGTGGTTAGGCCAGCTTGATGTCACTGGTAAAACTTTACAATGAATGTCATCAGCTACTAAAATGACACTACATGTGGCTTGGAGCAGCCTGGTCTAGTCAAAGATGTCACTCTCCATGGCAGGGTGTTGGAACTAGATGATCTTTAAGAATCCTACAAACTCAAACACCATTCTACATTTCTATGATTTTATATCTAAACATAGTTTGAAGGCCTTATAGTAGGAAATTGCAGGGCAAGAAACAGACATATTTGGAAATTGTTTCTACTAACATGACAAAAATATCAAAACCTCAAAAAATACTAACCATTGGATGAATGTAGCAAACTGAGCAAAGTATCCAGTAAGTATCTAATGATGGTGCGTAACTGTTCTGTGGACGACATCTGAATCAACTCTTTTGGATCAGATTGTTCCTTCAGTGTTTTCCTGCTTGCACCCAAAGCTACTTTGAGTCTCTGAACAGCATGGTGAGCCAAGTTGAGCTGAAGCTGTAGCTGAATGCAGTCCTGGTAAGCAGAAAATACTCTGCTGTCTTCTTCTACTGCCTTGTCTGGCTTCCTCAAAAAGTACTGGGCATTGTTAGCACTGTTGAGTGGCGGTAGGTCAATACTCTGCAGAAGGATTTCTAACCGATGACAGGCCAAATTGTACCTAAAGGGAAATATTCAAAAAACACAATTCAATACACATTAGCAAACAGCAATACATTTGTCACCCTACCAGAAGACAACTTCTGGTCCATTGTGAATGCAACTGTTAAAACACATACTGAAAAAAAAAATATAGTGTAGTATTTGTTACTTCTATAAAAGCATTCACACCCACTCTACAACAGCAGAGTATTTTCTGGTCTGAAGAATATAATGGGAAGAAAAAATTTGTAACACTATGATATCCCAGTGTTTTACATTAAAATAACTAGCAAATATACTTTTTTTTCTTGCTAACCTGCACTGTATGTCTTCTTGCAATGCAACCATCATTGCCAAATGTTGATCAATTTCTGGTTGATTTGCTGCTTCACCTTCTCCTCGGAGGGGATCATGCATTAGTTTCAGCTCATTTTCAAAAGGTAAGATATAGGTATGGCCATAATAAAATCCTAATGGGATTTTTGCTCTGGCATTTGTGCTACCATATCGACCAATAACAGTGATCTGAAAGAAAATGCAACTACATTGTAACACAATTGTATCAAAACAGGCAAAAAAACCCCATGAAGTCAAAATACATTAAAATTTACAGCCAACAAAAGTTTGGTCTAAGGAGAGCTAAAGTGAAAATTCACGTATTAACAAACATCAAGAACTTTAAAAGATCCTTTTACCTTCATAAACCTGCAAACTGGAGGTGGCAACAAGTCATGTAAAATAAGGGAATGTGTGCTAATGTCAGTAGCCACTACCAGTCGCCTTCCATCCACTTCTTCTCCTAAAGTCCAGATGTCAATGGACAAAGAAGCCAAATCTCCACAAGTGGGAATCAATACATCTGTCAGTAAAATAGGTCTTCCAAAATCCAGCGTCACAAATCTTCTTGCTCCTAGGTGAGAAAAACACAGGATTGCCTAAAAGACCAGTGTGTGCTAACCAGAGAGACATATTACTTCTCAAACAACAAAGCCATTGTTTATGTATTGTTTAAAAAGTATATAAAGGTTTATGCATTGTTTAAAAAGTATATGTGTATACCTGAGGTTAAAAATAGCTGCACAATCTCAGAAACTCACACTACAGCTTGAACACTTCAAGAAGAAAATTCTGGCATCAACTTAAATGAAGCTATTTTGCTGTTCATGCATTATATCTGAGCAAGTGGTCTGTTCAGATACCCAACATATTTCCCAAGTCCCCAGGATTTTTCAACTATCAGCAAATGCTGGGTCTTAAAACTCCCAGAAATGACAACGCACACTGAGAAATATCTTTACTCTGGAAAGCTCAGAGAGACTGTAGCTAAGCAACCTACTCAAAGCCCCAGAAAACATTCCACTTCTCATTAGAACGTGTGCCAAAATTATTACTAGGAATTGTGGTTTTACCTGAGTGCATTCGTTCTATAATAATTGACTGATGAGGTGGAGGTTGAAGAAAATGTGAAGCATGAGATATTGCAAGAGCAAGGCCAGATCCAAGTGGATTCTAAAGAGTGGAAAAACATCAGTAGAATAAAGTGATTAAAATCTATGCCTTTACTGTCAGCTGTTAAAGACATACCATTTTGACAACACCTCACTACAATTAGATTTGAGCATGAACCATCAAAATATATTAACCACTAAGTTCAAAGGACAGTTAAGCTAGCTCCAATAAAGAGAAACCTTATGAGGTACTATAACAATACTATCTTGCTTTCTCAAGTTCTTTTCATATGGTGTAAAATTAGTGATATAGTTATCACATTTTACACAAATAAACATATACTCACTAGCACTCAAGTACAAATTAAGATCCCAGTAATGCTTACAGGATCTTGTTTCACTAAGAAAAAAAAAAAGAAAATAATTACCGTTCTAGACTTGCTTGTATTTTTGTTATGTGCTGCAAGGTTAACTGTTGGGGGGTCAATGACTGAACCAGGAAAAAGCTGAGCAAGCTCTGCATTGATAACAGCAGAAACTGCTTCATTAGGTGGAGTCAAAGGTGGAGTCATGAAGAGAGGAGTTGTTTTTGGTGTGGGTGGAATGACATCTGAAGGATGAATGAAGAACCCTGGAGCTGCTACTGTATTAGAAGGCACAGAGTTGTGAACAGGACCAACTGCTGATGCTGCTGCTGCCGCTGCTGCTGTTGTCTGATGCAGTTTTGCTTCCAGCTTAGCTTTCTGTGGAGAAGATGAAAGCAGTGTATGTACCAGATAATACTGCTTGTGAACACAGGAGTAGTATTGAACCACAAGTTCAGCTTTGATTATACAACTGGATTTAATAAACCTAAGCTATCTTCAACATAGCCAAGTTAGATGACCAACTATAACCTGAAAAATTAAACTATTAAACTATTTAATTTGACTTACTTGCTGAGGAACATGAGTAGTTAGATGGAGTAATCAAAAAATACCCAAAATCCTACCACTGAACAGCAAAGTAGAGTCAACACAGCCAAGGCCCATACTAACAATGGCTTTATGACTGGTACTTCCCTGTGTCAGCAACTGTGCTTTTCATTTCAGTGGGCTTTTTCAATTTCAGACTGATATATTTATGTATGAAGACTTGGATTTTATTACAAACTCCCAACCCACCCTTAAAATACACAAAAAACAAGTCTGAAAGACCAAAGCAGCATGGGAGACACTCCCAGCACTTGGCTTAAGGAGACTGAACCAGAGTGCTGAGCAGTTCCTTCCTCAAACACACTATGGAGAAAGAAAAAGGCAGCTAGCTCTGCAACTACTTTCTCAGCTTTCGAAGTTTAGATACAGCACTAAAAAGAGCCAAATAGCCTCCAACCTGTTGCTGAAGCTTCAAAAGCTGCTGCTGTTTCTCTTGCAGCACCTGGAGCTGTTGCTCGGCTGAAGCCATTGCATGAGAGAGAGACTGCAAAGCTACCTGGGCTGCTGAACTCAGTGCTGTCGAGGCTTCCCCAACCGTTCCAGAAGAGAGGCCACCAACTGCTGGGGTAACCCCAAAGGTACTCACTGGCATGAAACAAACAAACCAAAACAAAACATGTATGTAGAGATTATAAAACACACCTTTAATTCCTTATTAGTTGTTTGGAGTGACATAAAAACAAGAGAAATATCTCTTTCTATCCAGTTGTTGTGACAAGTTAACATAATCTTGAATCACAAAGTATATGGTTTATAGACTATGCACACTGGTCATGCATGCAACACTTGGATTACAGAAAAGCCAACTATTAGCTTTGGAATTCTTCCACCTCAAAAGGCTGTAACATAAAGATGCATGCTCTTACGCTATACTCTCCAACAGAAACAAATTGATTCAAATTAACAATTTTTTAATCCAATTTGTTTGCGAAGATCCAAGAAATATAGAAATTATATAAGAAACATACAGAATATATTTCATAGTTATATAGCATAGAGAAATTATTCAAGAAAACACAAATCACAGACAAAACATTTCAACAATTGCAAAACTACAAGCAATCTGTTTGTCAAACAGTGTCATAATGTTCAATTAAAAATGTATTGTGGAACTATGATAAGTAGAAAAAATGAAAAATTGTATATACCAGTAAACGTACTTGCATCGTCCCTTTCTATTCTAGTTCCATCACTTGTTGAAACACAGGTGAAATGCAGAGGTTCAACTTCCAGAAGTCCAGTAAGGGAAGTAAAACTACCTTCAGCAGCTGCACAGCTACTTATTTTCCCATTTCCTGAAAGAGAAACATATCTGCACAGTCAGTCAATGTCTTCTTGATAGTGAAATTTCAAGTCATGAAGTGTCAAAAGGGACAACTAAATATAATGCACATATTTTATTAGTTCATGTTGTAGAAGAAACATCCTAACACTATAATATCCTCAATATAAATGGGAGTATATTTTTTAAATGATAATGCTGTCAAATCTGAAGAGAATATATTAGTAAGTCAAACTGTCAACTGTGATAGAAGCGTAGTATAATCATCTTAATTCCAGAAATAAATTATGTATGACTGATGCTCAGCTCTTTCTACACTGAAAGCAAATTAGCTTGCAAAAATATATTGATACTGGATATATATACTGCAAAGGAAGAGGAATAAACTGTCAGACCAACTATGATCATTTAGTATAAAACCCAGAGTCTTCATCAATATCCAAACAAAGTCACGGAGTTGTATGGAGGATAGGAAGGAGAAAGACAACAGCATAAAAGAGAAGGAAAGCAGTCACTATTACTGATGAATATGCTTGCTATGAAAAGAATTTCCTGACAGGTAAAAATTATCTAGTTCTTTAGGACATTGCAGGGCCTGAAGATTTATGAATTAACCTGAAAAGACAGACACAAAAATGCTTTTAATGTATTTTAGCTCCTCTAAAACAGAAAAAACCACCTCATTAAACCTTTACATTTAAGTAGAAGAAAGCCATATGGCAGCTTCCCAACTTCAGAAAAATCCATTTACATTTCTCTGCCTATGTGAGTGTTGCTAGCCTGAATGAATAGTAACACACCCCTCAAGGAAGGTACCTGAAAGAGGTGACAGATGATTCCTTGATGACTGACCCAGGGAATAAGAGCAGCCTTTCTGTCTAATTTCCACCCTGAGATATTCCACAGGACAAGAAAATGTCAAATTCCTGAAAGAGGCTTTTACTCCTTGCCCTAATGCCACAGGAAATGTAAAACATACCATAAAGCAAGAGAAAACCTTGGCCTTCAGCTTGGCTGGAAAGTATAAAATCACATCTTGATGAAAAGAAAACAGTGTAACAGATTTACCAATTCTACCACAATCAACCACTGCTAAACATACATACCTGATAGAACATCAGACAAATCAATTTCATCTGACTGTACTCCAATGCTGCTGTTGTACACATTCTTGCAAGAAGAGCCACATATTTCCAAATCGAACAGAACTGGATCAAAAGGTGAACTGTATAATCCATATCTGCAAATAGGATAAACAGCACCATTCACACAGTAAAAACTCATATAAAATTACAGAAAAGGGCCAAGTATTTCACCATCAAGATTTATTATATTCCAAACCACTCTGTTCATTCATGTGACATCTTTGAAATTATCACTTACTTATACCTCATTAAAATAATTTATTAGATGGCATTTTCAAACAGCTCATAATGCTAAATAAGTAACTCTTCATTACTAAACAGTTTTCAAGATGTAATATTGTCCTGGAAACATGACACACAATCACACTAGACCTAGAAACTAGAACTTCAAGCCTCAGACAATGAACCACAGCAATACACACACCTGCACGTGGTAAATCAGATTTTTGTCTGAAATCAATAAAAACACAGTACTTTTCCAAAACAACAGAAGAAATTCCACCTCAGCTTGTCCTTACAGCTGAAGTAAGAATTAAGGAAGTACGTACTGCTAGGCATACCAATAAATGCTCGCGATAAACACCTCAGCAGAAGAAAACTCGTAACATTTACTCTGGCAGTGCTGGAGGGGAAAAAATTGCACCATCACTCAAAGTGGTCCCAAACCAATTAGGGTATTATAAGCCAAGAAAAAGGAAACTCCAAAGTAGCATCAAAATCAAAATTTGTTCATTTGTGGTTTTGTTTTTGTTTGGGTTGGGGTTTTTTTGTATTTACCAATACCTATTACCAGCAACTGAAAAGAGGAAAAAATTGGAAATCAGGCCAAATTACTAAGCCAGAGTAGAAAGAAAGAATTCATCTGTGCAGGTAACAAAAGTGAGAAACACAACATTCTGCACTTT
Organism: Lanius collurio; assembly: GCA_020086605.1. Taxonomy (NCBI): domain Eukaryota; kingdom Metazoa; phylum Chordata; class Aves; order Passeriformes; family Laniidae; genus Lanius; species Lanius collurio. Next base: position 24,798,799 of record JACBWW010000002.1, read on the forward strand.
GGCAAGAGACAGAAGAAATCTAAAATATTTCCAATAACACCAGCAGGGATAGTAAGTTCTTCCACCCCCTTTTCCCTCTGCCTCCAAGCACATTTTACCACATGAGGTAAAAACCCCCAACAGGTAATGCTGAGAAGGCTGGAATGTTTAAACATCGTTTTTGATCCAGTAATCACGAAAGTGTAAATGTCTACACAGAAGTAACAAGGTAAAAACAGATTCTAGATTTCTCTGAATGTTAAAATGTTTCCACATTAGCTGGGCTCAGTGCTTTTGGCCCCACAATACTATGACTGGAATAATCAGAAAATGATGAACAATCTTACAAAAGGGCAATAATTGCTACAGATCATCTGAGAATTACAGATCAACCCATTTAACATTACATTTCCCAACCAAGTTACTTACAGGGTACCAAATTCAAAATAACTTTATGCTCACAACAACACAGGATAGACTTGGCTGCTCTTTACAAGCATGCATTAGACAGGACAAGTGCATCCTGCACATCTGACAGGACTGATGTGTTTGCTGCCTGACCTTTTTCATACGTCAGCCAAGACAACATGCTACTGTAAAGTGGCTACTAAAACACACAAAAATGCTCAGACAAAATTCAGTGGGGTACCTTCACAGCTTGCTTTAGACATCAGATTTAAAAATTTAATAAAACACGTCAGCTCAACACTAACACTGATTACTTACATGTTTTAAATGAGGAGTTTGATTTATTAAGTGAGCAGGTCATAAAATGTAAACATTCTACAAGAGCACCGTAGAATCAGAATTTGAACATAATGCAGAGGGGTTTAATTTCTTCTGTCCAACCCAGATTTATTTCAACAAGCAGAGTGCCTTTTACCCATTTTTCAGCAGGAATGATCAGGTTCAAAGTTTTAAGCTTCATTAACAATCCTTTTCGTAAAAGGATATAGAAGGTGCATCAAAAAAACAACAAAGACTAAATCAAGAACGTAATGTAAAAACTCATCAATCACCTTACTCATCTGTGCAGTAATGAATATGAACTATGTGAAATACCTTGTCTGCTTCATTCATCAGAGCCCTCAACTGGAATAACGTGTCAAATTTTGTGTATCGCAACACAAGAAAGATAAGGACCAAAGGAAACAACTCAAGGAAATGTTTTAAGAATGACTACAGACCTGGAGAATACAATGAAGATACAAATACCCTCCAGATATCCAGAATTTGTTCAGAATGAATCTGCTCTCCAGTGCCAATGTGAGCAGGACACAAGCACTAAAAGGCTTTAATTACAGCAGGAGAGTTTTCAGATCAGATGTGAGCAGGAGACTGTTCAAGTGCTAATGATAACAGTACTTAAATCATGCAACACCTTACAATATTTAGAATAATTTAATTCCAGGACTATATGAATCTGGTACTTTCAAGAACAGGCTGGAGAAATTTTCTCAGATTTGCTAGAGACAAAACCAACCTGCTTTTTTTAAGACAGCCTAAAATCCTATCTGAAATCCATTTATTTTTTGTTTTCTGAACTGCAAAGCATGTTACCCATGCTACTGGCCTTATCCTTGCAAGTTTTACTTGATTTATTGCAGCACATGATAGTAAAATGAGTATTACCCTCCCATGAATGAGCTGATCCATTAATTAGACATCTGCTTTTACTGATTACCAGATGTTAGGCTATTGCACCTGAGACCAATGAGAAAGAGGAAAACCGCAACAGTATAAACTCTGCAATACAAACGCACACAAAAAAGATGGAATACAATGCGGGAAGAGGAAAGGGGAAAAGGGTAAAGCTATGGCTGCCTACTCATTTCTCCTTAACAATAAAACCAAAACCCAAATCCCAAAAATGACAGTATTTTCTTATCTGTAGACATATGAAGAAAGGGCCCACAAATTCTGTTTAAATTAGTAAACTAAACAAAGAAATAATCAGTCCTTGCTAGAGAGCTATTGTAATCAAAAAAGTGATTTGCTGCTACTCAAACTACCTATGGGGTTACAGAGTTAAAAGAGGAAACAAATTAAGTTCCAAGAAGAACATCAGTAAAACATCATTTAGAATCATTCAGAAAATCTAAGCTTGAAGGACACCAAGAATGGGCTCACTTCAGAAATCTTCCTTCGCCATGCAGACAGCTGTGCTCACCAGAAGGTGATCTGAAACGTTACATGTACCAAATTCAAAAGTGGTCAAATGAAACCCTTCTATTTCAAATATACTTTCAAAGAAAATACTTGGAAGCAATTTATATGAAGGAACAATTTGATTCCCACAGAAAGGTGTCATTCTCATATTAAGTGTAATTTTCACATTTTTCTTCTCCCTTTACTTCAACTCACTTTGTTTATTTTTCAAAATTCACAATTATTCTAGATACCATTTCTATTGCTGGGATAAGTCTTCAACGATGGTGAAATATATTAACAACTAAGTAGAGGAATGCAGTAGACAGCAGGATAAGGATCCAAGTGTAACACCTGAGACTAAGTTTTGATGAAGTATTTTGGAATTATAGTTCTTTAAATACAAACCCAAAAATAAACAGACATTTTCCCTCCTCCACACCTTTCCTCACTACATTTTCTATTAACTTTTCAATTTTATCTGAAAATTCTGAACCAACCTCCACCAAACCTTTTCTACCTTGACCTTGCTTGATTTTGAGGAAAACTCTTGCACTCAAATCACAAGTGAAAGAGCTGTCAAACAGCACATTCTTCCACCACCATAATGCAGCTTTGGAAACTGCTACAAAATGGAACCATCAGAATTTCCTTTCTGTATTATGTAAATCCAAAGTTAAATGGCCAATCAGTTTAATATGCAAAAGATGCAACAACACAGCCCTAAATTACATTGATACATAATTTAAAAGAAGAACCTGCATTCCCAGTAAATTACTACAGGTCTCTACAATTAGAATCTGGCCTTTAGAAGAAATACATTAAATGTATGGTCAGCCTACTGAAAGCCTATAACTTTGTGAAGCGCTATGACAAACTGAAACTATTCAGTATACTTAATTCCCCCCAAGAGTCAAAATAGGACATGCTTTGTTAGTCCTTACACTAAAAATCATAAATTTAAGGATTGCACAGATTTCAAACGCCACATACACCTTCGCTGATTTAAAATGTGACACAGCAATTAAATTCCACTTTAACTTCACACATTAAAACTGTTTCCCAGAACTTTAGCAAATTAATCCTCCCTTTTTCAGAACACCAAAGGATGGCATTAGACAGTTTTTACTAAGTTTACAACAACCACATTCTTAGTACCTTGTTTGAAGTAACGCTTCCATTGGCGTTAGGCGATCCTGCAGCTGCCGGGACACCGCAGTCAGCAGTGATGCACAAGCTGTACTGCACCCTGCCAAATCCTCATCCTTTACATAGTTCAGCAATACAAAATACCAATACACAGATCCTGCATTAAAAAAAAAAAATTCAGGTGAAGCATGATATAAACTTTCCACTGAGAAAGCATACTTTGAAGCATAATCAATGGAAGTGATAAATAATTATCTAATGGTTACCAAATACAGACTAGGAGGTATTCTACCCTTTCCCCTCTCTTCAGAGACTTCAATTAAGAATCATGCTGTAATTATAAGTTTCCACAAGTACTTCTAGTTCTCCTATCAACTAACATATAACTGAAGGAAAGAAAGGTTCCCTAGAGACAGCTTTGTAAACTTCGTTCATTGCTTTTACCCACAACAATCAAAATGCTCTTGATATATTAAGGTATTTGGCTAGGGGTTCCAATCCCATCAGAGCCAAGCCATATTCCAGATCCAGCTCTTTTTCTCCTTTCATCCTCTGGTTCTGGTTGCTGTCTCCTTTATCTGTATTTACTGGAGGCACTGCTTCCATACAAATCACTTCTGGGAGCACAGCACGGTGGTAATTGTACAGAAACACAAATCTCAGCTTCCTCTTTCTCCTTCCCTCCCTGTGCATTCCATACCCTCTGTAGCAGTGTGTTAAGTGTTTTGACCTGGGTGGTAGCACAACAAGCTCTTCCAAAAATGTCAGCCTTCATGCTCTGGTTTAATCAAGCTTATTTGCTTAAAATTCCACCAACTGCAAATGTCTTCTTCATGACCAGACCATGCCAAGGAGCGTTTTGAACTAACCAAACAATTACCTCATTCTAATTTCACAAGAGAGTCCAACACAACTTGACAAACAACAAATGTACCTATGTTTACGACAACAAACACTGCATACGTACCACCTGTGGCAGCAGCAGGCAAAAGAGGCATATTGTCGAGTAAAGCTTTTAGAAGAACTGATCCAAACCCTTGCTGACTCGGGTCACACCTGCCATTGCTACAAAAAAAAACAAGACACTTTAACATTAATGAAGTAAGAAGGAATGATGAAATCCCCACCAGAAGATGAAACAGCAACAAACATGTATATTCAATTCAGAATGCATGCAGATCCCCCAAATACATGTAACACAGAAAAAAACAGAAATAAATATACGTAAATAATTAGCACTAACCTGATGCATAGTGCAAGAAAGCGTGCACATTTGTGAGCTATGCTCCGCCCAGCTTCAAAGAAGCAAACACGTATAATATCAGAAACACATTTACGTGTTTTAGAAAGCAAACTGTCATTTCCCTCCTTCGAGCTGTGGAAACAAGTGGCATACTTTAGAGGATTATATAAAACTATTTTTTTAACCAAACTGATACTGAGAAATAGCCATGATAATTTGAACATAATTCCTCCCTTACCTGCCAGGGCCATTTGAATAAACTCCAGCTAACCAACAAAGTGTGTCCAGTACAAGACTCTGAGCATGTTCTGTAGTCAGTCCATCCTCTGTCTTCTTGCAAAGAGTGGTGAGAAGCTTCTCATGGAACTCTGAAAACTGTAACATGGCACACCGTTGAACTCTAGGGAGGAGAGGAAGGAAAGAAAAACCAGAATTATCCAACATGGCTGTTCTCCCATTAAAGTGTCTCTCCAGTTTTGTATCCTGTCCTAGAAGCAGCAAAAAAGAGAATCCGAGACAAAAGGAAAAGCAGTACACAAGCATATGCAATACTTCCTGTGCATATATTCCCAAGTGTCCTATTTTCTGCTCACAGAACTTCCTACATTATGGTATATCTTGTAAGCTTCTATGAAGCTTTTTTCACCTCTATTTTCTTGTCTAGCAACTTAACCTAAACAAACTTTCACCATCTACATCACTCTTATCAAGTGTTTGCACATACCTCTTTGCAGCCTCGATGACCTTTTATGCCCCTTACAGTCAGTGCCACCCCACCACTGCAGGGTGGCAGCTGGTAATACACTTCAAATATTGCATTACTTGCATCTAGGTCTGCAGCACCAAACCAGAGACTTCAACCACTTCTTTGTTAGCTAAATTTAATTCTAAACTTTTTGACAAATAATTTAATTTCTGCTGTAAGAAACAAGGCAATGAGGAAATAGAAAGGGAAGATTCTTCGTTTAAAAAATGTATTTGTGTTACCAAGAAAACTTATTTACATTTGCCTTTTGAAGCCAGGCAAAAAAACCCACCAGACATATAGTTTCATGCATGGTGTTATTCTGCCACAATTTTCACAGCATAGTGCCCTCTAACTTGCAATTTGCAGGATTTTCCATATAGAATAAGCTTATGAAATGACAACTTGAAACAGTATCTTGACCTCAGCTATTTTGAGAACTAAGCTTTTTATGAGAAGTGTAACTAAAGCTAATATTTATTCGGATTTAAAAAACAACTACTAACCTTTCCTTTGAAATTGAAGTTTTTTTAAATCTTCGAATTGTTACAGAGACTTCTTGAAGTAAGTCGCAGCCTCGCAGATTATCTGATTTTCTTGAAGAAGTAGTGGCTTCAATTTTGCTAGACGGCTTCTCCTTATATTTTCAGAAAAAATAACATTCATAAATCACATTGGTTCTGATTTATTCTTATACATTTTTCAGTGAAATGCAAGCAGTTCACTAAAATCTCTCAGTTTGAGCATTGTACTAAAATTAACTATTTTTATTGACTTAATTCTTTAACACAGAACAATAAATTATTCATGTTCTGTAATCTATTATGCTCTAACTACTCTAATAATGTCCACAAGACGTACATCATATCATCCAATCTTACAACTACAATGATCAAGAGTAAAATATACACATCTTCATAGAAGGATAAGGCCTATCACGTACTGAAAATATTCAAGAAAAAAAAAGTTTCAAAAACAAGTGTTCACAATGTGAAAGTGGCAGAGCAGATCTTTTTCATTAAATTTGCACAAAACAAACAATTTAGAAACACTGAACTCTAATTCTTGAAGGTGTCAACACAGTGTCACCTGTTTAGAAAGTAGCTTTTAATGGATCTTAATTCTGCTAACTGCTGTTTCATTTTCAGATGACAGGAATCATACCAAGTCTACAACTAACATAAGAATCTTCCTTGGCTATTTATTACCTTGCCTGCTGCAACTTTTGCCAACAATGAAGCAAGTGAATGGCCCTTGTTCGTTTGAGGTTTTAGAGGAGGTATTCTAACCACTGGTCTAATGCCACCATTGCAGATTTCTTCCGTTCCTCTGTCATTCACTGCTTTAACATGAATTAAAAATGAACGATACTTGCCACCAGCCATGCCTAAAAGTGGAGAAAAAAAAGGGAGGGGGGAGAATTTGCACAGTTTAAACAGACTGCAAGTTGTAAACAGAACAGCTCAACCACCTTAATTACAGTACTTGATCATCAGTTTGAAAGAGCAACTCACTATGGTGTTATACAGCAAAATTTGTCAATGTAAAAATAAATAATAAACCTATGTCAGACTACAGAAGCATGAGATGCACTTCAGTCACACATACTTCATGCAAATAGCAAATAAACTGGTTTACCTTTAACAAGCTTTGGACTTGTTAGTGTCAACATTCCAGCATGTCCTGATAGATCAAGTCCAGTAGCTAGCCATACTGGACCACAAAGTATATCTTCCTTGTGTTCCTCCAGAAACGGACACAATCTAAGACCTTACAAAAACATGAGTAATATGGATCTGAATTAGCCATAGGTAAGTCATAAAATCTGATCATTTGCATGGATTAAAAATACACCACGTCAAACTCTGATCACTAAATACATATAACTCTACATAAAAAATGACTTGAAGTTCACTTTTAGATATCTTCCAGTGAAATCAATTAAGGTAAGTGACATTTTTAAAACCATTTTCAGTTGCATTATATGGATAATATATATGTTGACTGGCTTATAAAAGCCACAATATACACAGCTGATGAAATAAAGAACCAATATATATAGTCACACCCTTACTGGGTCGTTACTGAAGCAGGACAACACTGTTTAAAACAGAACAAAATGAAAAATAAATTTAAAACAAAGACAGCTTTGTTTCTTCTATGGGATATATAAATTATTGAAACTATCATTCACTCATCTGCTGCTGCTTTCTCAGCATGAAACACCTCCTTCCAGAACTTTTATCACCCCTTTGATCCTTCCCCTCATCCTTGGTAACCCCTCCTGTCTTGGAGTCATAGAATCATAGAATGGTTTAGGTTGGAAAGGACTTCTACAGACGTGCTCTAGATAAGCTGTAAAGACTGTTGAAAGGACCAAGAAGAAGAACCATAGCTCTAGAACTGAATCACTCCAACTGCCAAATTTTAGTCTTCAGCTCTCCTCACTCAGACCTACTCACTGCCTTTCACAGTCTAAGACATTTTGTGGAAGAGTGTTAGTTAACAAAAAAAGTATAAATACAGGCACAGTCAATGTGATGTAACCTAGCTATGAATTCTTTACATTCTGTTCCTTGTTTTCTTGGTTGACTGCAGCAATCTCTACAAAAGCCAGGTATGCAAAGAAAAATCATATTAAAACTACTCAAAGAAACAAGGTAAAATACTGCTGAAACAGGCTAGCAACTTCCCTTAGAAAGGTGTCATATCAATCTACTTGATGTCCAAATTCAAATAAATATTAATCTGCTTGTAAGCACCAAAGCTCTCTAGTAGTTTTGCACATCTTTGGTGTGTTTGTGTTAAACTTTCAACTCATACAGCTAACAGAGCAGTGAGAGAAATAAATAACTTTGAAGACAGCTGAAAAATTAGTCTATATTAATGTCTGAGAAATTTTTGCAGGGAATTCAAATTTATCATTAAAAGAAGAAAAAAGCAAGCTCCTATTTTAACTGAAGTATAACAAGATCAATAAAACTTACATTGTGGTTCCTCTACATCCATATACTGCATTTCTTCATTGAATTCCACCAGTCCTGGTTTTCCATTTCTCTCCACTTCAATATTATGAGCTGGAGATAAAGGAAATGTGATCTGTCTATCTACTGCTGCTTCTGGAAATAAAAATATTAGCATGATTCAAACACTGTTCAAGGCCCAGGAAAAACAGAAGTGGTAGTTTGCATTGCAAAATTATCAGCTTTCTGCCCACAGCAATATTTCTAATAAACCCACAAATACACAAAGACATGTTTTTCATATGGATTGAAGCTGCAGCAAATAGTTAAAAAATACTATTTCTGCATGACCTGTTATGAGCCTGTTTTGCTTTAACACTGTCCAAATTCTTTTCCCCTAATAATCAACTGCAGATTACTCCTAAGCAATTAGATTCCAGTATTTAAAGTTTGATAATTTAAACTTAAAGTAACTGGATTGCTCCTGCTGAACATCAAACATTATTTTGGTAATACTTACATACAGCCCTTTTTCCAATTAAATGGATCACATGAATTATAGATGAAGAGGGCATGCCAGCAAATTAACAAGAAGCATATACAGTGAATTAACTGCCAGACCAAAACCATTAGTTCCCAACCGGAAGAATTATGCCTCTGGCCTTCCCATTACTACACACTACATATTTAACTGTTTCCAGGGATCCTGTCATGCAAAATAATGTCTGAATAAACTCTGCCCCACATATCTTCCCTACATCTCATTATCTTAAAATTTCTAGTCCTTTTTCATCCCATGGAAGGAGAGAAGGGAGTGAGGAGAGTTAATTGAATTCTAGTCTGAGGTTTTGATACATTTCCAAGAGCCATCAAACTATCTTGAATATTACTTCTCCCTTAGGATTGGAACATTTTCGTTAAGATCTATCAAAGATATAAATTATCTAGCCTTGTCTTTCCTTATAATGAAATCATTAGTGTCCTATTATTTTATTCAATAGTGCATAGAAAAAAGGCAAATGTCACTAAAGTCCTTTTCCAAAACTCAAGAAATTGAAAAAGGGAAGGAAATAACTGCAATACAGCTACACTTGGAGAAGATGTTGGTTAGTTGTGGATCTCCAATCCTAATGAGTAAAAAAGAAAAAACATTGTCAAGGCTGCCTTGCAAGTGCTCTCACATTCCCTAGTCCCTTCCATACTGCCTGACCCCCTATTCGATGCTTTCTCTACCCTGTCTGTAACAGAAAAAAGCAAATTCCAGTATATTGCATGTAAGGAAGTGAAATGTCATTTTCAAGAAGAGCTCTGTCATGTCTTCTGATCAGTATGCTGTGATGAAAAGCATTCAGAGAGAGCTCTGACAATTTAGTTCACAGCTAAATCAAATGTCTCCAAGGAATTACCAACTCATGGAACTGTTTGCTCAGAAGTGTTTAAAATTGAAGCATTAAGGAAGAGAGTTTAACTTTTCTTCTATTGTTTTGTTCCATAGGTGAAGATTTTCAGATTAATTCTGACATCCAGATCTGCAAATGGACTGAAATCATGCTGAAAACAAAGCAGGCTCCATTCAGGACAGAAACATGGACAATCTGTTCTGGTTTTTCCTTTTTGATAGAACATATTTCTTCTATATGTTAAAATTAAGGTTTTACATTCAGTATTAAAAAAAATGAAGAAACTGAAAAGACACCTGTTGACTGCTGTCCTGCAGTCACAGCTAGCATTTCTGCTAAATCTAAACCATCTCGATTCCTAAAAGAATAGGCTTTTCTCAAAGAATATTAATATGCTAGCATATTTTGTTCTTGGGTAACATCCAGCTTACAGTATTTAAGGGAGCATCTCCAGCACACATTTTTTGTTGTTAAACACTGGGGGATGCTACAGAGTGAAGTTTTATGAAAGCATGTCAATAATCTTTAAAATTACTATATTCCTTTTTGAAATTTACAGCTGTTACTCCTAAGTGGGATGGTCTTAACAATTAAGAAAAATAGGAAAAGCAGGGAGGAAAAGGGCTTTTATGATCATGCTTGCTGTTCTCCTCAACACATTTTACATCCAGCAACCAATTTAATATCTGGCAGCATGATTTCTCTGAAATAGTCAGTTCCCAGAAGCTTTTGAAAAAGATGGCCAGATAAAGACAACCAATTAATGCCTCAACAAAAGGAGGTGCTGCACGTAATACTTTCCACTCCTAGCAGAGAAGGCAGCAGGATATGAAACGAACGCTCTCACCACAGGAAAATCCTAATGCATGCACTTCCACATCAAAGAACTGACTTTTCAATTTATGCTACCCCTCACAGGTTCCCTGAGAGCTAGTAAGATGCAGAGTCCAGTTAGGAGTCTTGCAAGGCAAGAGCATTCCTAACTTTGGTCTACTCAGTCAAAGCAGCAAGGAACAAAAGGTGAAATTATACTGCAGCTTTCACATAGCTTAGTTAATGAGCTAAATGATGACAGAATTCCCAAGGAAGTCAGGGATTTTCTTACTGCCATCCAGAAAAGCCTTGCTATTTTCTCACTGGCAAATAATTTCCTTCTGTGACTTAGAATAATTTATTATAATTTGTTTTTTACTATGTCAAGAACTTAAAAGAGCACTATTTGTTTAATCAATCTCTAGGATGATTTACAATTGGCAACTTATTTTTAATGACTGTAGGATTCACGTAGTACAGAATTATAATTGAGTTCAGTCTTTTTGAGCTATGTACTTTTACTCGTGTAAACATCAAGATTTTGAAACCATTTACCCAGTTTGCCTCCAAAATTTACATTCAAGCATGGTAAGTGAAAAGAGCCCATGATACTAAGATACAGAATAAATCAGTAAAAGTGAAATACTTAGAAAATTACAAGCAATTTTTCTGATATACATCATAGAGAATATTGAGTTTGAGGAAAGAAATAATATTCTGAAAGATATCTTAAGTTTTTTTCTTACCATTGACTTTCCCTAAGCCTGGAGCCTTATTTTTCAGTAAAGTCACTTGAATCTGAGGGATGTTTGTGATGTTTGAATTCAAAACAAATTTGAAGTCCACATGTCCAACCATACAGGCTTTTGGTAGAACTAGTTCAAAGACATGCTCATCCCAGCTGTTGCTGTCAGGAAAAAAAAGAAGTCAATGACCCAGCGTCAGGAGAAAATTCAGATCATGTAGGCAGCATCACACAGTCCATTCTGCATCTATGCACACTGCCTTTAACAAGAAGAAAAACTTATTTTGCCTTAGTTGACATCTGCATGGATTTCTAAAGCAGAAGTCTTTCAAACTTTAGAGCTTTCAAGATAATCACATTAATTTTGTGAAGATGTTGAAAAGCCACTTGATATGGCAGGGAGAAACAATGTTCAGATAAAAGCAGCAGTGGAAAGATTCCTTATTACCTTCATCGCAGTACAGTTTTCATATTACTATAAATACCAGTTACTTGTTTCCATGAAAAAAAAGTATGAGAACAAAAAGCCAAACACAACACTGAAAGAGGATCTATCAATTAGTGAAGCGTACAAAAGCATGATTGGAAGTACCTACCTTGTAATCTCTTTTAAGTTGCCCTTATCTATTGTTTAACACTTACCAATGTCACTTTCCAGTACTACAAAATCAACATACAGGAGACTATTTTGAAATTATTTTTAAAGCAAGTTTGATAACTCACACAGCATGAAATGTGCTTCTTACCAGTCAGAAGCCTGTGATGGGCCCAAAGAGTGCAGCTTCCTTTTAGTAAGTCACATTTTACTTTTGAAGACCAGTTTGGTTTTACACTGAAAGTGTAAACTTGAGACAAGCACCCCTCAATGATCTGTTCTATAGTTTGATACACTAGGGTTTGCAAAAAATAGGTCAAACCAAAGAGCAATGAAAATAAAACTAATTATGCTTCAACTGTCCTGCTTGTACACATTGTTAAAAAATAATTGAACTTTTTGATCTCCTTAATTTAGCAGTAAATACTTTTCTAAAATGTTACTTTGATATATTTATTTAGTTGTATAACTGAGAACACTAAGAAACTGAGTATGCTGCTATAAATATTTTTGAAACATCTTTTTAACATCTAATTCTGAAGTAAGTATTTTAATTCCAACAGCATGCTACACACTGATTATTGTGCAGAAAACCATTTTAAAATAGATTAAAGAATGGTGCAAATGTATTTATTTCTTTACAGTAATATCCTTGAAGGCCAGATCTCCTTCAGGCACATGTAATACACTTAAAAGAGATTTCAGGTACAAGTAATGAAATGGGCATGCCAACTTTCCAGAGCAAGCAACACAGAAAAGCAGAGACTTTGGGAGGAACGATGGACAGAAGCAAAAGATGGACAGAAGAGAATTTGTGGTTATGACTCAAGAAGTAACAGTGAAGAATTTTCAGCTAATTGTACAAAGAATACAAGTAAATAAAATATAATGAAAATGTATCCCATTGCTCTGGGGAAAAAAACCTCCTAAACCTCCATTAGCAACTGTAACACTAAATACTTAGAATCACTCATGCCTTTCCTCTAGCTTGGAGAGTACATAATCCAGCGCCATAATCCAGTTTGGGGGTGGATTATCATGTCATGCAAAGCATGGACTAAATAAAACAATCAAAGTAGCCAGACTTCTGAAAGACAAGGTAATATTCTGCTCATCCAGTTTTAGTTAAAGATTTGGTACAAACCCAGAAATTAATAATAAACCACTTTGTCTGCAGCAGTCTTTTACAGTCTGTGTGTTGCACACAATGCACACAGCCATAGAGAATTAAAACTGTTACTTGTCTACCCCAGAAATCTATTTTTGAGAGAATTGAGCAGCAGATGCTCAATAGACATGGATGGAATAAAGAATCTCCACGAAGGTCTCACATTAACCCAGCAGTAAAGAGATTTTCTTATACCTCTGACAATAAACTTCACAATCTAGTTCTGAGATTAGTTAAGACTCCCCTTTCAAGATTTCTTTTTAGTACCTCATAGGTTTAAGTATATCCTTTATTCATGTGTTAAGTTCCAAAGTAGCAAACAAGTTAATTAACTTCCTTATTATTTTCTCAATATCTTAGCACATCTATCCTAAATACCACTTTTCTCTGATAATCTAATGCTAAATCTTTTAGGAACTCTTCTACCTTTGAAACTTTTCTAAATATATAACATCTTTCTAAAGAAGAACATAAAATCCATACTGCATTCTAAATGCCAATATACCAACCATCATTCTTGACTACAAGATATTTTTCAACACACTCATTCATTCCTGCTCGAGAACATGTCACTGTCTGATCTTCCACTGCAACTGAACTTTGAACTGCAGAGACATTTCCAGAGGTTAAACACTGGAAAGAACATTAGTATCTAGCTCCTCCTTCTTTCTTATATTTTCAAATATGTCTCCATAAGATGAATACATCCTACATAAATTTGACAAAAAGCCAGGAAACTCAGATGTCACTGTTTTATTCATGCATATCAGGAATTCATGTACCCCTCTTTCAAAAGAATTAACCTCATTTAACATTTCAGTTAAATTACCACTGAGGGTACAATACTGATATTTAGATAATTCACAAGGTAAACCAGACTCTGCTTTTCTGTTTTCTTTGTTGAACAATCTTTTTAAAATAACAAAGTAGGATTGCAATATAATGCCATTTTCTAAAATACAGTTACAGGATTATCTCTTTCTATTTGAGAAACAAAAGAATTACCATAACAAATTGCATTACTCATCCATCTAACACTGTAATCCCACATTGTGATAGGTGTCAGTATGAGGCACTCAAAAAGGAGATAAAAGGAACCTCATACTAACGACCAAAAAAATAATCCAGAACTCGAAAAGTTTCTTCCCAGATAACTTTTAATTAAGAGCTAACATGGCTTTCAATCTTAAGATTCTACCCTAAGAACAAAGGGACTGTAATTTAATAATTTTCATCATGAGTCATATAGCAGCTGTCAAAGATTTCCAGTACTAAACCAAAACTTTAAACTTTTCTCCTTTACAACCCTGTTTTACTTAGCAGCAGGCATACTTCTTTTCCTATAATGAAACAATATTCATAAGGTAATTTTCCACTTATCCCCTTCCAATTAACTGCTATTACCTTCACTGCTTGCTTCCTGTTAAGTTCATATTGATAGCTCTTTACTTTTCAACTGTTGCTGAACACACCTGGATAATCAACTGGAAGTTTTTTTGCAAGGAACCACCCCCCCTCCCCTCGCTACATGCTGAATATTTGACTTACACAAAGCAAAACCACAAGATAAATAAAGGTTTTAAAGCCTACAGTATATTGCAAGTTTTTAACCATAGCTTATGAACATTTATTTAAAGCAAGTTCAGCTCTCATTATGTGTCAGCCCAGGAGATGCCTGCATCTGTTAGGTGTTTTCCCAACTGGAGTGCTTCATTATCACTGGCTATCCTTCAGTTGTTTTTAAGACACGCTTTTTTTGCCCGACACATGACCTCTAGCTCCCCTAGCACCCTCTGGCCATTCCCTTGTTTTCAATCTATGGCTATTTCAAGTTTACATGACAATCCAAATGTTACACATCAGTGGAACAGATGAGCAGCAGTCTGACCCAAGAGATCCTGCAGTGTCTTTATGTCCTGTAGTGTCTTTATTCCTTAATAAGCCAAAAAAACTTCTACCTACATTTTGTTTCTCCAAGCATTTTTCACAAAAAGCTGCACAAAGCTACTTCCGTCAAGTAGGTTTTAAGCAATCCTTCAAGGAGACTGCAATACAGCTGTACTTGTGTCTAGGAGCCCAGAGGAATTCCAAGTTCTCATGTCATGTGTAAAAAACTAAGTATTGCTACACACAGCATGTTGGTGAACTTCATTTCAATGAAAATACTGTTTAAACTTTAGTACTACCAGGGCTCTGGAGTGGCTTAAATGTCTCCTATATAAAGATTTAACTTGAATAGACATAAATCCAGATTCTACCTTCATATTTTAAAGTAAATTACAATACCATTTAAGACAACTAATTAGTCACACTGGCACCCACAATTTGCATCTTCTGATTAAATAATGTACTCAAAATGTGTGTATACACAAGAAGGGTGAATCAGACTTTTGCAGAAACTATCAAGAATGTCTCTAATTCTGGAAAATGTGCTTGTCTAATTATGTAATGTAATGACCACATTTGGCAAATAAAATTCAAAACCTGACTTTTCAATTTGTTTCAAGGTCCACTAAAATGCCTCTGGCCATCTCTCGAACCCCTATAATGCAAACTCCCAAATGGGGATTATCCTCTTTGAAAACACACATTCTTAAAGTTGCGTGCTAGTTGAAAACAATCAAAGTGCATGAAATCTGTGGCTGTACAGCTTGTAGTTAAGCAATGCACACGATTCCCTGTGTGCTGCTGCCCTACGTACCTGTCTGTCTGCAGCTTCCAAGTCCGAGTGTGCTGAGCTGCATCCCCGTGGTGCTGCTGGTGCAGGTGCTGAGGGTGCCGCCTTTGCTGCTGCTCCTGCTGGACTTCCACCCAACAGGGAGGGACAGTGGCTGAAAACCGCGGTGTCAAGGTTTCAAAACGGGTCAGTTCCACCAGGGATGTCAGTGTTTCGAGGGAGAATGGCTGGTCCACCAAGAGATCAACTCCTGAATAATTACAGCACGTACATTCATCACTACATAGGTATTTTTTTCCACAACATCCTTTAAAAAAGTTCAAAATACATCAGTACTATAGGCAAAATGAACTATAAGTCATATGGAGGTTTTTTAGTTAAAAAAGAATAATAATAAACTCCCCCCCCCCCCCAAAACATCACCCTAAATAAACAACAACAAAAAACAATGACAAAAAACCCCCAAACACAAACAACCAAACATCCCAGTCTTGAAGCCAGTATCCTTCGAAGGCAGTTCACTTGGAATAAATTTTCTAAGTACTGAGATGTCTGAGTACGCTGTCTGGGACTCAAGCAGAGGCATCAGGAATAAGTAATTAGCCAGTTTACTTTGCAGATGCAAAGCTGATTAAACATTATTTTAATATCCCTATTGACTCCGATAAAAAAAAGTTTTACATTTCATTAAAACAGACATACAGAATTTACTATGCATTTTTATCACTGCTTAAAACATTACTTTAGCCCCTGATTATCAATACAAATGTGTTTTATGATGGATTACTAGAATGTTGTGGAAGGTTCCCAATTTAGTTTTAAAGAGGGGTAAGTGAAAAACAAATATGCTCTATGTACAGCTCTTAAAAGACACTGAGCTGAGACAATTATTTTGTCTTCTTCTCTTTAAACTTAGGCTTTGTACTAAGGAAACAAGGATATTAATTGAAGTATAGAAATCTAAAATATCTCAGGAAGCCAAACACCTAAAGGAACCACAAAGAAACAAAAATAATCAGATTTCCTCAGATATAAAAAACCCCCAACCAATCAAAAAAACCCAAACCAAACCCAAACCAACCAAATAAAAAAACTCAAAACAAAACAAAGAAAGTTCAAACAAAACCCAACCACCCAAACAAAAAACCCCAAACAACCAAACTTGAGGGAAAATAAGATATGCATAGTGCATATTTTCTAGTATTTTGAACATTTTCTCTTAAAAATGCATTTTGAAGGAAAAGCCTTTACTTGTAAAGAAATCATGTTTTTTTAAAGGAGAAAGTTTGTTACCTGACTACTACTGTCACCACACAGGCTGGGGAGACAATAATACACAAACACAAATACCACCCTCCCTGTGAAGCCTGAATCTAGAGAGTATCTTGAAAAGCAATCCAGGTTGAGCTTGAGGTGAAATACTTGGACAGATAATAAATTCACTCTCATCGCAACTATAATAATTTCTACTTTTCAGTCTAGGAGGTAGGAAAATGCCAAAGAAATTAGAAATGCTTTAGAAATGGAATTCAATAATACAGCAAAGACCTTCACTTTTTTAACTGCCAAATGTGAACCTCATTAGCTGGATGACACTGCAATGAGAAGTGAGATCATTGCTCAAACTGTACAACAAGCCTATCTTTGATCAGACTGGATTTTTCTGCTTCATTCTCCTTCCTCCTCCAACGAAAACAAAGCCAAATTCCAAGTATTCAGAGCAAGTGCATACATGTAATCAACCCCTAAAACTGAAAAATGAAGGATTTAACTTTTCACTGCTGTCAGGTATACCTGGCTTCTTTTAAAAATTACAAGACTTTAAATATATTCTAACAGAGTGTTATAACAAGATGGAGTTCTAACAGCAAACTTGAAAACAGGTTTTAAACCGGTCAGGAAGACTAATATTCTTTTTTAATCCACTTTGAAAAGAAGCATTATTTTAGATTACTTCACTACAAAAAACCCTCTGCTCCTTAAAAGGAAACAGTAATCTAAGATTGCTATAAGGTTAACTCATTTTCTGTTAAAGCCATAAAACTTTAAATGCATCCCAGTTGCAAACTCAGGCCAGAAAATAAAATTCAAGAAATGCATTCTAGAATGCAAACAGTGCAGAAAAATAAACACACAAAGCCTACAATATAAAGGAGCAATATATATGAGCAAAAGCTTCTGCTTGTTGCAGTAGTTCATTTTCCCAAACAGAAACCTTTCTCTTGAGCTGTCTCTCTGTCTAAAGACAGAAGCAGAAGAAAATGTTGGGGTTTTTTTGTTTAATATGTAAGAGAAGTAAAACTGATATTATAAATGCTGAGGACAAAGGCTGATCAAGATCCATACAAGTACTGACACCCTCATTACTGAAGATGTTTGCATAGTCCTAACAATCATTCTCACATATGCTAAGAGTCCTGTATTATTGACTTTAGTATCCTTAATCTGGATAGTTCAAAGAGTTCTGCAATCACCATTTGGTTTCAACGATTCCCACTCAGATCCCTCTGTTCAGCACTGGCTTCTTATGACAATTAAGCTTCTCTCAGAGCTTTTAGCAGCTCAGTTTGATGCCACAGAAAAACAGTACTTAGTTTATCTGATCATTACTGTGTATCTAACAACTCACTGGAAACTGCTACAGAACAACATCAAGTAATACTACAATGTCTGAATTATATGACTACTTAAAGGAGGACCTGCAGCTTGTGGACAACCTAAAGATACAGCTACTTTGAAGTCTATACCTAAATAAATCAATTTCTTATTCCAATAAGTCATATTGACGCCCATACTGAAGGCTGGATGGGAACGAGATTAACAAAGGAAAACAATTCCCCTTTATAGTACTGGCAGAATTTAAACAGTAATGACCATCTACTTGACTCATCAGGATAGTCAGAGCTACCATTTGCTTGGAAGTCACTTAAAGCTGCTGATAAGCTACTATACAGGGAATGCATCCATTGAAGCACATCTATGTCCTTGACATCTATATTCTTTTTTGCTTTATTTAGCAAAAGAAGGGTGCAGAAGAAAGCCATAGACTTTCTTCCCCTCACATATGTACAACAGTTTATTTTCTAGTGATTTTCAAACTTCCACAATGGCTTCTTTGGTGAAAAAGAGGAGGAGAAGGAGAAACTCAGTCCTCAAAGCAACCGTCGTAATGTTGCTTACAAATAAACTTATGATAAAAATATTTTTTCCTTCTTTCGACTGACTCTTGTGAAATAAAATCAAGGTCAGAAAAATACAGTCTGCCACACTTGAAATCACATATAGAGATTGAAAAAAAGTGGTTTGGTTTTGTTGTTTTTTTTTTTTAAATCAGGAACTGCTGAAGTGTTATGCTTGTACACACACAGTGACAGACATACAGCAACTACAGAACTCTAACTTTGGGCAGCAAAAAAATTATAAAGCAGCATGCTATTAAATAATTGAAAATCATGTTCATATGCAACTTTCAAATATGACAAAAGTATTTTTACTCATGATACATGTACACGTGTGCAACTTACCTGTAATGCCTGGACTAGAAGGGTTAGATAAGGGCTTGGTGCCTTCTGATGACTGTTCTACACTTTTGGAAAGGGATCCATCTACAAGTATATCAGCTTCATCTATGTCATCGCAGGTCCCTCCAATCTGAAGGAAATGAAGTTCTCCACCTAAAATCATCACGGACAACAAAAGAAGAAAGTTTAGACAGGCATACAGCTAAATTCAACTCACAAGACAGGCTTGCACTTGAACTGCCATGCAATTATGACAATATTTATGCAGGACCTGAAAGCAGTAAAATTGTACAGGAATACCTATTTTGCTTTACTACTACTATTTTTTTTCAGGGCAAATGCAAAACAGAACTACAGAAATACTGCACTTGTGAATGGCATCAAAGGTAAAAAATATTAGGGGGGATGGGTTTTAAAGGCAATTAACAAAGGAAATCTCAATAGAAACCAAAAATCCAAAACACTATGACACTTCCCATAATCCAAATTATGCTTGTAACAGAAAATATTCCATCATGTCAAGTGAAGGCCTACACTATCTCATGTGTACAGAGTGCATAAATTTCCTTTTAAAATTCAGCATCTCAAAATTGAAAATTAAACTAATTTCTCTGAATTCTCCTACCTAAGGAGCTCTCTGCATTATTTCATCAAACCTAGAATTAAAACACTGCTCAGGTAAACAGACAAAAGAGGAAAGTCCAAAATTTTCAGTGGACACAATGTATTGATGGAAGCTTAAAATCATTCAAGGTGGCTGCCCATTATTCACCACTACAGATACGCATAGATCAATTCATAGATCAGTATAATTTACAGAGATGTCACAGAACCAAAGACTGCTAAGATCATCAAGTCCAATCATTAACCCAGCACTGCCAAGTCCTCCACTAAACCAGGTCTCTAAATGCCACATCTGCACATCTTTTAAACACCTCCAAAGATAGTGAATCCACTACTGCCCTGAGCAGCCTGTTCCATTGTTTGGCAACCCTTTCTGTAAAAACATTTTTCTTAACATCAAACCTCCCCGGAGCAACTCGAGGCCATTTCCTCTCATCCTGTCACTTGTTATTTCGGAGAAGAGGCCAACCCACACCTCACTACAATGATCTTCTCTCAGGTAGTTGTCCAGAATGGTAAGGGTAGCCCTAAGCCTCTTTTTCTCCAGACTAATCAACCCCAGCTCTCTCAGGCACTCCTCCTTCGACTTGGGCTCTAAATCACTGAGAAGGAATGTTTAACTTTACATAAGGTTGCAGGGGGGTGGGGTGAGAAGAGCTGTTAACCAGTTTCAGAAGTTACAAAAATCAGTAGGATTCAAATCCAGAGGCAAATGCAAGCATAGGCTTTATGTGATTTTTCTGAAAAATTATTAGACTGACCTTCAGCATCTGACTAACATTATGACAAACCCCATTATGCAAAATATCTAGGTAATTTGAAACAAACAAACTTGAGAATAAAACCGTAATAAAACTCCAAGATAAAACAGGTATATGCTCTGCACTGTGAGGGGTGAAGGGAGTGAAACAGAGACGGATAGAGAGGCATGGGGAGGCAGAGAGAGTGTGTGAGGCACAGAGAAAATATGTGAGGAACAGAGAGAACTTGTACAGTTTTAGGGTTTTTTTTATATTTCACTAAGAAAGTGAAATATCTGATAACAAATGGCTTAACAAACTCACTCTTTTATGAAGACAGAACAACAAGAGGAATATAATAGCTCAAATGACCAAAACAGTCAGAACAACTCTGTGGACAGGACCACACTGTGCTGTGGGAAAACCCACCCCACATCTGGGTAATGTTGTACAAAAGTAGCGTTCCCAGGATCTGAAGGGATGGGAAATTTTCTCATTATCTGTATTTATGTTTTTATTCTATCTTTTTAAAACAGCTATTTTATTAAGCCATTTAGCCATTTCTTGGTGGGTCTTTCCTAATTCAGATCCACTAAGAAGCCTGTACCTCCGCTCTCTCAGCCTCAACCCACACATCCTTGGTGCAGAACAGTACATCCCAAGGAGACCTCAGAAGTGGAGGCAGAAAAAAACAGTTCTAGCAAATAACACTTATGAGTTTCCTCGAAATGAAACAGCTCATAAATAAAAAATTTTCCTCAGGCTTCAAAGAGAATTAGAGACACATTAGAAAACACAGACCTTGACAGCTTCATTTGGTATTAAGTCAAACCTCAGTTTGTTTATCACTTTGTTTACTACTCAGGAGCAAAAAAGTCCTTACCGGTTTTTCAATACAAGAGAAGAGTCATAATCCCTGAAAGATTCCAGCACTTTTCCAAGAAAAAGTCTGTGCTCACTTCCTCTTATTCATTTTTGAAAAGGTTCTGTAAAGAAGTTTACTATGAACTTCACTTGTACAGTATTAGCCTCTGCTTATGCACTTTTCTAGAACGCTGTAGATGGCTGTGTCTCTGTATCACAAAGGAGGCATTTCCTCTCATGGAACATCCAAAGATTACTTTCTGAGGATGCATGCTTCATTAT
Source organism: Lanius collurio (assembly GCA_020086605.1). Taxonomy (NCBI): domain Eukaryota; kingdom Metazoa; phylum Chordata; class Aves; order Passeriformes; family Laniidae; genus Lanius; species Lanius collurio. The sequence continues at coordinate 24,820,455 of JACBWW010000002.1, forward strand.
TTGTTTCAATGATATTGTAGTTCCAATAGTCAAGTGCAAGTGAAAAAAATCTGCACAAAAGTCAATGCTTCTTTTTTTTTTTTGGTGTTACTACTATTGTTTGCAGCATTAGGCTCAAAGAGTGACTCGTCCAGTGCTTTCTAATTCTAGCCAGGGAGCAAACATCTCAAGAAGCAGTTTATCCAAAAGCTACTTCAGTTGAATCATTTTGACAGAAGCAATAAATGCTTCTGTTGCACTACCAAGAAGATATAAAAGCTGACACTGACTTACTCAGTTATCACAAGAGATAAATTAGAAACTGGCATCATTATACTTTCCTCAAAAACAGGTAACACAATCAAAACATTGTTAATTTAAAACCTGCTATTTGCATGGATGCAAGAACCTGGTGGGCAATAGAAACACAACGTAAGAATCATAAATTCATTCAAATAAATCACAGGCTTCCTTCTGGCAAAACAGTTCCTGGTTCCAGACAAGCAGTACTGGAACAAGCTAGACATCATGCCAGAGACTAAGGCCACTGCAGTTCAAAGCCAATCTGGTGAGATGTTCCTGCACTCTAGGAGGAGTTTGGGAAGAGTGACACTACCACCATTAGCAAATCACAATACAATGACATAGTTGAAAATATCTAATTAGTTAAAAAGAATTAGAAAATAAAGCTATACCACAGGGAACTATGCACTACTCAATTTATAGTTCTCTCCTTCTCTTGTCACTGGTTCGCTCTAAATGTGAAAGTTCAGAACACTTGAAAAATGTCACCAAGAAAGCTATCCCAAAACCTCACTTTAACGTGCTATTCTTGGAGACACTCCCATTTACACCACTCTTGGAGACTTTAGCTATAAAATTTTGCCTCGACTTTGAAACAATAGAATGCAATTGAATAGGGACAAGAAAAGTTACTATGCCCAGAAAGAAATAATTAAAAGCCCTATTACAGGATGAAACAAAATCAGCTGGACAGCAGTTCTGTATGATGAACCTCATTCAATCTCCTGCTCAAAAGTGCAAACATTCCACTATATATACACACACAGTACGTACAGACTCCAGAGTTTGCTTAAGGAATTCATATGTAGGATTACTGGACCTGGTTTTGCATATCTCATCAAGAAACCTGAGACTGACTTGATAGATCTTTTAGGAAGGGAAAGTAAAGGTAGCTTTGTTTTTTTTAATTTTATAAAATTTAAAAGGATTGAAGATATTCAATGTGAGAAAACAAATGGTTGGAGAAGGACAGCACCTAAATAAACACTGTCCTTTGTGGAGATACCTCCCTGCCGGGAGGTCCTGGGGGAGGGGACTCTGGATGAAAAGGGTTTGCCCCTGCTCCCCGCTCATGTGTGTCTGGATGCTGTGTCCGGATTAGTTGGTGGGGATTCCCGGCTGGGGAAAAGTGTCAGGGGGTCCCATGACTAGAGAGATCACCAGCAAGCGCAATGCCATGCGGCTGGGAGAAATAAACATCTCTGAACATCTACCCAATATTGTTCCATATTTCAATTCTACAGGTCTCACGATATAATACTTGTGGCGAGAATTCCCCAACAACAATGGTCCTTCCCTACTTTTTAAAGAAATCTCTGCCATATTCATATTGAATAACACAACAGATATGACTCCAGTGACAAAGATGATACAGGATAAACACTAGTGAACAAAAATCATCATCAAAGACAGCATGCAGCAAGAGAAGTTTCGTGAGTAGACTGTTAAATCTCCATGCCTAAGGTGTTTGAAAATGGTGTACAGTACTCTGTTTCTGAGTGGGTAAGTGTAATTGACCCTGACTTGAAGATGAGCTCTTTGCATCACTTCCAACATTATGTGGAAAAAACTTGACATCTCTCCAACCCTATTAGACTCCATTACTGAAAAAGGCAGAAAATTGAAAATACTAAATTGATTCCTGAACTTCTAATACACAGTACACAGGGCAGACAAAGCCTAATGACAAGAAAGAAGCAAATAAGATATCCAAAGTATATGAGAAAGAAGCTAGAGAGTGTGATTAGTACACTATTTGCAACTTAAGAGCAAGAAAGTTGCTATAAATGAAAGGTAGGAGATTGGGAGGAGTCAATTCTTCAATGTATCCAAGTGCCATCCAGTTCTGCCAAGTGCCATCCAGTTCTGCCAGGCTTGCAGGTAAGAAATAGCAGCATAGGCAACTCACACCAAAATCCAGCTGGAAAAAATAATCCTTTTTCCAGCAAAAGGGAGGGACAAAAAAACTCTTGTTCTAATGCAGAACCTGTAAAATGTTACAATGTAACACACTCAAAATTTCAGGTGAGCACAATCCAGCAATAAGAAACTATATCTGACCCTCTTAAACAAAAGAAAATAGACTTTAAATATCAAAAGAACACCCTACAACTGTATACCTATTCAAAACCAGTACCTGCTGCCTAGAATAAAGAAATTATTTATTTTCTTACTTATTATTTAGAACATTATGAAAGCAGAGTTTAGGCTGTCATATTAATGACACAAGAGAAAACATATGAACCCCCATATGAGAGCAGCCAAAGCACCACTAAGAGGGATATTACGTTGTCCAAGGGGAAGAGAAAAAACAAAATGCAAGGACATTAAAGTTCACAATGTTTGCCTAACAGAACTGGAACCAAGAATATACTTGCACACTTTTCCCCAGAGGTCAAGCTCCAGTAATCCTTGCAGAAACAGGGAAGTACCTGAAGCTGACACCAAGAGGTAACATTCTGAAGTGTGACTCACAAAGATGGATGACGTCTGAAACATATCTAAAACATCTTTCCATAAAACCACTCCAGATCTGAAGCACCCATTCACACAGAATTTTTCAGTCATATCTTAGAGGCAGCTATGGAAAAATTTTTTATGATCTACCAATAAAAATAATACATCAACAAGCAGGAGAAACAGAAGAAAAGGCTATTCTGCATTCAGAACTTTTAGACATTAAAGTACCTCTTTGCCTGCTCTGACATCCCAAACAAGTAAACAGGAAGGAATACACTGCTCATGACTGAATATTTTCCAACATCATCCAAGCATTTCCAATGCATGTATGTTCCAAAACTTTCACATAACATTTTCATTTATGTCTTTGAACTACAAGCTCCTTTCTAGATGGAATAATGTTGAACACATCAGCGAATACAGTTATTCCACTTTCAGCATATCTTTCTAATGCTGTCAGACTGCAGGCACCATCCCACACGTGGCAGTAAAGCCAGAGGAGCAAAGACCTCAAAGTGATTCATGAGGAAGCCTAAGAAAACTGCACTTAAGAAAAAATAATAACAGCAAAAATCCCCATCTTCAGCCACCTCACTTAGAAAGAAATTCTACCCATTTAAAGCAAAAGTTTAAAGGATAATTATGATTCAAGACATGGAAAATTATGCAAAGGTTATTCCATATATTAAGCTATTCAAACTTACAATAAGACAGAGGATTATAAAAGTTATATTAGTAGTTGAGGTCCTTGATTTGCTTTTTCTCTTAGTGTTCCTAAATTTGATGCCCTTTATTCCTTTATTTATAAACATTTCAGTTCAAGTCATTCTTTACCAAGGGTCATATTTTGGCATAAATGTTTTGACTCTGAGGCTTCAGACATACCTAGCATCAGATCCTGAAATCCAAACTTCTAATCAACATTGACCCCTAAATATTTATGACAGCTTTGGACTTAATTTCTCAGAAGTGAGAAAAATTTAACAGTGACTGAAATGTCAAAAAAGGAATAAAAATTGAAAGCCTCTAAAGACATTTAAGCAATTAAAAAAATGAACTCCAAAGTCCATGTTTGGGTAGAAAATGGAAGTTCCAAATAGAGGTGTAGTGGGTATAAATGAAAGATAAGAATAATCAGTGGATTTTTTTTTTTTAAGCAAACAAAGTACTACATCCAAAAGAGGAACCTTGCAGGCTGACTTGATACTTGTACCATACTGGGCTACAGAAGAAAAAAATATCACGAAATCTCAGTCATCTTAAGGGCAGCATGAATAAAAGCAATCCAACAAAGCTATTTATAAACTACTAGATGTGTATTATAATACTGAGAGAGATTTACTGGGAAAGCAGAATGATGTACTTATCTATTACAAAGAAGATGGAAGTATTCTCCAGTCAGTAACAGAGATGGTGGTTATCTAGGCAGAGACAAAGTACTCCTACACACAGAGAACAAATGCTTCCAACTCAACAGACCTGTGTATCTTACACTCCATGCCCCAAAGAAGTTTACATGATACCAAAAGCTGCAAGAATATAATTACCATACACACTAACATTGGATGGAAAAGTACCATGCACAATAACAATAAGCCCTTTAACTTTTATCATGAATATTAAAACACAAGAAATACAAAATGGATTTGAGGCAAGAAAGAAATTAATAGCAATAAACATCTGTAGAAAAAAAATCTGTTTGGAGGTCTTTTCAATGAGATTGAGGTTTGATCAGCTAAGTATAAGGTAAAAAAATTATGACATGGATATGATATAAAAGTTTTCAAAGGCAATTAACCTTTCAGTTAGAGTTCCATTTTAACTAGGAAAAAGTGCATTATTAAATACAGATGAAACAGTTTAACAGATATTTCTTCGAAAGCAGTCACCAAAAGAGAACAATTTAGCAAATATGAATGTTACCCTCGGGAATCTGCAAACATAAATACCAGTTACTAACTTCCAATGTTTTCATTCGTATTTAAAAAGCAATCTAAAATGCCCACTTCTAGAAATCTTGGTAGGTGAGTGACAAACATGGAGTCTTTAAGAAAGCTGAGATGTTTACAATAAACTTGACTTAATCTGTTGGAAATAGCAAGTAAATCTGATTTAACAGCTGCTCACAGGAGGAGTTTATAATTAGCGTGACACCACCATGAAAGGAAAAAAGGTATAAATTTCAAATCTTCCAGTAAAGAGGACGCTCAATATAATATTGTTGGGAACCTATTTGAAATGTATGAACCATCGCATCAGCTTATCTCCTCTGAGAGCCTAAGCATTTCCAGTGAAGCTGCAATCAACTGCAAGAGAACTAAATAAAACACTGGGGCATGGAGGAATGCAGCTGGCTAACACCCAGAGCTGTTTCCAGGGCTCCAATGTGACACAGGGAAGTGAGGAGTTGTGTGGTGGTTTAGTCACTTTTACAAAGTAGTTGCTACCTGGACTTGAGTTACACTCTGCTCCTACCTGCCCTCTTCCCCAAAATGTCTTTGTGTTCATTTGGAAAAAAAGGCTTAAGAACCCTGCATGGATAGTCTGGCTCTAAAACTTAAGAGAGTAATTGCAAAAAGCAGAAGCAGAACCAGCAGCATGCCACCTGAATGAAGATACACTTGAATAAGTTATAAAAGCATTATCTTCTATGCTGTCTTGAATATCATCAATTACATGCAGGAGACATTTTTCTGGAACGTGATTTCTATATCATACAAATAATTACATACAAGAATTACTTCTATTTGTTTTGGACTTAAGAAGTCTGTGCCTCTACAAGACTTAGACACACACAAGAATTACTGCCATTCTAGAGATTAAAACAGACATTTAAGGTAAGGAATGAGTCCATGCTTCCTAGACTACTAACTGTATGTAAATTTGAAATTTAGATTCTAAATTCTGTAATATAATCCAAATACAGTAAAATCAATAATTAAAAAAAAATTTAAAGAAAAGTCTTACCTTTGGTGCATGCACATAATCTGTCTGTGCCCGAACAGTATATCACAGAGACAAACATATCTGGTTCCTCAGTGCCCTCTTTTTTAGGTGGCTCCACTTTGGCCAGAATTTCAAAGTTCGAAAGATCTAATATTTTTACATATCCTCCCTGAGTAGTTATTACCAGGTGCCCAAGAGTAGAGATCTCAGATCTTCTCTCTCTCCCATTGCCATTTTTAGAAGTTAATTGTATTTCCTCTACAGGCTCCTCACAGTCGTCCTCTCGATTATCCAGTATATCTGGTGGGAGCAAAATCATTGAGGTAATTGTGTCTTGGGGGTCTTTGATATGCTGGATTTTTACTGGTTCCTCCTCTAGAGTAACTATTCTAGTGGCATAATTCATCTTATAAAGCACTAGGTATCCACCACTAACACTTCTCTGTTCAGGTTGAATTATTAAAGGAGTTGGTACATCTGCTGGTGAATCATGCTGGATTACATCAATACTCGTGCCATTTACTACAGCAAGACTTGATTCTAGTTCCCCCTTCCTTCTATTACATAGTGCCGAGTTTAATTTATTTAAATTATTCAAGGCCTCTACTTGATTTATTGCACTCAGAGATTCGACAGGACAAGTCCGCAGTCCTACTAACAGATGAACTCCATCTGCACAAGGTGTGATTGAATCTACACAGAGGTTCTCCTCCTCTGCAAACTTTGGCAGACGCAGGCACTGAACCAAAGTCCCAGGCTTGGGAACCATAGAGCTCCACTTGTCCGAGTCCGGCGATGTCAGGTTGGCGGCAGCATCCGCAAACTGCTGAATGTAAGTCACAGGGGGGTCCTGTAACAGCAACTGCTCCTGACTGTCCAGCTCCATTTCAATGATTTGTGGAACTGTGAAACCATCATCGTGTATACTTTTACTCATAATATTGTTCATCTGTGAAAAGAGTTTTCCTGCTTTTTCATCAGACTCCTTAATGCTGTATAGCAGCAATACAGGCAAAGTCCTCCTTACCAGAGGGGAATTCAGTTCTGAATTAGTGCAGGATTCGTTGTCAGTTGATCCCTGTTCCGAGACACTCTCACCTCGAGTCCTACTTAAGCCATCCAGTGACCTCTGAGAGTTACTGCTAACAGGAGAGGTAGCAGGTGATTTGTATGTTAATAGACCTCCAGCTAACAAACAAGGAAAGGGAATGTTGTGTTGTTCTAGATGTTTTTCCTTCATCTTTTCACTCTTACAGTTGGCCAAACAAGGATTTGCCCCAAGTTCCTCTAGATCTTTGACGGTGTCTTCCAGAACATTTGCAACAATTTCCCACTGAAGTTTTTCAGGTTGCTGAAGAACACTGAGAGCTGTTATATCAAGGCTGACTTCCATACTTTCTTTTTGTGACGTATGCCCTTTAAAACAAAAATATTTAACATAATACAAATGCTCAAAAGACAAAACAGGAATCATACTGCATCCATTACTGTTTGTTGTGAAAAAAGTATCTTTTTCTACATCTCATGCTCTTTTTTCCCCCACTTGGTAATCCTTACTCAAAGACGCAGACTGGATTATAGAAAATAAACATGTAATTCTCCCTCCATCAAAATTTCTGACTCAGCCTCTAAGAAAATAACACAAGAACACCATGCATAGCACTATTCTGCATGGAAATCTTTATTCAGGAAGAGAAATACTCTATCAAAGTGCATACCCTTAGGGAAACAATCAAGACACAGGAACTCTTTCTGGTAATCCCATGAATTTAAAGGGTTTTGTAGAGCTGTAATTTGTTCCTGGTTTAAGTTCTTTTATCTTGGTTTGTGTGCTTTATTGACAGCACGATAAGCAATGCTTGTTGTCAAAAAAGACATTTATTAACCAACAAAGTGTAGTTTTTCTCTTCTCCTGTATGCAATCTCTCCCTCACACAAACAGTGCCTTAAATATTGGCTTTGCTTTCAAGGTAAATCCTTTTCCTTTTTTCTCATATGTATCATATTAATGTAATATCATCGGTTTTGACAGTGGTTTTTTAAAAGCCTGAAAGAAAAAACCTCCAAGAAGTTTGCCTTCCAAACTATTACATATACAACAGATCAGTTATATCCTACCTGTCACAGATTCCGATCTGGAATGCTCTTCACTGTCTGAATCCTCCAGTAGGTCATCACTGAAAAAAAATAGTGCATGAATGACACCATGTACACTCTAAATGCATGCTTATTTTTAATAAAATGAGTAAAAAACACGATGTGTACTAAAACTGGCCATTCCTTTTAGCCAGCACTGATCATCCATTAATGAGTTCATCACAGACACCAACAACATAAAGACCTTTTTCCTCCATTATCAAACCATTAGACCAGATTTCTTTTTGTCTCATTCTACTGTTGTGTTCCTACAAGTCAGGCATAAATGGAATTAAAATGAAAGCCAGTTCTCAGAAATCATTCCAAGAAAAATAAAATCATACAATCAGGACATCTAAAAATTAATATTGACATCTTCAAATTCCTCAAAATAATCTCTGGAAAGTGGATCTGACAGACTGGCCTTCAATTCTACCAGAGTGATTTTGAAGCTAGTAAAGAAACAAGGTATGAATAGTGTGTTGGTTTTAAAAAAACTGCCAGATTCATCATTTTGTCATAAAAACAGATTCTGTTCAAGACACCTTTTCAGGAGAAATAGGTCCCTTAGCAGGTCTAAGAATATATGAATAATTAATGGATCTGACTTTTCCAATAAAAGAAATCATTTCTTATTACAGGCTCCTTACACACAGGAAGAAGAGAACTCCCTTTGCAGCTTCAGGTGTAACTACTCCAAATACCAAGTCAGATCCTCAAACTTCACCAAACTGGATGCTTCTTCCTTATATCCAAGGAACAGATCCTTTTTGGGTCAAACCTGATCAACCTTCACTTCACAACATGACAATTCAGTACTTTGATTCTCATCCAGCTTCCCCGTAAGTGGAGAAGTGATAGTAAATTTCATGTAGGTTAAATGAAATGAAAGATGCTTACTTCTGAGGCGTATGACTGCACTGTCCTTTATCCAGCTCTTAAAATCAGTTTAATTCTTTGACTCTTAAGGAGTTCACAGCCCTAAAGCTACAGTAAGAGCTCAGGCAGCTGTTCAGCCCCACATATTGATACTGCCCATGTCTTCAGAAGAGCAAGCTTCATATTCACTCGGCACTAATACAGATATCACACCAACCTTAAAATCAGTTTACCTCCCTGTGCATGTAGCAGTATTTTTACTTTCTTCTTACTGCTGAAGTTTAAGAAGAAACATTCAGAAAACAAACAACACTCCCCAAACACCTTTTGTTCCAATTTTTCCAACAGTTATTCACTCTTTTGGGCTTTGGCAATACCAGACAAGAGTTCCCAGTAAGAGACTGCATGAAGCATGAGTGAAATACTGCTTTTTCTCATGTTACACTTTTAAGCACTGGCATACCCTGTAGTTTATCCAAACCTTTGCAATAGGACTCTCTAATTGTTTAGAGTCTGTATGCATGTTGTAAAGGTACGTAAGGAAGTTCAAATTTCTAGCACACCCACACAGTTTAGTTTCAGAATGACATAACCAGAAATTATGGAGAAGCAATCAGAGAAATGCATATTCCAGAAGTCCATGAGGAGCCTTTACTTTCAAAACCTGAAATGTATAATCCATAACTAAAATGAAAAGCTAATCCAAAATTTATGTTACGTTCTTTTTTTTCTCTGCCTCTGAAACATCAGCATAGGGTAGCAATGAGATTTGCAATCTCTCTACTAGTGGAGTATAGAAACTGGAACAGCAGGAAACTGGCTTAAAAAATAGACATTTAGATTAGTCTTTTTCAAGTGCTGAATTGTGTACAAATACAGAGAGACTAAAAATATTATTTCCATGAAAAGAAAATTACCAATCTTACGATTCACAAAGCATGACTTTGCTAAATGGCATTTACCACTTACACAGCAGCATTTCATATTTCTAATTTTGTAGACTGGCATACCTGTCTCCTTCTAATTTTGGTATGTCTGAGCAGCTAGATGAATCTTCTAACCATGCTAGTGTTGGTCTCCTTGAGTCAACCCCTGAGTTCTGTTCTCCTGATAACATTAGTTGCTGCACAATAGCGGGATCATATGCATTGATTTCAAATTTTAAGTGGACCTGAGAAATAACAACAAAAACCAGAAAAGGTATTTGATTTTGAATCAAGATTTGCCTAATCATTCAAGAGTCGATGAAAAATGATTGTTTATACTGCATACCTTCATAAGTTTGGAAACATCCCATATGCAGATCTTTCCTCGTTTTGTTGCAGCAGCTAGAAAATGAGGGCAACTTCCAGACCCAAAGCAGGTTATTCTGTCAGTGCCATCTGTGCAGGGAAATTGTGCTGGACTTGTTGCCAGCGTGACTGAAAGAGGTACATTCTGAGTGTGCTCACCCTTGACAAATGGGCAGTTTGGGGAATGTCTCTCATGTTCAGACCTTTTCAGATTAAAAACAAACACAGAAAATATTGATTTCTTACCATGAAAAATACACACAGCATATACAAGCTAAGCCCTAGAAGTAAAGCTGAAACAGAACTGTTTGAACTGTCGTGCAGTCAAGCATACAAGAGAGTTCTGAAGTTACTAACACAGCTTCCCCTGATTCTCAATAGCAGACTGTATTAAAGACTTGGATCACTCAATGCACTTTCATATTCAAATGGATCAATCTACACAGTGCTCTTAATACAATTAGTCCATTAAAAAATAATTGTTCTATAGGCAGTAGCTAATCATGTCCCCATGAAGAAAAGCACATTAATGCACATAAATTAATGTTCATTAAAAATCCAATGTTATGAGTAGCTTTAGAAGTATTGTCCTGTTTTTAGTTCTATATCCACAAATAAATAAATTAAAACTGAAAACAGTCCTAAATGTCACACTGACCAAGAAGCATGGAAAAGACCTAATCTTGATATACAACTTGCGCAGAGACATGCCAAGAGCAATTACACAGCTCCAAAATGTCTTGAAAATCGTAAGTGAAAAGAGTAGACTAAACTATGAAGATAAAATTACAAGGAAAAGTTTCCAGCAAATCAGGAATCCAATGTGCTCAAGAAAAGATTATAAATTACCAACAAATCAAGAAAAAAATTACATTAAGAACTCTTTAATCAGTGTAAGGTCCCACATTTCTGTCACTATGCACAATTTTAGAGAATTCAGGAAACTAGTAATGGATGCTGCCACTTCACATAAAAGGCATATACATACTATATAGCCATGGCAGTTCTTGAACTTGGAAAGAGATGTCTTCTAGTCACAATCAAACAGAAGGCTCAGTTTAGATCCCTGCACAGAAATACTGGCTGACAACTCTCAAGGAGCAATTTGAAATGAAATAGCAAATATGAATTAAGAAATAAATCCAACTCCAAATTTTTTGTTTTAATATCATACAGAAATTTGATATAGTACATCAAATCTTTTTGTGATTTGTTCCATGGAATCATTTTAGAAACCTATTCTTGTCAATGACTTATCCTAAACTCACCAGAAATACCACTGAGATACACCGATTTTTGTCCTTCGAAGATTTATAACCTCTTCAGCACAAAATTAAGTCTACTTCAAACATCATTAAACTTACCAAGGTTCATCTGTAGGCTCCCAGCACACCAAGCACACACTACAGGTAAAGCACATGGCTCTGTCATCTCCTGATGAAGCAGGCTATGAAAATAGTAAGAAACACTTGAAATTTATACAGCTATGTACTATGAAACACTTTTAACTAAGTGATCAAGTCCTTTCCTTCTAGTGACATATATAAAGCATCACATCAAACATATAAAAGGCCACAAATTATATACTAAAAAGTGGCAGTATTTAACTATTTAAAAGGATACACATTACTACAGAAGAGATCCAGAACTAACATTCATGCAAGTCATTGGAGGCAAACCACAGACATAGAACAGAAATGACTTTTTTTTTCTTTGGCAGAAGTTCACGAGGTTCAAAAAACTTAGAACTGCAGCAGAATAAACGCTTGGATAAACACAGGTTAAAAACTATTCCAACCAATCTCTTAGGACATAAAGCATTCTCAATCACTCCTCTGAAAAGAACAGATGTTACTAGCTGAAGTAATTGAGGAAAAAAAATCAAAATTTCCATTCTTTTAAAATTTTGCATTTTCATGACCTCATTTCAAGACATGCTTGGGAATACGCAGATGCAATTCCTACATATGAATTCACCGCATTTCTCCTTCTGTACAAGCTTAAGAAATCATGCAAAAACTTAATCCATTTGCACCTGTCGAGCCTTGCAGCTGACATAATGAGGCAGACAATATTGCTGTCAAATGACAGGCACTGCCCAGCCATCATTATCTAAATCCATATTACAAGTTTTTTTTTTTTTTTTACAGCAGGAATAATTTCAAAAATGAAAAATGGAAATAAGCAGAAGTAGTGGAATAAAATGTTGAGGTGGTCGTTATTCACTAAGCCTAACAATTTAATGTGATCTAGGACCTCTGATACCATTTAAGTTTTACAAGGAAAGTATGGTTAGGGAACTCCAGTGCCAAGCTTATTGCTGTTTTGCTTTACTTGTACTATAAAAAGCATTATTTACTCAACATTCTAACAAGGAGAATGACATTCTACAGAACAACCAATTTCACCTCTATAATTGTTGTTTAACTCTGATCTGCTATGTAGAAAAGTTTTATATGCTCAAGTTCAGAGCAGTATTTTCTGTGAGCCATACAAAAAAAAAAAAGCAAACTCAAGGCACTGAACTCTCCTGAAAATTTAAAAAAAAGAAAAAAAAAGCTAAATGACAAAGTTTTTATGGTTTATGCATAATTGAGGAATCCATTAAAAAAAGAGAAAAAAAACCCACTAAAAACATCACCCCTTTTTTTTCCCTGTGTCCTCCCACCGAGGGAACAAATACTAAGTACAACTAAATCTTTTACCTGGTGATAGAACCCAGCTTGAGCCATAGGATCTGGCTGTGCCCACCGATAACCCACGTGAGGCCATGAAGTGAACGTTTCCCGTCGGTTAGCTTCACTATACATCAAAGACCTAGAAAGGTGAAAAACTCTACGTTACCCAAAACTGCTACTTAAAATTTAGAACCTGAACTGTTCATGAGATACTTTCAGTGCTTTAGTAACCGTTAGAAACAGCATGAAGTTACCTGTAACTTATAAATAAAATTATAATTAACTGTTACAGGAGAGTTACAAAATTCCCTCACTTGGGTGCTTAAAGTAAATCCCCAGTAAAAAATGAAAAGCCATACAATAGCCTACAGGTCTTAAAAGCAGGATTAATAAAATAAGCTTCCAGGTAGCCTATTTGATCTACCTGCAGAAACACATCAAATACCCAAAGCTATTCTGCATCTGAGGTGGGTGGAGAATCTAGACCAAAAGAACTGCAAGACAGTTGGAATTTTTTTTTTAACATGACAACTACTGCAAAAATTTGGGGTTCTTAGTAAAACAGATATAAATATGCATATTTAAAAATAGTCTAAAGCAGTATTTTAGGCTTAACTGAATACATGGTACAAATTCCCCCAGTCACCACTCACTACATACTATAATACTGATAAATTTTAAACTACTAAGTCCCAAACTATGAAATCCCCTCTGCAACTCAACAGTTACAGAGCAAAGAAGTTCCTCTCTTTTCCACCTTCACTCAGTGCATGTCGCTCATCTGCAATACCCAAAATGAGAAATGAGTATCAGTTTTTCTTTTCCCTTGACAGGATTTTGTTCTCCCAAGAACTAGTGCTGTCAGATGGAAAGGCGCCTTATTTTCTGTTTCTGCTCCTCAGTTTCAGGAGATTTTTGCTGTCTTATAAAGGAATGGAAATATTAAAACGTTTCCTGCCAAGGAAGTAATCTATTCTAGCAACACCCACATAAGAGCTATCTTAACTTGACATTATACCAGCTCAAGAGACAGATCTTGGGAGAGCTCTAATCAAAATACAATATGGTGATGTACAGGTAGAACCTGAAGACTTGCGAGGTTAAGTTAAGAGATATAATCAAATTGATTAAATTATTTGAGGTATAAGAAATTATAATACACTTGCAAAATTATATTTGTACAGACACTTTGAAGAAAGAATCAATTTACAGACTTATAAGATTTACCAGTATTCTAACTAGTTTCAGTTTATGAAGGTTAAAAGAATGGATTACTTGCTTGTGTATAGATGACCCCTTGGATCAGAAAGAGATGAAGCAACCATCTGATGTAAAATGTTCTCTGATCCCAAATACATACCAGGTGACTAGAGAGTTCAGAAGTAGTATATATAATGGCTTGCAAAGGTAACTTCTTAAACTTCTAAACCATAAAACACAGGCATGGCTCTTTCTTGTATGAAGGAAAATGAGTTGACTTTGGGGTACAGCATAGTATGTATTTAATGCTGCAATTGTTTCCTTTCTAAAGTATATGTTGGGATTAAGAGCAAAGTGATTTCAATTTGCCTGGCATTAAAGTTGAAACTCAGATAGTCTTGTGGCATCCATAAAGGCTTTGCTAAGTTCAGTAATATGTATGGCACAGCGTACATTTAACAGTTAATTAGTTGTATGTGTAAGATCAACAAAGCACAAATAGTATTAATTCTTTGGCAAGTAAGATAAACCCATCCAAGAGCTTATTCTGATACAACTAAGGGGTCAATTCATCACTTATATTGTCTTAATATACCTGTCCACAGATCGCCCAGGTCCCACACCAAGCTCTGGCCGCGCGCTGGGTAAGAGGTAAGATAACCTATCCATCACAGAGGATGCTACAGGTAAGGCAGCAATATTTTGATTTATCTTCTTGAGTTCATTTACAATGGCACTGGCGACAGACTTCAAAACATGATGAGGAAGGTGGAACGTAACCGTTGCCCACTAAATAAGAAAAAAAGTGTCTACGTTTTAAAATTTTAACATCTAAACAACAAACAGATCACAGAAGTGTCAAAACCAAAACCAAGCACATGTTATATCAGGAAATACAACAAGAGACACACAAAAGCAACATGTACCTAACACAAGGAAAGTCAGAAACTTCTAATTTTAAGCTCAGTTGCGTTTATTAGTTGACTTTATCAGCAAGAAACTAACCTTGTTTATTCTCTTACTAAGTAAAGCTTCACATAGAAAACTAAGGAACAGATAATATACTCCACTGTCTTTAAACAAAATCCACCACACTGAGTCACAGATTTTGTATGTTTCAATGGCAGACACACAAATCAGACTTGGGAATGCATGCCAGACAGTACAGAGACAAATTCTTACCTTTGCAACTTTATGATTTGCTGCTGTTTCATGTGAGGTATTTTTTAAGCCATCCTTTAGTTGAGTGATGAACAAATCATATCCCTCTGTGCTAGAAACATCTACTTTTTCTATGCAAGCAGATAACAGCTGCTGAGCCTAAAATGCAGATGTGGAAGCAAAGTTAGCATCCATGCTGAGTACCTACAACATGAATTATGCCTGTTTCATCACTCCAGGGAATGTCCTTTGCCATATCCTACTTTATCATATATTATATCAGCATAATTCCCATAAAAGATCCAGAGTTGAGTAAGATGTTCCAAGTTCATAGGCCAACCAACAGATAAACATCAGCAATGGCAACAGTAATTACCACAAATTCCCTCAAGGGCAATATTACCAAGTGTTAAACAAGTCAGTCATGTAAGTTAAACCAGAAGATCTATTAAAGCAAGCAATGAGGACACATCTATTGCCCAATGCTTTCTCTTCAAAAGGATTCACTCAGCTTTAAGGACAAAAAGTGAGAGCAAGAACAAAAGTCTTGACATTTTCTGAGTACCTTTGTATCTTCAAAAATGACAACGAGAGCAACAACATGGCAACAAAACTAGAAATAAATTACTTAAAATGCTAATACAATGAAGCGGAAAAATGAGGCAAAAAAAATCCCAGGCTGGTTCAGAAATTAGAACTCAGAAATAATGCAGCTAGAAAAGAATGCTGTAAGCATCCATTTTTCTTCCAAGTCTCATCTGTTTTGAGCTTATCCCACTGTCCGCTAACTTCATGTTGACAGGTAAGATTTAAAAGGTATGCTTAATGTACAAGGCACAGAGTATTCTAAATCCATTGTTAGGTGGGTTAACATCTGTAAAATATAATAGGAATTCTTTCAAGTTACAAACATGGGGAAATATTTCCCATGGACAATGGTCAGTTCTTTAAACAACCACAAACTGTTCAAAACAGAATGGACCAAATGGCCCCTTCGTTATGTCCTTGGGAAATTCAGGGGAAGAAAGGCTGAAATAAGGCAAACCAGTCCCCCAGCTAAGGCTGCATCAGAAGAACAACGAACAGACTGTGGAAGTTCCTAAATTTTAGTGTTCTACAGGTAATTCAAAATAGCATAGAGGTTGCTTCACAACTTGTTAATGCTGACAATTAGAAATGCATAAAGGTGCACTGCACTACCAGCAGATCAAGCATATTAAAAGACTACTTAATTTAAGTGCAAAAATTTGCAGAAAAGTTCTAGAGACAAACAGAAACTAAACACCCTTCCTTGAAGTTCTTGACCTTTCTATGATGAAAGAAGTGGACAGATGTATTTGTATGACATTTGCTTAATATTTACTAAATTTTTTCAAGGTCTGGGTTACCACCTCTTTAAAATCAAAATTAAGAACTTAAGACAGATAATGTTTTGTTTTCTACCCCACTGATCAGGTGATGAGCCTCCCAAAGCTATTCCTACTGAACTCCACATTTCTTTTTCTACAGGAAGGATCTTTATAAAGAAGTGCTGTAAATAAGGGTCTGTAAACTCTTTAGAACCAAAGAATCTTTGTGCCAAAATACTGACACAAACTTATAGCTTGTATTGAACACCATGTGAGACTGCAAGCCTGTCACAGCAGACCTTGTGAAAGGAAATTCTGACCTCTGACACTTTCTTCACACTCAGCCTCACATATCAAGATTCTTTAGTAACCCACAAAGGGTGTAAAAGTGATGCCAGTGGGCAGCAAGCCTGAGGAACCCAGGAAACTCTTCAGAGACCTCTGTGAAACATTTTACTGCTGTTACTCCAACTCAAGTCACATAGTTAAAAACCTCACGTATAACACACATTCTTGATTCATAGTAAGCACCTGTTATTCAATACTTCAGGAACACACAAATAATTTACATCAATGCTGAGGATAAACAAATGCAACAAAATCTTAAGCATTACACTCCAAGCAGAAATGTCTACATTAGCTTCTCTTAAAGTGATACTAAATGCTCAAACCACCAAGTACTGTGTTACAGCTGATCCAAACATAAAAGAGAAGCCAGGTTTGCACAGAAAAGTCTTGTTAGGCCAGCTGACCTTGCTAGAAAACTCAGATTCCGGCAATAATTCTTCACATGAAGAAACACCACATTACCTGATTTTGTCTTTCTTTCCCTGAAACAACAACAACAAAGTAATCAGGGATAGCTAACAGCCCAGACTGACTCCTAGAAGTGCATATAGATTCCATACACAAGCACTGAAAAGGTGGGGGAGTGAGTTCTTATCTGTGGTCACTAAAAAGTTCTTTAATCTGAAATAATGTGGTCTTGAGGCATGCTCTTATTTGTTTGAGATACAGGTAATGGTGAAAAGCTGTGGCCCTGTGACAGCTAATAACTAAGAAACTTTTCCATTACATGGTATTAACATCACTCTAGAAACCCAGAGACAAATATCTGATTTCAGTATTTCTGACAGAGTTATTTACATACCTCTTTTTGTTTCCCCCCCTCACATCTTACCTCTGTAACCGGCAATTCAAGCTGAACCACATCATCTTGTTTTGAAACAGGCGTTTGCAGAGCTGTGTCTAACAGTAAGATACCATTGAGATCTTTCCTACATCCTACTGCGTAATCGTCCACAAAGATCACTTTATCCACAGCAGAAATATACTGACATTTCACCCGTCCACCTGGTTTAGCTATAAAGGGAAAGACAAAATGCAAGATCTAATTAGAAAAATGCTTTTACAGAAAAGAACTCCAATTTCTTTTTTGGAAAGTAATGGAACACTTTAGCAAAATCTTTACTTCTTGAGATGATCAAAACCTAACATTTTAGCTACCGCAACTTTCACCAAGCTTTTATATTCCTACATTAAGAAACAAACTACCAAAATCTGTGCATCCCATCAATAACTACAATCATTTTATTCCTACAGTGGAAGCCATTAATTGAAGTCCTCCTCCTACTAGGAGACCTAAACTAGTGTTTTCAAGCTTAATGCCTGTTATACTTGATACTAGCTGACAGTCAATAATAAGAACTAAATTGTACAAATCAGCATGAATACTGAGACAAAATTGCTAAATTACCATAAAGGTTTATAAACACCATTTCATCAAGCAAAACAATAGATAAACTTCTCAAAACTAAGTACGGCATGCAACATGTACCAATATGGTATGTTCCTTGAGACACTACAACAGCTCATTTTTGCTCAGTGCTGCCAGTAACACGTTTGAGAAGTTTGGTGAAGGTAGAGGAAGAGTGTCAGCAGATAAATAAGGAAAGGTTGTGGCAATGGATATTATCCCTCAAAATGTTTAATGTTACTTGACACTATTACATGTCTAAAGCTGCCTGGACTGCAGAACTAAATGTAATCCATGTAAAATGCTACCTGCATAGAAGGTAAACTGCTTTCAATCACAGACAGTGTAAGCTGCTGCTCCAGAAGCGGACTCTGTGTGTTATTAACATAGGGACACATTCTCCAACAGCAGCTGAAAATGCTGGAGTGTCAATATAGATGTCTTCCTGTCGCACAGGAATAGGAGTTTCGTTAAATTTTGCATTAGTCACGTCCTGTCCATGTTCTCCTCTTTCCTCAGACACCGAATACTGTTTTTATTATAAATAATTTAAAAATCACCATTTTGGTAGCTGGCATACAGTAAAACATCCAGGTAAGGACACCTACATAATTCTGTCATCTTCACACTTTTCATAGAGTTAAATGGAAATTAAAACTCCTGGAAAAATAGGGCACATGAATCTGACCACATTACATTTGTGGTATCCTCTCTTTAAAAATGCAGGTCAAGAACAGTTGTCAGCTGCCCTTCTCACCAAGATTTTGGAAACAATGACTCATATACTCGCAAAACAAAGGACATATGCCCTTGCCTGCATTGAGTATATTGCAACTGTAATCATTGATATAGCAGTCAGAAACACTTTGAGAGTCTGGAATCACTTGATAGTTATGAAATCTTTGGTCCCTGCTAACCAAAAAAGGTTTCTCTGAATGGCAAATCAACTAATTTCAAACTGTGTTTTTGCCAATACACTGGAGTTCCTTACACGTGACTTTCTACAGCCAACACAGCTGCAGGCAAGGAAGTAAATAAATCTACAGGAAAGTAACAGTTTTGACAAAAATTCAAATATGTGTTTTAATATCTTCCTAAGTTTCAACAACGTACTGGAAACTATTATGTAAATAAATTGAACAGTATCTGATGCACTAGACTAGAAAACTCAGCATAATGGTGCGTGCAGACTGTCCAATGTGATCCAAGGGATGGATCACTACAGGACACTTTCTTTATCCCATCACTTCTCTCCTTCTCCCTCCCAGAGAGAATGGGAAAAGCAGCTCACCCTTTCTGGCGGTGCCAACACCATGAACACTTTCTTTTGCACTTTCCTTATTTCCTGTCAAGCACAGAAGTATGCTCATGCCCTGTGACTAGGAGTTCAGCAATCTGTAGGAGCCCCAGTCATTGTGGCTTTCCAGGCAAGACCATTCTTATTTTATCATTTCTGTAGTGATGTAAATGAAATCTCATGTCTAAAGCACCAAACAGCTAATATCCTTTGAGTAAATGGTCCAAATCTTTAGAAGCCAATGAAGATTACTAGCGAGGCAGATAACATAATATTTCTATTCCATTACGAAACAAAATAAGAAGTTATAACTACAGAACAAGAAATATATTGCCTACCAGCTGTGATTTTCCCTGAGCTGGTTAATGGTTGATTACATTGACAGGAAGATTGGCCAAATTATCTCTAGAAAGTTATTTACAGTTACTGTTTTTATTTTATTTGAGGCACATAAAAACAATACAACCTCCCTTAGCCTAAGTTGATGGAGTTTCAAGGAAATGTTTTGATCAATATTTAATACTGTTTCAAAACCCAGAGAAACACATTCTCTAACTGACTAGGTTACACTGAATATCCTCTGAGTTGCTGAGAAGCTTTTTTGCTAACAGGAGTTTAATTTTAAAAGTCAAGAAACACATTTCAAGATGATTCTAGTCACATACTATAAAGCAGTGTACATATGGCTGACCATATGACTATAATAGATTGAGAACCAGGAAACCAAAAAATTTAAAAGTCACTACTACAGAAGTACTAACCTAGAAGTTATGCCTAGAAAATTTAAATCATCCTCAAAGCATTGTTAGAAATGTCCTCTCTAACTCAGGATCAATATTTTACAATCTGCCAAAGGACCCTGCCAACACCCTTTGAAAAACATACTGATGCCACTCTAACATTATGTCCTGCCTGTCCAGCTTGACTAAGTTCACTAGCAATAAACAGTGATCTGCATCTTCACAAACTGCAGCTCAAAGGTTTCAGGTAAAATCACTAAATTACTTAAGGCAGATCATCAAAACCCAACAGTTACTCTCATTTTAGCCCCATTTTCTTTGGTTGTAATTTATTTTGGGTGGTAGGAGAAGAAATAGTCATTCAAAGTTTCTAATGATTTTGCTTTTCAGTCTTGGCACAAGTGAATCATACCTTCTCCCAGTATCTCCAGACTATCTTCTTGGGATTAAAAACAAAACAACTAAGAAGTCATTAAACCTTTTGTCAGTTCTTACAAGGAAACCTGGCAGGCTGGTAGCAAGCTAGAAGTGCAAATCCAATAGCATATTACGTTATGTTATGTCATCTATTACAACATTAGAACTAGCAACCTAAAAACTTAAAATAAAACCAAACAAATATCAGACTGCAGAAATTAAGAACCTGAGAAAAGGAACATTTCATCACCTCCACCTTCTTTGTTACAAACAGTAAGAGAACAGAGACCAGCAATTTCCTGTGAACAAAATCTGACCCATGACAGTATTACAGAAAACAAACTTGTTTGGGGAATTCATATCAGTCTAAGCAGCATCTGTTGTGGCCCCTTGCCTGTGGGCATTAAGATAAACCACATCAATTAGAGAATTAGCCTTGCATTTCAAGGAGCAGAACAATGAAAAAGTTTGTCTCTATCTCTCTGCTAAAGATAGATTCAGCCTCAAAGCTTGAGAGCTTGAGAAGTGGCTGTCACCTGAATATGCTTGGCCACCATCATGAAGAGATGTAGATTAATGCTGGCAGCAACACCTTTATCTTTTGTCATATCGAAAAAAAGTTAATGCAAAGATCCAAGTCCAATCAAATACCTGAAGGAACATTCATAACTTTGATCTGTGAATGCCACTAGGTCTTTAAATTAAGAATTAAAGTAACATTTTTGGAGAAACAGAAATCCCATCAGCCCAGCAGGGCAAATACATTTATGTGCACCAGTACCAGGTTTCTGTATTTTCAATTTAAACTAAAATATCCAAACAGTATCTCAGTATTCCTTTCAAAATACTGCAAGCATGGGAAAAGTAAATGAATGAAGTTTCAGGAGATCAAAAGCTCCATCTATTCCATTTATTTTGCACCATAAGATATGAGCATCAAGCTACTTAAAGAAAATCCAAAATTCAAGAAAAGGCCGTGTTAGTGAACAACAAAACTATCCTTTCCATTTTAGACAAAAACACTTCCCACTAGAACCTCACTCAGCTACTTCGCATACATTTTTCACGTGTACCTTGGATTTAAAAAACCTTACATATCAGTTGTCCTCATTTGCTACAAGGCAGGTGTCTTTCCTATTGCTACCACTTCATGTGATCATAAAACCAACTGAAAGTTCACAAGTATAACACCTAATTATATGCTAGCTAAGCAACACATCTGCCAAGGCAAGCGTATCAGAACACTTGCAGTTTGAGGAAGTTCTGCAGTACAAATTAAAAAAAAGAAAACTCTGTTTTAAAGTTCAACTTGCTGTATTTGCATAAACCTATTTTGAACTAATACTACAGAAAATCACAACTATGAACAAGCTGCAAAGGGGTCACATGAAAGAGGATGAAGATTAAATCACTGCAAGTCTGGTCTAAAAATAAAGTTGTCTCCAAATTATTTCACATTAGTGGCTCCCAAATGAAACAAAGACACGGTGGTTATGAGCACTTGGGAACACCGTAACAAGAAGCAAAGGCATGGCCAAATCAGGCCGTGACTGCTCCTAATTACTGAATTTATCAGTTAGAGCTTCTACCTTGTTCCTCCTCTTCTCTTCCTCATGTACATCCCTCATGGATACTTTGGTAGTGTAGTTTTATCTTCCAGCTCCAGGCACAGCCCGTTATTTCCACTAAACATCACCTCACCAAAGCAGTCTGCTGCCATCACAAAGGCACTCCTTGAGCCCCTCCTTTCCCCAAAACAAAAACACGCTCAAACTTGAGGAAAGGATAGAAAGGAAACTATTAGATGAACGCAGGTTCAAGTTCCTATTTTAGACAAGTTATGTAAATAGCTTAAACCAGGTATACACAAGCAACATTTTCTCTTTTAGATTTCACTATATACACACAACTTCATTGGCCGCATCACCTGGAAGAGCTGTCCAAAATGACTGGATAAAGAAAAAACACACTAGAGCTGAAGCAGGAAGGAAAATTAAAAATATTCTCCAAACAGCAAGAATACTGAAGGGGACAAATACAAGTGCCTTCAAACTCACTTATTTGCCAAAACTGGATTTAGTTAATAAAAAACAAGACATGTGATCTAAAGTTCATCTTTTGCTTTGGCAACAGAGGACAGAGTTGCTTCAGTACCAGTTTCATTATATGATAGCTGGTTTTAATAATCCTTATTAATAGGAAAATGTGTTATCTGGGCCAAAGCACTGGAGACTGCCACATGAATATTAACTACATGTGTCTGCTCCAGCAACTACTAATAGAAACTAACACTAACACTTAAGAGGTTTCAGAACATAAACAAAACCCCACTGAGATCAAGACAGTTCATATCTCACTGGCTTTGCAGGCACAGAGTCTTCTTCCACTCTACAGACTCAGAATGAACCAGCAGGCAGACACTGGTGAGCTCTCTGGGCCCACGCTCTTTGTGTGGTTTCAGATCTCCATGTATCTGACATCACTGCCACCTTGTATGCACAGAACACAGCTGCTCACAGAGCTTTACACCATTATCCCAAGAACAAATCAGGAGAGATTTCACAAGGAATTCTAAAATCCTCCCTGCAAGCCCCAGTAAACTGTTAAAATGTATGTCTCTACAATTCTGCTGCAAACACCTCACAGAGGGAACATTCTTATTCAAAATGTTTCTTAAAGTGAAAAATGATGAAAAAAATTCAGGAAAGTTGTCTTTCATAAGTGCAGACAGATTACACAGCTTCCACCCAGAATCAGACACAGGCAAGGAACACTTCACAGCTCAGTAACAGGAAGTTCCCGTTCTTCAAGTGCTAGTCCCATCACAGCATTTCACAACAAAGAAACTTTGCCAGATGAAATTTTACTACAGTTCCTCTTTTGGTCCCTAAAGTGGCATCTGAGTTCACCCATTATGTATCCTGCAGTCTCTGCAACAGGAGAAAACATCTCCACATGGCACTTTTTGAACTCCCAAGACTGTCTGGCCGGAAATGGTTTAGCTTCTCCCCTATCCAAGCCCCAATATTGTAAGGAGATTCCAAGACATCATACTGGGAGAAGTAGCAAGTTCTCAAAAGCAGATGAGTGGGTTATAAGACAAGTGAAAAACATTGTCATGTGCAAAGTTAGTTGTTAAGGATACAACACCTAGCTGGCAGTCAATTATGAGTGGCATTCAACAAGCTTGATACATGGTTTGCTACCTTCATCAATGGCTTGGATAGTGGGACAGGCTGAACCTTTATTTAGACTGTGGATGACACCAATGGGAGAGGAGTGAAGACAACTGATGCATTAAATGGCAGGGCTGCCTTTTACAAGGATCTCAAAAAGACAGAGGAATGGCTTGACACAAATCTCCTGATGTTCAATGAAGACGAATGCAAGGTGTTACATCCGGAATGGAATATAACCCCATACATCAAGAGAAGCTGGGGACCAACTGTCTGGGTGGTAACCCAACAGAAAGAACTTGGGGATCTTGATGCATAGGCAGAACACGAGGCAGCAATGCATCCTTCTCAGCAGCAAACTGTTACCATACAGGGGATCACGGGAAAAGATCAGTCTCCTCTAACCAGCAATAAGCCCACATCCAGAACACCACACTTCCATCTTTGCTCCTCCACCTGAGATACCAGCACATATATGACAGTCCCATGAAGGGGGGTACTAAGAAGTTATGCAGCTGGAGCATACAACATGTGGGGAAAGACTAAGATAACTGGGCTTGTTTAGCCTGCAGAAAAAAATGTTTAGAAGAAAATCTAACATCAGTCTTACATTACTCCAGCAGTAGTTCAAAAGCTATTTTAGACTGCTGAGTTACTACTTATCTTTCTCTATTGGACATTACTTTAAAAAAAAGTACTGAACAGAGAAGTAGCCATAGTGGATCAGAGGACAATGCTCATAGCAGTACATTTCGTCCAAGACAGTTGTTTAAACCAAGTGGTTAGTGAAGAATTTAAGAAAGGTAATCTACAAAATGGTTCTTTCCTGTAACACTCTCAGCCCCGGTCAATTTGTGCTTAGGGACCTTCTGTACCAAAAGGGATTTTGGTTGTTACAGTGAGCTTTGATAGGTTTTTCTTCTGTCACTTTGTCCAACACCGTTGTAATGCCACAAACGTATAGCATCCACAGTGCCCTGCAGTGAGGAGCTCCATATTTTACTATTTCACATAGTTACTTCTTTGGGTGCCCACCACTCCTATACCTGAATAATCAACTCTCAATTTTCACATGCTCTCACTCTCTTACCTCCCCATTCCAAATCATCCCCATCATCTTTTTCAGACTGAATACTGTTTCACTTAGATAAAACATTCCACACCTTAAGTTTCTAGTTCCGTTACACGCTTTTTGAGACAGAAATATGGCACACATAGAGACATTGAAATGGACTTATATTATTGGCTGAGTTCTTGACTACTTCTCTAGCATTTGCTTATACAGCAACTACTGAGCATTAAGATGGTATTTCATATTCCTAGCACAACTCTGTACAACAGACCTCATTCTGGCATTACAAGTTAGTTCAGACCCCAGCACCCCAGGCTAACACTCCACTAAATTCTTATGAGTATTTCAATTTTATTAAATGCATTCTCACATTCTCCTACTAACTACTTCTACACAGGAAAGCTGAAGTAGAACAGACTAGATTCATGCACATTTAATTTATATTTAAAAGTGAAACTATTCTTTAGGATGCCTTTTCAAATTCTTCAGAGAAGCTGGCAAAATTAAAAGGCCTTGTATGTTTTAAACACTTATTTGCAGCATAAGAGTATTTCAACATGGTGATCACCTAAGTTAAACCTGAGTTATGTTACTAAAGAGGGACATTCAGAAAAGCTACCTTAAGCCTGGCCTTGCCAGATGCCTTCTGTAGGTACTGGGAAGCAGGCTCCTCCACAGATTCAGAATAAGGACTTTTCCTTTCTCACTATGGCACAGGTAGGGAACCTGAGATTATTTACTGGAAAATGCTGGTCTTGTGCCTTCTGACTCACAAACACCATAGGAAACTGAACAGGAAAAATCCACTATTAAAAAAAGGTTATCTAGCAGCATTACATATCATTTACATCACAACATAAATCTAGGATCCTGCAGAAGACAGGTCAGCTAAGTCTGCCACAGCATTTCTCCATATTAACCACAGTGCCTTCTTATTGTCCAATTAAACACTCATTTCCATCTTCACTGCCATCTTCCCTGCTTCCTATTTCCCTAACTCCTTCCCCATTGTCATCCATGCACTCCATCATAGTTCTCAGTCCCACCCTTCACCCTCCCAGCTCTTCCTTTCAATACAGAGTTTTTCACAAATCTTTGTAGCCTGTTGCCCAATAAACAGAGTTTACCAAACTGTTCTACAGCTGCCAAATGCAATGATGAGATCCTGATTGCTTCATGCTCAGTCAGATTAGGGAAAGGCAGTGGATCAAACAGCTTTCCCTTCCCAAACTGTACATGGGACTGAAGAACTACTGACAGACTGTATGCTAGGGAAGCCTTCATTAACCAGCACTTGTGATTGGATGTTTTCTCTAATGCTACCAATTTTCAAGACACCTTAAGCAAATTCCCTCTTGAGCCACACATTAAAAAGTTATCAATACTCACTGAATGGCCCTAGCAAATACCTCAATAATAGTGTTTATATTGATGTGACAGATGAGTTATTATTTCCATAACTGTGCACTTTTAAACTTGTTATGCACAATGTTTAATGTCTATCATCCTTATCTGTAGAGTGCTCTTTCCCCAACATGCACAGACATCTTCAAAATAAATGTTCTGCAGACTTCCTGTCTACTTTTTCACTAGCAGTGTACACTGGGTCCTTACCAAACCTTGATACTCTTCCCAAAGACAAGGCAGCAAAGGACTTGCAAGTGTTAGTATTCATGTGTACTTCAAAAATGAAGGAACTCAGAAAAACAGCTGCTCTTTCTTGAAACCTCTACTTGGTGACAAGCCCTCATCTGGTGACTGCAAGCAAGCAGTTGGTGCAATTAAGAGAGCATTAACTATTTAAAGGACAGCTTTCTAACAGCAGAAAGCAATACTGTGGCATCACTTAAGAACCATCAGGGAAGTGACTTGACCCATGCGTAAATTTTTTATTTACAAATTTTTAATAAATGGTGAGAAGTTACTGATCCCACTGGAACAGACAACAGGCTACAAGCTATCTCACAACATGACCTGGGACAGTCTGATACACTCAAAGGTTGTCCATGTGTCCACATGATTGCAAGCCTCACCTCCATCTTCAACACAGTCTAAGAAAGACTTTTGAAATATGTCATACTGCTCAGGGAAAATTGAAGAATGCTTATAAAAGCAAGGATGGACAGCTTTGTTTCCTGACTTGAACGCAAACTTGAAAGAAAAACTGAAATAACAGATCAACAACATACCAAAAAAAAAAATCAGAACCAATCATTATTAAAAAAGAATTAAAGTGAATCTTCATCTAGGACAGATTTTTCTTATACTCTGTCTTATAAAATTTTAGATGTTTTATTTCACTTAAATTATGGATACCAGTACAACAACAACCATAAAAACATAGTTATAAACAATGTAACTAAAGTCTCAGAAAGTGGCTCTACTGGGCCAGCTAACATTGTGGTGGGCTGCCAGAAAGGACCAGCTACAGGACAAGAGAGTATGCTGGATCCAAACCACTGATCACCAGTGTTCAGAATAGTAAAAAGATCAGACTTTTAAAGATCACTAGGCTGGGCTATCAGTAAAAGCCTTCTCTATGTTTTCATTACTTCAAGTCCAAGAGCAATTCACCTGCTTTCTTCCGTAACGTTTTGGACTTGAACTATCAATTACCTGTCAGAATATATTTCTGCCGAGTTTCTTCTACATTTTACACAACACAGTAAACAACAACTGGGATCTGAGCCGAAGGGTTTATCATATAGGCATATTAAAAGCTGTCTTGACCAAAATTGCATAATAATCAGCACAGAGGTGAAAGTCAGTTTTTTCCCTGAGAAACCTTTCTATCCATGAGAAATGCCTTAACTACCTGTGAGACAATTAGGGCAGGAAGTCGAAGTTCAAATCCCTGACACAAATCCCAGCACAATGTTTCCTCTTCAGGTCACTACAAAGCATTTCAGGATTTATCTTCCTGCAGAAGACCTTTTTCAAGGTTCATATGCAGAGGTCTAGGAAATTTCTGATTATCTGACATTAAAGCATTCTGTAACCTTTAATAATACTTCACTGCTATTGCAATGACAGCCATGAATCCATTGGTCCAGATATGAATGATCTGTCAATAAAATGAAAAAATGTTTTGTGATCATGCATGGCAACATAATATATTGCCTACATTGCTGCCTGTTATAACTTCTGAATCCCTGCATGAAACAGACACATGCAAACATCCCTTTAAAGCCATCTGAAAAAAAAAGATGTCTAATTTTACCCTATTTTAGCTTCTGCAAAAGATAATCCAGATGTGCTTCAAAAGAGCTTGGAAATCTCAAATAACAGCATCTGGACAGTCTGGCAAGATGCTTGGTCAGTAAGAAGGGATAGCTGACATACTCCAATTAAGCCAGCACACAAACGGAACTCACAGCAGTCTAGGTCTTTGCTAGTACAAAACACTGAAATCTAAGAGTTCTCCTAGTCTGTTTTCTCAAATGCTTAAGGCTCCTCATGAATGATCTTAAGATTACATAAATCAATGAAATCATCTCTTTAAAAAGTATTTCACACAGATTAGCAGTCACCCAAGTATGCTCAAATCCAAGGTGGGCTGCAGTATATCACTAGATTTGGCAGTATTTCCTGTGTGATGAGAAATTCTGTATTAAGAGCAAGGGGCTTCATTATTATCTTTGTTTCATAATGGAACAAAAGAATGTAAGAAACAAAAAGATGGAAGAAACGCGCCCCAATTTTGAGGAACAAAGGAGAACATGAGCAGTATCACAAGTGAGCTTCAAACAGTTGAAACTGTTGATGGTGTCTTCAAATAAGTAAAGTGTAGAATTGGATGACAGTATCCCAGCAGTTTCCTCCTAAAGATTATTACAAGAAGCGTAAATTTCCTCTATGACTTCCAAGTTGCAAAAAAGAATCTTTTCCTCTTGTTTTGCCTTCTGCATCACATGGAAAAGAATCAGAAAGAAATAGAGCTAGATACCCCTTGAGAGACTTCCAAGGCACTATAATTCGAAGTTAGACAGCTAAAGAAAAACAAGGCTTCCCAAAAGGGAACTCTGACAGGAATGCAGTGGTGTTGAACTTGCTGGCACAGGTGAGCCTCCTGGGCTGGGATCTATTTACTTCTCAGGGCCTCTGATGATAACCCAGATCTCTGTTTCCCCTGTAGGACCTGGTATATACGAACCAAGATCAGATCCTTCCCATACAGATTCAGAAGTCTGTATTTTGATTTCTGTTAGGGCCTCTACAGTAATTTAAAAGGCCTTAACTACAAAACACTGCATTTTAGCAAACAAGGCTCTGAAGTTACTGCTACACCAAATTAATCTAGAAATACCTACTGGAACCTTCGAGATGGCCTCTTTCCATCTGACAGTACATTTTAGTTTCTTATTCTAGTCCTGCCCAAGCTTCTCTGGGAATTACAGCACTCTCCCAGTTCAGGCAGTTTTCTTATTTGTAAATAGAAGGAACTGATAAACCAGACACCTCTAGGAACACTAAAAGAGTCACTCGAGACTATTCTGGAAGTTTGTTTAGATTCTTCAGGGTGTTTCTGGCTGGCTGTTTTGGTTTGCTTCTTTTGAGGCCAAGGAAAAGGCTCATCTTTAGTGCTGTATTTGGATATTGCTCATTTATGCTTTTTGGCTACCACTGTTCAACTCGAAACTGAAACCACAGAAATATTTAAATATCTAAGAGGAAAAATAAAGTACTTGATAGACTTGCATGACAGATTCAAAAGTAGTCCTGACTAACCGCTACTAGCAAATAAACAGAAATGCAGAACATGCAGAAATCACAAGAATTTTCCTTGCACTCCCAGTCTGGTTCTCTGAAATGCACAGTGTGCATGCAACAGTCTTGACAGCATAGAAAGGACAACCTTGTGACCAGGTAAGACAGAACTTAATGTTAGTGTCACCTGATTTTCCCCCTACTTTTATGCACTATAACGCTCTGGGCTGTTGCAAATGATCACCTGGTCCTCTTGAACAGGCCTACAGGGCTCATAGTGGAAACAGATTAAAGATGATTACACACTTTCAAGAGACAGAGCTGCTGAAGATTTGGCATGGTATAATAATAACCATAATCCACACTGAATTCCTACAGACTGGGCTCAGAAGAACAATCCCTGGATCACCAGATACATTAGATCAGTGATGTTCACATGAGGAACTGAAGCACACACACCACATCCTACTGTCTGGACATGATCTATAACTGAACTGTCTTTTGGCTGTGGATCTTTTCCTTGCTCTTTTACACACCAAAGAGCAATCTGCATTTCTATTCTAATGAAGGCAGCCTCCACTGCTCTACCATATTCAGCATTCCACAGGTTCAATCTTTTCACAGAGAATGAGCTCAAAGCTTAATATATATTTCCGCAGTGAACTGTGACTGCAAATACAAAACACACTGAGGCTTGGTGGTGCTTCTTTTTCTCCCCTATCCCGCCTTGATAGGAGATTCTTTTCCTGGCTCTGTTTTCTAGAAAGAGGCCAGCTTCACTTTGTTTTTCTTTGGGTAACAAGCAACAGCATTTCTGTTCAACATAAATCTTTTGGTAAGGCAGAAGACCTGCAGCCTCAATTACCAAGGAGGACAAGCAGTCTCCCAGGAGAAGCAGTTTTAATTCCTAGAGACTCTATTTTTAGTTATAGCACCAGAAGTCCCTGAAGCAACAATATCCTTTGACCTGTCACTTATGGCAGGGGAGGGAGCAGGGGCAGAGTTGGTCTACAGGTCTGAGTGTACAACTACTACTATCTCACATTAAAAGAGCTCATGCTGTACAGGGCAGGCAGACATCAGAGAGCAGCTAAATTCCCTTCTCCTTCTCTTCCCAAAGAGGGGAGGAAGAGAGAGAGAACAAGAGTGAACAGCACTGCTAATAGCCACAACAGACACCAGCCGCTGAGATGAACCAGATTTCTGACAGGCATGCCAGTTTGAATCTATAGGAAAATTCATCTAAAATTTCTTCAAACTAAACAAAGGTTATCATTTTTTTCCCCCAGTAATATAATCATCAGCTCTACTGCACAGATAAAATTTGGGTAGATTGCAAGCAATTCTGCTGTTTTATATGAGGAGGAGTAGAACTCATCTTTTACAGCCATGCTGTCACAGAGAAGACTGACACTAAAGGAAGTATACATGACTGGATGTACGTAGCAGAAGCAAAGCAATATGTTATTTTCAAATAGTTACTATTTAAGGGAGAATTGCCATTAGCATTTTGAATACTGAGTCAATTCCTTTGCAAGGATTCTATCACAGCAAAGTGTAGAATCACTTTATGATTTACAGTTCACTTCCTTTTCTGTATCTGAGAATTAAACATCTCCTACACCAACAGCCAATTAAAAATTAGGTCCACTATTTATGCCCTCTTCATCCACAACTTAAAAGCAATTATAAAATTCCTGCAATAACTTGAAGGAAAGAAAGTTATTCATAAAAGAAGCATTTTAGGAGACAACATGGTAGAAGTGTACTGTAGAAGTAGAGCGATCTGAATCCTAAACAATGCAGGAAACATCACACGAGACTCTAATTCTTCATGCAAGCAATTGACAACAAAAGCAGCTGGCACCTTCTTAATAATTCCACAAAACTTTTTTTTTTTTTTAATTGCCCCAAATGCATAACCTTTACATACAATGTACCAACTTTTAGCTATGAAAGGAAATCAGCAATTTTTGTCCTGTTCTCTTCAGTTTGACATTGCAATACAGTTACTGGTTTTCAAGGTGAAAGTGTACATGCTGCCTAAGCTATGGCATTCCCATGCAGTTCTTGGCATTACTGTACCACATTCAGGCAGCAAACAGTCTTTCACCACCACCACTAAGCAAAACAACATCTTATTAGCAACACACAACTGTAAGGAGAACCTGAACATGGATGCACACAACTGGTAAGAAGCCTATCTTTCTATTCCAAGGACGAGACTCATAAGGAGACAAATAACCTACCCACTACCTGCCACCAATACTCTGACAAGTGCCACAATTTAAAAGCCATTAATGAACAAGGAACAAAAGCTGTTAATGGCATATGGATCTTTTTCTACAGAGCAGACACTTTATTAAGAGTGCAAAAACACTAATGGTCAACAAATGAAGTTGCTTCATAGTTAGGGAGATGCTACAGTCTAACCCTCCACAAAGCCAGTACCTCAATCATGCCTCCTGAACATAATAGCAGGGATACAGTTACTACCACCCGAGACAGCCAAGATAGTCAACAGCCTGAGGAACTATCCAAATACATACAAAAACATATCACCAAATAACTTCATGAAGCATTTTGATCTCCAATAGTTTTAAGTCATAGGACAAATGACACTTTTAAGCACTAAGCCTTAAAAAAAACAGAGTAAGGCTCAATAAATAAATTAATATAGTATCACATATCAATAAGAAGTAGAGCTATGCTTGTTCTACCTAACATGCTGCTTCTAATCTTTGGAAGGTTCAACGTTATGTGACCCACACCACCACCTGCAAAACCAACACTAAAAAGTATAACCTTATACATCGCAGCCTTCCATCCCCATTTAATCTTTCAGTAACAATGCCAATATGTTTTACAGAAGCGCTGTCTACATGAGTATCTCTGCCACAAAGAGTAGGAACACAGAACCACAGCCTCAGGCTGGAAAAGATCTCTGAGATTCACTGAGTCCAGCCTTCGACCAAACACCACCATGTCAACTAGACCATGGCACTCAGTGCCACGTCCAGTCCCTCCATAAGCATCTCCAGGGACGGCGACTCCACCACCTCCCCGGGCAGGAGAGGCCGTTCAGGCCAGAAAAACAAAACGGGGTGACAAAGAGCCGGGGGACCCCCCGGCAGCAAGGGCCCGAGCCGAGCGCGGGCACTCCTTCCCGAGGCTCCCGTGGCCCGCCACGACACCTGTTCCGCGGCGGCCCCGCTCCCCGCTCACCGCCGAGCGCCGACGCCTGCAGCGTGGCCCCCGAGGTGCCGTCGATGACTTTGATGGCGCCGCGCGCGGTCACGGCCAGGATGGCGTTGAGCGCCGGGTGGTAGCACAGGCTGCAGAGCCCGTCGGCGTCGCAGCGCAGGCAGCCGTCCCGCAGCAGCAGCCACTCGCAGGAGCCCGGACCGGGACCGGGCCCCGCCGCCGCCGCCGCCGAGGAGCAGGAGGCCGCCGCAGCCATCTTCGCGGCCGCCGCCGCCGCCGCCCTCAGGACAAGAGGCCCGGGGAGAGCCGCTCACTGACAGTCCCTGGAGCCGCCGCCGCCAGTCACCATCCGGGTCCGGGGAGAGGGGGAAAGGGAGAGCGCCCGCGTGAGCGGGAAGTGACACAACCGCGCCGGATGCGGAACCGAGCGGCCGCGGCCCGGCGGGGGGCGGGGGTGAGGGGGCCGCTCCGCGAGGGGCGGGGCTGCGCTGCTCTGCCCTGCGCGCGCCTGCGCACCGCCCCCGCGCGGCCCTGGCGGCGCTCCCGCCGCGGCCTCGCCCCCACCGCGTCGTTACCGCTTGGGACAAAAGCTGCCTCGGAAGCGGCCACTCGCCTTCGCCTCGGGGACACCGGAGCGGGGACTTGTGTTTCATACCCCGGCTCCGACACTGGTTCTGTTGCTGAACCCGAGTGGCGCGGGAGAGCCCCAGTGTAAGTGGGCTCAGCAGCGGCATGGAGCGACAAAGCCGCGGTACCTCTGCCGGGGCTCCCTGGCGGAAGGGACCCTGCCCTTGGAAAGGGTGTCCCTGGCCCCGGGAGGGGAGCACGGAGTCGCTGCACCCTCGGCAGCATTTTGCTCTGAAGCAGTGTCTCAAAAATGTCATAAGTTCAATAAAATATCTTGTATTTCGTTGAGATTTTCCCTTTTCCCCCACTAAAATAATTCAATTTGTATAGCTCAGCCTATCTGTACACAGTACTTTATGTGCCACAGGCTTTATTTTACCTAAATAACGTGTTAAATATTTCACAAAGCTTTTAGGCTACTGATAGTCTTATAGCTAATTTTCAAACAAAGTTTTCTACAAAATACTTTTATTAGAAGGACCCAAATGAGCACAGGCCGCTCTAGCAGGGAAATTTCTTAAGAAATAAAATGTGTGAAGAAAAAAAAAAAGGAAACCAAACCAAATGCGCATGGGTAAGTGTGCCACCCCAGCTAATCAAAACTGTCCTGAGAGCAAAATAAGCACTTTTAAGCTTCTTATTAAGTACTACTTCAAGCAAAACATTAAACACCAGTAAGGATAATGATAAAATTACAGCAGATCTCAATCTGTATGTTGTCTCAACAATGGGTTTAATCAACTTTTCAAGTAAGTATGACTTTTCTGACAAACAGCAGCGTTATGTCTGATGGGTAGAAGAGGAAACAAGACATGCACATATCTAGCTGCTCTCTGGAGATTATCCAAAATGCACGTCTCACCAAGGGGTGATACCCATATCACCAAGCCAAAATGAGGTATGCCAAATGCATCTTAGGCAATCTTTTTGCTAGATGGATGTGCTCTAAGTTTCCATTTTGACAGACTGAAGTAGTGTGTTGATTATCACAAAAACTTATTTACAGCCTCAAAGCTATTGGTACTACGTATAGCATCAATATATTGGTGGCATGCACAGGAACATGGACGTGTCTTAATTCATCAATATTAATTACTTGGTATTAAGTCAGTAAATATAAATGAGCTTCATATATTCTGTAAACAAGTTTAATTCAAAATTCTTATAAAATACATCTTGTATTTACACACATACCTCATCTAAAAATATGAGTTTGTTGAATGCAAAGTTATTACAAACTATCAGAATCATTTGAGAGCTGTTTGTATGTTTCTTGCACAACATATGCAAAAAGTGTCCCTAAAGATACTAAGATTAAAAGGTGCAAATCTGCAATTGTGTACAAAATATGTACTATATTAAGTGCATATCTACATTGCATATTACACGTGCCAAGTCTGTGGAAAGGAACAGTTAAAAATGCAACTATAAATTTCACAGAACGTTACTGGAAAGGGAGGTACTTGGAGATTCAATAGAACATTCTCGCATCCTGTCAATATTCAGTCAGTTCAGATGCACAGAATACCTCATAACAACTATGTGAGGAGGAACTAATCTTAAATCTCTCCAACAGCCTTGCAACCTAAAAGTGTTCTTGCCCTTCACCTTTGTGGGGATGGAAGTTAAACATATTCACAGGGGCTGGGTAGAGTCTTATAATAATAGTTGGATATTCCTGTTAAAAGAAAGAAATATAAGTAATGATAAAAAGAGGTAAAACCAAATTATCATGCAAGATTCCAAAGCTAATATGCTCTTTTTTAATACACTGTAACTTCCTTTTGAGAATGTGGTATGAACGCTTTCAAAACACTTGTAGGTAAGAAATAATCTGCTGGTATAAATTGATTTAGTACCATTTTGCATTAATTCCACCACAACTTCTTCAGAAGTCAAAAATCAGGTGAAATGTCAATCACTCTAGCAATTTTTCTGTTTTTATATATTACAAGCTCAAGTATTACACTACAGTGTATGTCCAGCACTAACTTCAAGTAGTTCCATTTAAAACCAACACAAGCATCAGCCAGGAAAGCGGACTGAATGAGCTAAAGGTTTGTGGGAGAGTTGGAATTTCATTATGTATTTTGCATCAGTAATGAGTGGTAAAAATAAGTTGCCAAGATGGCTAGTCACACAGGCTAAAAAGCTGAAAAACTCCAGTTCTGTTATGAAAATACATCCATCAGGGATCAAAACCAGCCCTTGCTATTACCTTGTCATGGCTGATTTTTATTTGTAGCAATAAAAAAAAAAAGGGGGGGGGGAGGAGACAATGGGAAATGCTTTTTTTCTGTTACCAGAAAAAAAAAAAAAAGAAACTTCAGAGCTATGTGTTGATACTAAATACTGAAGATTGCAAATGCCTACGTTAGTACCATGCAAAGTGAACTTCAGTGGACTTCCCTTGTGAAGAAATATTGCCATAAGGACTATTACATAAGCAATCAACACAGTACACAGGAAATATTTAACATGTCATCACATTATTACATAATCCTTGGAGAGTCAAAATTAGCAAGACTCTAACTGTTACTAAGGCTGTAACTCTGCCTTATTTAGTGGAGGGAGAATCTGGCCTTCCAAATCTTTCTTATTTCTCTTTACAAGGAATTAACAGTATTGGCACAAGAAAAAAAAAAGGATGCATGTTAAATACCACGCTATTAAAAGCAAAACAGAGCAAGATGTTGTAAAACAGTTAGGGAAGCAAAATTTTTATTTTGTCATCATAAAATAACATTGTTTAAAGATCACACAAATTTGATAGATCATCTTTTTTTTCTCCAACATTAACCCAGCACTAGAGTTGAGAATGGTGTTCACCCATTTCTCTGTAAATTTATACTTTTACGTAAAATAATTTGATTCTCTAAATATGCATTTTAATTAGTTATGTCACACAGTAAATATCTTGCTCCTTTGGTCAGAGATAGTAAATGAAAACTTCAAATACTTGTATCTTCAATTTTTAAAAACCCAATATACATCCTTAACCAAGGAGTATTTACGGTACACACAAGCCATAGATACAAAATACACAGTATATACATGTTTTGAAAACAAATTAGAATTTATAAAAACTCAACAGCCAAATCACAGTAATTGAGGCACTAAATTAAAAGTAGTATCTTCTTGTCTTAATTATACAGAGTATTCTGTGAACAATCAGGACTGTTTCATAAATATATATTATCTACAGAATTTGCTGTGCCAGAAAAAGCCAGCTGTGTTTAAGCTCAAAAGAAAAATTGCACTTTGAGATTGTTAACAGTTAACTCCTCATTTTTAATTCTTGAATATAGTAATCTGGTCCCAGTGCTTTTGGCACAGGTATTGAGTTGCAGTTTTGCTACGCTTTGTTATAAAACACAAGGTCCTTTTATTTTGTTCATTAAAATCTGAAGAGTCTTAAACAAACCTAGAACTTTGATACAAATCTATATAGCTACAATTGCTTCATTAAATAATATACACAAATATGCTCTTCAATCTTAAAACATCTTGACAACTGGATTCAAAACAGTCACTTGTGTTATCTCCAGCCTTCTTAATCTTACACATTATCAGTCTGCAAGTGACTGAAATATGGTTTCTGGCCACATCTTACACTAGATCACACCCCAGTATACAAGGACAGGAAATAAATGTATAATAAAAAGATTGGATAAATTAGAAGGGGTTTCTTGGTCTTGAATTCTTCTCCAACTAGTAATGATGCAGCACTGTATGCAGCCCAAAAGACTCCAAACAACTGAAAAAGAAGATGAAGAGTCTTAGCTGACACCACAAGAAAGTCTCTCCAAATACCACAGTAAAAGTCACTTCTTCTCTCAATATAATACAGAGCCAGCCATAAGAAGTAGTATTTGTCACAGCCCAAGTAGTATTGGCCATTTGGGGCTTGTAATGGATTTTCATACTAGCGGTGCAAAGATAAGAACCTTGCAGAGATTCACCCTGAAGTTAACATAAGGCTGTTAGAAGTAATCAAGTAACAGAGGTTTCATGAATGTATATTTATTTTGAAGTTACATATTAGTTAAATGGCAAGTTAATGATTTACTCTCTATCATTTATCAGTAATTGCAAATAATCAAAGCACAAATACAGCAATTTTGTTACTCATCATACACTCTAGTTGTATTTCAATTACACTGTTTACCAGCAAGCTAAAAGGACAGAAACAATGAACTCAACAAAACCTCCAGAAAGTGAACAGCTTATCACATAACAGAATTTTGTCAGTTAACCTTCCCAGGCTCAGCAGTAACTTCAAAGGCTATTAAAAGGGTTTCAAGAAGTACTGGAAGTGTTTAAGAGCATTATGTCATTCTGGGATGGAACGCTGCTGGTTCCATAGAAGGTGTCCAGCAGCAGGTTGTACCAGGCAGGTTATTCTTTGTGCTGTACATTCCCATCCCTAAAGCAGAACAATCCTTACCTTG
The DNA here is from genome assembly GCA_020086605.1 of Lanius collurio. Lineage (NCBI taxonomy): Eukaryota > Metazoa > Chordata > Aves > Passeriformes > Laniidae > Lanius > Lanius collurio. The sequence goes on from JACBWW010000002.1 coordinate 24,858,285, forward strand.
TCTGCAAAGGGCACTGAGAGCTTTGTACTGCTACCACTACAGGGAGGTCTCAGAACAATGAGTAACGTCATATTCATGCTGCAGTGACTAAAAATAAACTGGACTATGGGGGAAGGGAGAGAACAGCTTATTTTCAAATTCTTCATCCTGAGGTTTTATTATGCATTCTCTTCTCAAAACGAGAATCCTATTTTTTTTGTAGTGCAACTATGAGAGCACAGCAAAATACTTAAATACAAGCTAGCCTAGTAACAACAGGTGTTGTTATAGCAACAGCACCATATATGCCCAAGCACTCAAAAGGAGCATTTAAACCCGCATTTACTTTCCACCACACTAACCAAAAAGATCACAGAGCACACTTCTGTAGTTACGAAAATTTTGACACATCATTATGTTTTCCTGAACAGATTACTTGAAGTGTTAAGAAAGTGACTCAAAAATAACTAAACAATTCTCCATAGATAATATGAACTTACTTTTATTAGGGTAGAAACAACTTCAAATGATCCAACCACCAAAAGTACAGGTGCTATGACAATGAGGGGAAGTAGGGAGTATCCTATTACACCAAGAACTTGGCCATAAGCAACCTGAAATTTTCAAGCACATAAAAATAAGCTTTGCAGTACTCAATCTCTATCACCAAATAGAACTTGTTCTTGTTATAACACTATGAAAAACAATTATAATGTGTTATACTCAAGAAGTTTCAGCTAAAGGAGGCTTGGTAGTATAAAAATTGGTGTTGTATGCTAAACCTTAAAATTAGAAAAACATTGGGGTTTTTTGGGTTTTTTTTGTTTTTTTTTTTACTGAAACACTGTAAATAATCATTTCAACATTTACATATGATACCCAGGAGCATAGAACTGTAACAGACCTCTCAAGGACTAGCTGTAGTCCTGGTTATCACAAGCAGTAGGGACATAATTTTCTGCATTAACATACTCATATCCATTATACATAAATAAATACATAAAGTACATGAATGCTTTTGGTGTCACCTAAAACTTGATCCCTGTAATCCACAGAATTCTTCTGACTTCCAGCTTCAAATTATTGTCACTACCTCGATCAGAGTTGTTCCAAGTACTTCCATAACTATTTTTAGCTTCACAAGGAAATGTCTGATTTTCCCCTACTATGGTCTAAAATGCTCCTGTGCACATTAGTCTTCTTGGATTTAACAGGAGAAATAGCAGAAGTGGCATCTTTTAAGCATTTTCTTGTGGATGATGATCCTTCACAATGAGCTCTGCAAACCTATACTTTTTGTCCAGTTTATGCATTCTGGTAATTCCACATTTCGAGTCACAAACCAGATTGATTTAAGGGCATCTGGATTGTGTGATATGTGTGATATGCAGAAATGCCATGCAATCACATTTATAATAACTTTTTCTTTCAAAGCAGCATTCACACAAGAAGACTAACAATTATGATTAAAAGGAAAATCTAAAAAGTTTTAAGTAAATAACATAGGACCTCTTCAACACTGGTGAATCATTAATACAATATCCATTGCAGAAGTACAGAAATCAAGCATTACTGAATATTTAGTTCTTCACGACACAGTTCAATGCATTTTATGCTGCAGATCCATTTTAAGAAGTTCTGTCCTCCTGACTGTTCCACTGTAGCTGTCTGTGGGCCTTGCTCTAAGTCATTTTTTGTTGTTTACAACTGAATCACTTAATGACTCAATCTGTAAACAGCTCAAGCAGCTACTCCAACCCTGCTAGTGCAAGCAGCTGGAGGAAGGGATGCAGGCTACAATTCCAGTTGGCTCTGCAGTTGAGAAATATGCACTGGATTTCACACTTTAATGGGTTTGAACTGCATCAGGCCAGGGATGAAAACAAACACTGGCAGGTGCTTTACACACAAGGACATCTAACTGCTGTTAGCTTTCTATTTGGGAAAAAAAAAAGTCCCATTTAGCCCAGTGACCAAAAACTTGAAAGCATTTCTTCCTCAAAAATGGACTTCAGTTCTGGATCACAGGAAGCTGGTAGAATTTCTGGGACTCATAGTACAAATTTCCAGATTGTTTATCACTTCCAAGTGCACAATCCCTTGCATAGAGAGATTATAGCTGATGATATCTGTATTTCAGATTTAATTTTGGAGACCGAGAACCTGAAATGTTAACTCAGGAACTGCATCCATTCTTAGCTGACTACAAGACCCAAAGCCAAGGACTATAAAAACCCAACTACTGCTGAAAAACATAGTCAGGAGACTTTACGTTACCTCCCTCTACATCCTTTTCACATACAGGTACTTACTTCTCCTCCAAGAACTCTGGCCAGTAAAAAAATTGTCAAGGATCCAAATATCCAAATAGTTATAATCCAAGAAACAACCTTAAGAGATAAAGAACAATTTGTTTGTATGAGTAATTGTCACTGTGAAAAAGGAGAATCCATTTCCATAATCACTTTCACTGCAGTCAAGGATTTTATTATGAAAACTCAATTCTGAATTGTGTCAAAAATAGTGCAAATTTTGCAATTTGCAAATGAAGTTCAGATGTTACATTTACAGAATCACATATATGGTGAATTTGCTGTACATCTAATGCACATGCAATGTATTTTGTAAGTACTGTAATAGGAATAGGAAGTTGAGTTAAAACTACCCTAAATGTCTTCACATCTCATCTATTACAAAACATGGCTCAGACAGTTTTTAAGTCAGCCCCACCAATGTAAGGAGTTGTAATTCTTCTTTCACCCATAGAGATGCCACTTTATTCTTTACTCAAACTGAGAATGCTCAGAAGACATAGGACTTCAATTCCCAGTGGAACTGGATGATGACGACAACTAATAAAGAGCCTCAGATTATTGGAACCAAGTCTGTCATTATTTTTTCTTGCTTCTTTCATAGTTATGCTCTTAAACTACAGAAGAAATCCTGAAATCGTTCTCTAGCTTAACAGAACTTTCAAGTTAACTTAGCTGGTTTTGGTGCTGAGCCACTGGGAGGACTAGAAGTAAAGGTCTCCTTTCTGAAGCACCTTTTTAGAAGGAAACAACAGTCTAAGCCCAGTCTTTGTATTTCCAAACATACAATGACTGAACTTAAAAAATCAAGTCAGTACTCAGTTCAATACTTTGATTAATTAAAAGTTCCAGATTTCTAGAAGAATGAAATAGGGAAAACCAGAGAAAAACTAAAAAAAAAAAAATTTGGTGGCTTTATGCTATTTGTGAAAATAGCACATGGCCTCCTTTCTACTTCCAGTTTTTCTCCACTGTCTAAAAGAAGAGGACCAGATGAAAGTCTTAGAGCAGGAATGCTCATCTCTCCCCAGCTTAGAGCCCACCTTTGGGTTCATGTGTCCAGCTGCTGTCAGTCATCCTGTTGCTAGCTGCTAGCTTTCCCTCCTCATACATATAGGGCACTCTTGCATCCATATGGTAAACCCACTGCTCCTAAGAAACATTAGACCCAGTGTTCCTGTACAGGAGGTACACAAACTGCAGGAGGTGGCTCATCTGTCACAGGGCCGAGGAATGGTCCTTGCTTTGCCAAGAAGACAGGCGAGTGGCTCACCCAGAAGACTTGAACAATAAAGTGGTTTAGTCTACTCACTTCAAGCCTCATGGAGACAAGATACTGAGAGTGAATTCTTAGTCAGCATTTGGTACACCAGATAGAAGCCAGAGGTCCCAAAGGGAATGATTTTATTCCACCATTCACACAAATCCTTGCATAAGCACATTCTGCTAGTTTACATATGGCTTATTGCCATACGTGGTCACATTTAAAACAACTGCAGCCACACATTTAGTCATAAAGACTTCCAATGCAGGAACACCTAGGCTTGCATTCAAATCATTACTGTAAATGATAACACTTCTTTATTTTAACCAGAACACAAAGAAAAAAGCTAACAGAGTTTATGGAAGTCAATTAAATATGCGCAATGCCTCTGAGTAGCTATTCACCCTGGAGTTCAAAAGGAATTATGGAAAAAGTCTATTGATGAGAGGAAAGTTATTTGACTGTAACTGAGCAGGGAGGACAAAATAGCAAATGTCACTAATGAAGATTAAATATATGAGATAACAGCAGTCATATAGTATGAATTAAATAAGCAGCTTTATTTGTCAGGAAATTAGAATTCACGGCATCCAAACAAATGCTTTTCGGTAACATTTTTTAGTAATAAAAAGCAAGTTAACAAAAGGTTACAATTAAAATGGAAAGATTCACTAATATGACTATAAACCCATTAGTATCAATCTGGTTCCTCTAGAAACCACATCTTTCCTTTGTTTTACTGTATAAAAACAAACTTGACATTTCATCATGATTAACTTACCCGTGGGTTATTTAATACATTCCTAAATGCTGTCTTTCTACATATTAACGTGAGAAACAGCACTTGAAATGCCCCACATTAGTATGTGAAAAAAAGACTTTCTACCTACGTAAGAATGCAAATTGCTTAGCAATCACATCCCCAAATTTAGTTCAGATTTCGTTTTAGGCAGAAGATTTATACCTACCTTAAATTGTCCATATAATGAAATCATTGAGAAGAAGAGCACAACTGCCAGAGGACCCCAAAAGTCTGGATTGTCTCTCACTACCTGCCTATTGAACCCAAGAGATGGCATAGGCATCAACACACATCGAATTTTGTAGTAAATATCCTTCAGATCAATGTCGAGTTCTTCCCTGAAATTGTAAAGCAAGTGAGCATTACTATACACCACAGTAATGAAACAGACCTAAAAAAATAAGTACAGAGGAAAACAGTAGGTTTATAGAGCAAGTCTCCTGCCACCCACAAGGCCTTCTGAGGCCATGACTAGCAAAGGAACAGTTTGTCCACAGTAAAGCAAGGCCATACCTTCATGCCGCATTCAGGAACTGGTGGGACATAGATTTCTTTAATCACTCAAAAACACATTATATGACTGAGAACAGAAAAAATACACGGCATACCCAGACCAGGCTCTGAATAACTGGGACTGGTGAAAGGTGTCCCTGCCCAAGGCAGGGGGGCTGGAACTGGATGATCTTTAAGGTCAACCATTCCAATCCAAACAATTCTATGTTTCTGTGATACCCTAAGAGTCTGCATTAAGACAGAAGGTCTATTTTCCTGACACGCGTGTGACATGTTTGTACCACTGTAACTCCTTAAAAGTCAAAGACATGCACACATAAACAATGTCCGTGTATTCCTACGCCAAGCAGTTGGCCACAAGCACATTTACTATGAAAACATTCTATTTCAAATTCTGCAGGAATATTATTACATTCACTAATCTTAAACTGTTCCAAATACATCACATAAAACCAATTTTATAAAAGAAAAAGGAGTTTAACTTCCCTCAACAATAGTAGTTTTCAACAGATCATCTTATGCCAATTAATTTCTAGCTTGTTTCCAATATGGGTAAAATAAATAGAGGTCACTTGAACTAGCAGCAGTATGTATCAACAGATCTTGCTCTTCTCTCATTGCATTCCTGCTTCCTGTCAGAAACTCTCTGCAAGCAGATACAAATTGGCCAGAAGACTCCCCTGCCCAGGAGACTCCCAACTGGTCCATGTTGCCCTGACTGTCCTAGCATAATGGGAAGGAATCAGACTTCCCAAGTAATGGGAAATTAAATTTCTTTATGTGCAGAACCTCAGTCATGACTGAGGAGCTCTGAAGAGTTGCAGGAGACTCCCAGCAGATATACTACTCTATATTTAAGTACACAGTGAGGAAAATGTAGAATAATTAATATCCTAAGTCCATTCATGAAGGTTTTATCCAAGGCTTTGTTTTTTTGGCTTTTTCTTCAGAAAAGCTGAAGTAAGAGATATATGCAAAGACATGATTCACCACAATTTCTCTTAAAAAAAAATAATTAAATACTGTTAATTCAGTCCCTCAAGGCCATTTTTGGATTCCTATCACTAAAGCTACTTCAGAAGTGGTATTACTAAGTGGTGACTAAGTAACAAAAATTGTTCTTTAATCAACCCTGAATCTAAGGAATAGACTAAAAGCATCTTTCACCACTTTTCTAAAAAGGATGTAGCATCCCTATACTTTGCTCTGAAGACTGTGTGACACAAATATTTGCTGTATAGAAAGAATTCTTTGTCATTGTGTCTTTTGCATGAAGCTGACAGCTACCTCACCTGAAAGTGATGGCAGCTGTATCAGGAGACAAGTGTCTGGAGTAAGGCTGCCCAATGAGAAAGTAAATAAAATAGTCTCACTTTATTGAACAAAACATTTGCACAGCAGCACTTCCCTTAACAGGCTGCTGTTCTTTCAATCCTTAATAGGTTCAGATTGCAAGAATTCATTATGACATATGTTTCTGGGAATAATCAAAACAACAAAATTACACAAAAGTCAGAATTCCTATGTTGCCATCTCACTAGACCAGTCTGTTTCTTAATTAAAAGTCAGGGGTTTACAAAACAGACTTATGCACACAAAGAGCTACTTCTGCACACTTTAACTTAAACCACTTCTCAAGTAGCACTGTTGTTATTAAGCTCTCCAGACATCTGTTGTCTCCCAACACCATCATCTGAGCTCTCCAGAGTACTCTCTGTCTCACTCCAATTTTTTAAAGCATCATTATGTTTAATTCACAGGAAAACAGTGAGACACTGAAAATGAAGTTGCTTAGATGCAGAACAAGGACCAGGCTGCCTGACTCACAGTGTAGTAATGTCAAGATACAAACTTTCTTCAGCCAACCATGTTTCTGTGAACAGAACAATGGATGCGAGATTTTCAGTTGGAAGGACATTACTGTCTTTCCACACTAGCACCCTTTTAATCTAGGCTTATAGTAAAAGGCAGCATCAAAGATTATAAAGTTTGTGCTACCTTGGTTCTAACATCCCTCCTGTAATAACCATGATTCACAATGCTTTTACTTCAGAATAACTGACAGAACTGACTGCAATTTACTTAAGAAGAATCTTCCCACAGGATTGTCTTAGCTCTGATTCTTTCACAATATCAAGAAATGTGAATGCAAAAAGTACAAAGAATACAGTCCCATTTTTAAAAATCATTACAAGATCAACAGATAAAAGCAGAAAAGCCATAAAAGCTTTATACTTACAGAAATTAAAACCCATAATGAGAAACAACGTTTCCATTCTTGCACCAGAAAACACTCATTGGTCAAATAATCTGTCAAACAGAATTCTCAGCACAGCACAAGGCTGGGGGATAATGTGAGACTACAAGTTGTTTGTTTTTCCTACACACCTAATAAAGATAGATACCCAAAAATAATTACAACATACAGGAGTGGCTTGTTATCTTCTGGGTCATCGTCTTCCACTTCCAGAAGCCAGCCATATCCTCTCTGTCTTAGGAATGTAGTCGCAGTAGATTCTTTGATGAATTCTCCTCCAAGATTTAGCTTAACATCTGGAGTTGTTATGGAGCCACTAAGATCTAAAGAAAAAGGGAGAAAAATATAGACCTTTTTATGTCTTGCCAAGAGCTATTTGATATTAAATGTACTGGAAGATAAACAACAAACACATGAAGCTACATGTGTTGGTCATCACCATAAAACATTCAAAGTTACAAAATAAAATTATACTTACACAGATACATAATTTGAAAGTGTACTTGTGGTTTATTGCAATAGCAACGATGTTGGGTTAAGTCTCAAATGACCAAGTTTTAGCTTTTAGATGGGACTCTTGTTTTATGACAGTGTTATGGTATGACAGAAAGGCTTCCATTTGTGCCTTATCATTAAGTGTTTAAAGGCACAAAAAGAGAGAACTAAGGAGAGTCTCAACATGCTATAAATTGTGGATTATTCATCATTTTTTTTCTGACCATACTCTACCTCTTTTGGAGCTCATTTTTTTATAGACGCCAAAACCACTCTCTGCTTTTCTGCCAAATTTTTCATGAAAGGAAAACATTTGAAGATGTTTTAATTTGTAGCCTGCCTTTAATACAGCTGAAAATGTTAGAGAAGGAATGCTACCAGAGATCCTTAGGCTCTGGACAATAACAAGTAACACAAGTTCTCTTTGATATACTATGATATTGCTCTGCCACAGTACTAAACAAAACAAAGAGTAATTTCTTTGCGTTCTGGTTGACTGTGTCAAAATCACCAATAAATATTAATTTTTTTCTCATTTTATTCAGTTATATACAGATGGAAAATATAAAATAGCATTGGAAAATAAATTAAGCAACTTGAAGAAAGAAAAAGATATATAAGAAGGGAATAATTATTCCTTTTGGAAATAATGGATTTTCATTATCTGCTAAGAAGGAAAAATCCAAACAGAAATGTGTAAATATTTTGTACAAGCTTACTATAAATATATTGAGAAATAAAAACTCTCTTGTCATCCAACAACTTTTCACCTCACCAAAGAAAATATTTTTTGCCTTTTCATTGTGGTGGGTTTTTCACACATTAAAGCTCCTCAGCACAAATTTCCCAAAACACCCAACTACAGCAAGTACTACTAAAACACATACTCACAGAGGCACATCAGCCCATATTTGTAGATTATATTTGCAACATCCTCTTCAAAAATATTACTTAATTTTATAGAAACAAAATTTGTACAGTTACAGAACCTCAATGTCTTCAGCCAACATGTCTTGAATGTTCATTGATCACTCAGTATCACAATTAATTCAACAGAATTCTCCTTCCCAGAGCAGCTAGGCCACTGAGATTCAAGCCTTTCAACTATACTCATAATTGTGAGAATTACTGATCCATTCCTTTGATTCTTGGAACACCGTTGGCACAGGACCCTTGTAAAGATCACCATAACCTAAGGCAGGAATTTCTCACTGCTCTTCTCAGTCCCAGTGATGCCTTCAGAGGCCTCCTAGACACAGAGACTGGACAGGAGTAACAGAATAAAATAGGTATTTATTTGAAAGGTCTTCAAGGTACCCCTGAGAGCCACAGGCTATTGCCAAGATGGACAACAGGTCACAAGTTCTGCACACTTTCATAGGTTTGGTCCATTTGCATTTCTGAGTTTATTCTCCAATTAAAGCTTCAGTTTAATGATGTAATTTCCCTTTCGCGTGCCCCCCTTAGAGGCTCTTTGGTTTATACTTTTTGGCCTAGAATGGTCTGGGTGACCTTGGGGAGGCCTGGAGAGGCTTTGTTTTGTCTGCCTAGCATGAGAGAGCAGAAATTAACAGGCCACAAGAAACTTCAGAGTTACACACTAGGCAGTATAGAATTTGAAAAACACAAAGGCCAACATCTAAGGCATCACTTCCCCCCCTTTAGAGGCTTGAAAAGGCCTCTACCGTGTCTAGACTCTATTTTAAATATTTTAATATCCACTAATAATATGTGTCTAACAGCAGTATATCTCTATAAACAAGAATTATTATTACAGTCATTATAAACAGCCTGTGATCTAAGGTCAGTTTGGTAACCATGAAACCAGGGCATGGAAGATACAATCAGCTTTGAATGTTATCCAATGTAAGATCTAAGTTGATTCTCAAATTGTAAACAAATTTTGTTGATCTCTCTAGTTCACATGTCAATTATTAGTTTTGTATCCAAATGAATGTCTTTGGATATACTCTGGACTGGAATCATATGCAAAATTTGGTTCCAAACCTGAGTCAGGGCTACTAACTGCATAAATCTAAGGCACCACCAGCATGCATACACTGTTCTCACCAGACTCCAGCAAAGCCTTCCTCAGCTGTTTACAGAGGGAGGAAAAAAGGAAAATCTTAATACCTGGGCATTAAGTTGAAGCCTCAGAAGTCTTCTCTTGAATCTGGGACCCTTGTTTCTGCTACAACATAACATTTTTTTGCAAGGAGAGGTCTTTGCTACTCTGTGCATGAATGCAGCTGTCAAAAGAAGCAAACACAGCAGTCCAACCAGACAAGTATTTCTCTTTTCTCAGGGACTGCTAACAATCTGTCCTGAGGCATGGAAACTCATATGCAAGTCAAAGAATACCTGCAACCACACTTTTGAATTATAAAACCTGTAAATGTGATCTTAAGTCTATTCTGCAAGACAAAGCTGCAGAAACCTAGGGGGAAAGGGACTGGTCACCTCCCCTTCTGCACACTGCTTTGAATGAGATTTTTAACAGTGGGGCAACAGGGTGTTGGGAAATCTGCCAAGAACTGATGACACTGATGGCTCCTAGGGAGAGCCTGGGTGCCTTCACTGCTACTGTCTCAGGCTGAACACCACAGAAGCAAAACCAAGGTCTCTCAGATGCCTCATTTCAACCAAGCATTGTAGAAAACCAGCTTTCAAAACAATCTTGACACTTAATTTTGAAAAAGCAGTACATGAGGCAAAACCCCAAACAGTCTGCTCTTTCCACCATGCCTGGTGACCTAATTGTGAACATCTCTCCAGCTTCCTTTCATATAGCTCCTACCTCCCACAGAAATAAGATGGGGAAACAGAACAGCTAATTTTCTTTTTTTTTTCATATGGATCAAGATTTGGGAAACACATAAAAATTAGAGTGCAACATGTAGAATTTTAACTTTAAAATATCAAGATGTTTAACTTTGCTTTGGTAGGGTATGTCTACCCAGCACTTTGAGGACAGGACTACACTTGAACAGGCAGGAGATCACACCTTGCTTGTGTTCATAAAAAACACAGAGCTAAGTGCGATTCAACACAACCTACCAGAAAGGTGGCTGTATTGGATTGGGTTCAGCATTGCCTAACAAATACTTCCAGAGGAAAAAGCAGAGAGCTTCTGCTTAGAGGTACATGAATCCTTTTTCAGGCCAAGGTGAAGAAGAAAAACAAACCAAAGGAAAACAAGCAAAACTCCCCAGCAACATAAAAACCCAGAACCATGACTGTACTGTTGACTCGTATTTCTTTTCAGAAAGATGGAATAAAGTACAGGTATTCTACAGTAACTTCTCCACTTCAGCAATTCCTTTCCAGGGTGGGACACACATGAGTAAGGATTTATATGATTCCCTAGTCACAATTACGAGAGTACCTAAATACACACATGAAAGTATAATCCTTGTCATTTAAATGGGTAAAGCCCTAAAGATCACTCTACACCAAAATAAGTTCGCACGATGTTGACTCCTGTATGTTCAGTTTTGAAGCTTTAAAGGCACATCTTCACGGCATGCTGGTGCACCACTGCTATTTGTGCAGCAGTTTGGCAGCGGGCCACACTTCACCCCCTAAATTACATACACAGCTTCTTTTTCTCCTGCATGACTGTGCTGAAATGACACACGGCGCAGACGCTTTGGCTCAACATTACAGCAAACGTGAACACACGACACAATCTTCGGTAAAACACCGAAGTGGGCTTGCAGCAACGCGGGAGCCAGAGGAGCGGACAGTGACAGAGTGGTCGCAGTTATGTCACGTCTCCGGGACAACCCCGGCTCCGACGTCCAGAGAAGCCGTGAAGCGGAGCAGCACGGCCTCCTCTGCCACGCTGGTGCTCCCGTGACGCGGACACGGCACCGGGGCGCACCCGCGGCAGCGGCCCCGGGGCAGCGGCCGCCTCGGCCACCCCGCTCCGCCTCCAGCCACGACACCAACCGCGGGGGCGGCGGGAAGGAGGGCAAGGAAGGCCCCTCCTGTCTCTGCGGCCCGGGAGCAAGCCCTCGTCTCGGGACAGTGAGCGCGGCCCTACCCCCGGCCCAGCGCTCACCTTCGGCGTCCGCCGAGGAGACGAAGGTGAAGTCCCCGCTGCTGGGCGCGTAGAGCGGCGGCTGCTGAGCGCCCGGGGGCTGCATCTCCCCGCCCTCCGCGGGGGCTGCGGGGCCGGTGAGGGCGGCGAGAGGCGAGCGGGCACCGGGGCCTGGGGCCTCCCGGGTCCCTCCTGCGGCGGCGGCGGCACCGAGCCCAGGGCGCAGCCGCCTCACGGGGCGACTACAAGCGGCGCCGCCGCTGCCATTGGCTGCTCGCAAGGCGCGCCCAGACTGGCCGCCGGTGCTCCAGCGCTGACTGGATCCCGGCGCTGTCCCGGGAGTGAGGTCACTTCCACTTCGCTGAAAAGCTCCTCCTGAAGGGACGACCCAACCTCCTTCTTCCTTCCTTCCTTCCTTCCTTCCTTCCTTCCTTCCTTCCTTCCTTCCTTCCTTCCTTCCTTCCTTCCTTCCTTCCTTCCTTCCTTCCTTCCTTCCTTCCTTCCTTCCTTCCTTCCTTCCTTCCTTCCTTCCTTCCCTTATAGCTAATAATGCTGTGAGCTATGTTTTTTACCTGCAGAGAGACCTGTGTAGCACTAAAGAAGCTGTAAAATAATACAATTGACATGTTGCTGCCAATCCCTGTTATAATGAGAAGACAAACACTGGCTCTGGTTGCAGCCTGTGCTTTGAGGAATCAGAAAGTGGGATCTCATTTTTTCTGTGTTCAACGACTTAACAAAAAAGCTCCCAGATAACTCCACTTAGGTTTAGCACATAAATCCATCCCTTTGCTCCCTACTGAATACCAACATGTATTGTGAGAGGACACATTTTTTTTCCTGACATCTCGAGGAAACAGGCTTAAATGTGACATTTGTACCACATATATTTATTTTATACATAGATCTCATTAAGTGCCATGGGATATAAATATAAATTGGAAAAGTTACAGGTCCAGAAATAGCATTAGAGCAGTGGTTTGATTTGTAGAAGGGACCTTTTCATATATATCCCATTAAAGGAAATCGCTGAGAGGTCCATTTCAAGTAATTTTTAACATCTCAAACCCAATCTGTTTTTTATGGAGAGCACATGACTGGAAGCTCCTACTTTGCCATATCCAAGGATCACTCAAATTTGCATTTATATCAAATATGACTCGGATTTAGGTTCTCTGTGGACATTTTACAATGATTATCAGTTTCCTTACAGCAATAGAAAAAAGCACCTATAATTGCACATAACCTATTTTTAAATAAAAAATTGTCTTGATAGTACAAAATGCCCCTACAGATACTTGTATAATCAGATTTTCCCTTTAAAAAGGTTAAGAGCAGGTCATTTTCTCAACTGTCATGTGGAACTTCTTTGCTACAAGACCTTTGCAACAAGCTTCCTTCAGTTCCTGATGTCTCTTTCTCTTTACTCAGTTACAGCCAGCCTGTAAGAGTTCAAGGAGCTTTTGGATGATACTTTTAGTCATATGGTTTACTCCCAGGTAATGCTGCAAGGAGGAGGGAGTTGGACCTGTTCATCCTTATGGATCCTTTCCAATTTGAGACATTCCATTATTCTACTATTATATTTAACTACACTGCTATGAGCGTGTTGTTGTTGTTGGAATGTTTTGGATGCTTCTGGAAACTGTGCCCTCCAGAGGATACCAGACAGGTCTATTATTGGACAAATTTCAAATAATGAAATCATAGGATCGTGGAACCATTTAAGTTGGAAAAGACACTTCAGATCAAGTCTAACCATTACCTAACTCTACTAATTCCACCGCTAAACCATGTCCCTACATGCCACAATTACACTTTTTTTCAATGCTTCCAGGGATGGCGACTCCACTGCTTCCCTGGACAGCCTGTTGCAATGCCTGACCACTCTTTAAGTTAGGAAATTCTTCCTTTAGCCAGTCTAAACCTCCCTTGGTGCTTGAGGCCATTTCCTCTCATCCTGTCACTTGTTACCTGGGAGAAGAGGCAGACTCCTACCTTGCTACACACCCTCCTTTCAGGCAGTTGTGGATTGTGACAAAGTCTCCTCTGAGCCTTCTCCAGGTTAAACACCTCCAGCTCCCTCAGCTGCGCCTCACAGGACTTGTGCTCCAGACCCTTCCCCAGCCTTGTTGACCTTCTCTGGACTTACTCCAGCACCTCTACTTTTTCCTCACCTCACTTCTTGTAGTGAGGGGCCCAGACCTGGACACAGCACTTGAGGTGTGGCCCTACCAGTGCTGAGTACAGAGGGACAATCACGGCCCCAGTCCTGCTGGCCACACTACTGCTGATAAAGGCCAGCATGCCACTGGCCTGCTTTCTTGGCCACCTGAGCACACACTGGATCATGCTTAGCTGCTGTCAACCAGCACCCCCGGGTCCTTTTCCCCCAGGCATCTTTCCAACCACTCTTCCCCAAACGTGTAATGCTGCAAGCAGTTGTTGTGACCCAAGTGCAAGAACCAAGCATTTGACCTTGTTGATCTACATACCACTGGCCTTGGCCCATCGATACCCAGCCTGTCCAGATCCCTCTGTGGAGCTCAGACTCCTTTCTTTGTGGTTTTTATTTGTTTGTTTGCTTGATTTTTTCTTTTTATTTAACTACATAGAGGGATGACAACAAAGAATGCCATGTCAAGGAATTGCTTGTGCTTAAGGCAAACCTTTCATGTGCTTCATTGCAATTCTTATTTATTGAAATAAATAGAATTTTAAGCTGTTTTGTACTTGTCTCCTAACAAGACCAACAGCATACACTGCTAGAACAAAACTTGGTGATTTGGGATAGTGTACCTCTTGATAAACACAAGGAATAGTCCTCGGGGCACTGTAAAAGGATGGGAGGAAACAAAAGAGAAAGAGATGAAACATCACACTGCATCAGCTTTGAGGAGGAAACTTGGGACAATGATAATAAAGGACAGAATACTATGTAGTGAGTCATTGTAGTGGGTTGAATCTGAGTTGATAGACAGATTTTTAGACCAATAGCGCTTCTCGAAAATTTGCGTATTTAAGCCGCACAGAAAGGCGGGAGTGCCTCTTGTTCCACCCGCCTGAGGGAGGTGGGGTGGCCTCGGAGCCTCCGAGCCCCCGCCGGGCCGGGGCCTGGCCGGGCCGGGGCCTGGCCGGGCCGGGGCCTGGCCGGGCCGGGCCAAAGCCCCGGCCCCCTTCTCCTCTTCCTGATGCCGCAGCACGGACCCTGGGCCACTGGGGAAAGAGCCATGGACTGCTATGCTCAGCCGCGGACTGCCAGACAGCCGGACTT